>VZTQ01007844.1:0-34464 GCA_013400755.1 Pelecanoides urinatrix | reverse complement strand
AGGAAACAGCCTCAAGTTGTGCCAAGGGAGGTTTAGGTTGGACATTAGGAAAAAATTCTTTACTGAAAGAGTGGTCAGGCCTTGGAACAGGCTGCCCAGGGAAGCGGTGGAGTCACCATCCCTGGAGGTATTTAAAAGACGTGTAGATGAGGTGCTTAGGGACATGGTTGAGTAGGCATGGTGGTGTTGAGTTGACGGTTGGACTTGATGATCTTAGAGGTCTTTTCCAACCTTAGTGATTCTATGATTCTCACCACATTTCAGTTCTCATCTGAAAGTAAAAATTATGGAGCTGTTTGTTAGTACTTGCAACCTCAGATAGATGCTGAAAGTGATGTAGTGGATACAGTTTGTTACAGTACCTATTATTTTATACTGTTCGTTTAAGATTTGTTGCTTAAAAGTTAGGTAACTAGCAGGTGTTGTGTTCATAGGTATGTAGATAAATTGTGGATCTTGGAAGCAGTGAAGACATATATGATAGGGATTAACATCAAATATGAAGAAACAGTGAAGATTGTATACATAGTTCTTTGGTTGAAATTATGCAGATGGCTAGGAACACTTTGTGAATGGACAGATCTGACATATAGTAGACAAAAAGGCTTTGAAAAGGCCTTGAAACTTAGTATTCTGAGTAAATTAGGGAGGGTAACCTTGTATCTTGAGTAGAATAGATAAGACAGTAGTGCTAGTTTGTGTTAATGAGAGATGTGCTAATTAAGCCAGGAGCTAAAACTGAGCATGCATGAAGACTGAGTTCAACTAAAGGACAAAATGTGCCAGTCCACTGAGCACCCAGGCCTGAATAAAACAATATCTCTCCGGAGCGTGTGAATTGATTACTTGCACACCGGGCACGAATCCGCTTTTCGGACAACAAAAGGACAAATACATTTAAAAATTATGCCATGTTCTAGAACTGTGAAGTATTTTAGTGTATGTATGAGAGACATGTAACAGCTTTGGCATTCACTTTCGCTTGGCCTACAGTACTCTAAACAAATGCATTTTGATTAGTTTTAAAATGAGCTATGGTGACTTTCAGAAGTCTCTCACCTGCTACTGCAGAGGATCAGACCCAGTTACTCAGGAAATGCTTCTACTTTGCCCTTACCTCTTCTTTTAGGGCCTACTGTTTCATCTCCTGAAGCTCGGGATTTTGAAGAAAGCCTGGTGGGTCAAATGTATTACTATGCAGCTAAAATGGTTAGTTATGCCTATCCTGGTAGTCAAGTATGGCTGGATTTTTTTTTTAGTAATTTTGTTCAAACATGTATCAAGAGTGCCAGGAACAATTTTTTACAAATTAAGTTAAACTGATAAATAAAAGGTTGTCTTCAGTTCTAGATGCACAGCATAGGAAGTTCTGAGCTTACTTTGTTCACAACCAGAAGAACTAGAAGCCTAAAGTATATGTTATTTCCAAACATATTTTTTAATGAACATCAGTAAACAGATTATAACCAAATTTATGAGTGATGTGCACTTAAGCCTATAAGAAAAAGGAAAGTGTTGGGTAGGTAACATTAGAAAAGTCATGTAGACAAGATAAATTTTCTATCAGCTAGTAGGTGCCAAACAGACTATTTAATTAATCAGTTATGTGAGAACACACAGAAAGCACACACCTTCATTTCACAGGGAAGAAACCTCCACCCAGCCATAGCTACCCTCCACATGAGCATTAGAAAAAACAAAGAAAAGAAAATGCTGAGTAACATATGCACTTATGAAATAGACCAGGAGCTGCTATAGGAACTATGAAAAATCCCCTACAGCACATGCAACTGGGAGGAAGAACACTAGGTTAGTAAACAGGTTTGAAAAAGAAAGGAGACTGTGCATAATACATTAACAACTAAGATCTGAAAACAAAGATAACTGAGAAGTCTCTTCCCACTCTGGATGCATTATGGGATAAAATTCCCCCAGGAGATGAAAGGACTTCCCCTAAGCTAAGCTAAAACTTTGGTGGAAGTACATGGGTGCTCACATGGGATGGAAGAGATTCAAGCTTGTAGCTTTCACTACAGGATATACACAATACATTTACCCATTAAGCTTTTTACGGCTCTGAACACATTTACTCTGCTTTAAAAAAAAAAAAAAAAAAAAAAAAAAAAAAAAACCAATCATCTGCCACATTGTCAAAGGGAAATCACACTGGCAACCTCAGAAAGGTACAACAAAATCAGGAATTAATCTGCCCAAAAGGGATAGCAAGTGTGCCCTTTTCCCCCCTGCGCTGCACTAAACGAAAGTGTGTAATAAATATGTGAACAATATAAACAGACATGAATATAGCTGCAAAGAGATAGAATGAAAGTCGAAAAATAATCCAGTAGCTTGATGATTCAAGGGGGAAAATGTATAATAAAATAATAATAATTCAGTTAGATTCAATTCCTTTTTCATACACAATATAAATTCTTCATACAATGTAGTAATGCAGCTGTATAGTTACTAAATAGCTTCACTGTATAAAGTTCAGAAATAGTGATGTAGCCTCTTTTAGTTGGTACTATTCCTATAGGAAGTAGAAGAGAATATCCTTTTCATTTAAGGATGACCAGAAAACAATACAAATAAATATTGAGGGCACATCTACACTACAAGGCCTTTACTGGCATGGGAAGTGATTGATATCACTACTGTTATATAAAGAATGGTCTATATCACTATATCAGAATAGCTGTTGGCCAACCCCTGTACTGAGAGGCAGTTTATCCTGAAATGAACTATTATGCCACCTCCTTAAGTATCATAAGGAGAGTTTGATCTAATCACATACTTCTGTGCTGGCAAAATTATGTTTACACTGGAGGGTTTGCTAAGATGGGGATTTTGCCAGGCCAAGCCTAAACTTAAGTTTACACAAATGCAACTACTCACTATGGTTAATGAAGTGCCACCTTCAATATCTTCATCCCAAAGTACTGCTAGGGCACCTCCCTAGCTCAGTACACTTCACTTCCTCTGAGATGGAGGATGAAGCCATTTCAGCAAAATCTATCTCTTGTAAGATGGTAGATACTTATAATATCTAAACTGGATCAGAATCCAGTTCTACTTACTCCCTTTTCCTTTCCTAACAAAGCTCCTGCCCTCTTGGTTGCGAATTTGGCCTCCATCCTTTTTGTTCTAATGCTGCTGCACACATGGCAATATATTCTTACTGCAGACAGGGTCACTACACAGAATAGGGGGACCAGCTGAAAAGAAACAAGGAACTCCAGATCACTCCGAATCCCAGCCTCAGCAAACCCCTACATCTGCTACGGGAAAGTTGTCTTTGTTGCCCCGTGAGCATGACTGCTGGCAGTTCTCTTGTGAGCCCAGGCTGTTGCTTTCAAAATCAGCCTCCAATTGACAGAATTTTAGCTTAACTACCCCACCATAGGCAGGATGACACAGCTATTGTGGACAGCAGCACGGATCCAGGTGTGACCCAGTCTTGCAACCTAAGAGAAACTGAATCAGAAAGCATTTCATGATCCGCACCCCAGGTCAACCCACAAGGAATTACATACAGCACATTGGAACAAATAGAGGTCAGAGACTGTAGCACTTGTGCTTTTGCTGGCCCCTCCCCCATCCTCACAGCACACACAGAATAGCAGGAAAAATAGTTGTCAACTTAATTTTATATAAGCCACTCCTGAGAAATCTGCTGGCTGATAAGCAGCTGTCACAAAAGCAAACAAGGAAACTCCAGATGAGAGATGCAACTTCCATGGGAGTCTGTGCTTTGCATAAGACTGAAAAGGATGAAGAGGGGTTATTCATGAGCCAAAATGCCAATCTAAATGAGGAAGATTATCTTTACGACTAAGGCTTAGGTACTCACACAGTACCTCATACTGTAAAAGAGATTACATAGTGAAAATATCTAACTTCAGAAAAGCCCTGTGAGACATGGAAGATCAGTTCCACAAAAGGAATATAAAAATGAAGTGTCAAAAAATTAAATTACATTGATTTTCACCATGGCAAAGTCTGCCACTAAACATGAAATTGAATCTTACTCTCCAAAGACCCAGGCTAGAACTCTGAACATCCTTGTATTCTCTGAGAGAGAAATCGTCTCTTTTCTTTTTGCTTACCTTATCTTTTTATTGTTAGAGAGAGTAATAGCACTGGAAGCATACCGAAATATATGTACAGATTGTAGCCAAGCTGCACCTTTTCTCAAAATACTAGCTTCCAGACTAATATTCTGTGAAGTCTGTAGGATACCTAATTGAAAGATGGCATGATCAAAATTTATGTCAGTCATTAATTAGGATAGAGCAAGGTCAGATAACATAGCTATAAAAAGAAATCTGAAAAGCATTTGCTCTATTAACTGAAAAATATACAACTTTTAGACTGTTAGAAGTTCAGACTTTAGCCCAGTATATGTGCACACTTGTGTTCTACTGGTCATAAATGTGGACTTGTAACTGCTATCTAAATAGACATCAGAAATTAATCTGCCGCACACACGCTTTTTTCTTCTTAATCCAGAAGTTTTCTATTTTCTAATAAAAAGCACCACAAAGTATAAGAAAAGATGGAAAGAACTGAAGGGAAGTGTAATCTGTCTGAAAAATAACTCCATTTTAGTTATTTTAATAACTTTAAAAGAGAAATTTTCTAAGTAAGTATAGGCATGAACTGATGAGCTTGTAATGAAAGAAAGCATTTCTAATGTATTCCTTTCTGGAGTTCAGTTAAATACTTGGGAGAGAAAGCATGTGGAATGCAGAGATTTAAAAAAAAAAAAAAGTCTGTCATCCCTGTCCCTCCCCCCAAAAAAGACTTATGCAACTCTGACTCCTAGGTCACTGAAATAATCTAATACAGATAAGTTAATATATGAAGAATATAGTCCACAGCTGCTGACTGGCTTCTTCATCAAGTTGAAATCTTGACTCCATGATTGCCATCATTACAGTCATCCTTTCCACTGCTAGCATAGACAAGAAAACATGGAACAAGCAGATCTACCCTTCCTTTAACCAACAGGTAAGTGGGCTTATTTCACCCAGATAAGTGCTATGCTAAAAGCCATGGCGTTCTTTAGAAAAAAAAAAAAAAATAGAGACCTTAAGTTATTCCTGCATTACTAAGCAGGCACTTGCCCAAGAACATTGTATTCACATATTTTAAAAACCCAAAACTTGTTCTGTAGTAATTTATGATTCTGCAAGGTGACAAAATTTATGATTCTGCAAGGTGACAAAAACTAATTAACTTTGTCTACTCATATCATAGAATTAATTGGAAATCTGCAAGAGAAAATACACCTCGTTTTGCTTGAACCGCACGTATACAGCCAACAATAGTTTTTAACTTAAAAAAGATAGTCAGATTACTTTGTGATTCGATTCAAAAACAGTGCTGCACAAAGCAAATGAAGCCACCCAGAACCTGTAATGTTTGAGAAGAGTTTTGACACAACGTTGTTCTTCCTTTCTAACTAGGAGTACTAGTCTTGATGATTATTTTAGTCCTTTTCCTTTTGTTTCCAGCAGAACTAGCTCATAAACTCAGAAATTACCCCACACTAAAAGGAAGCTAGAGTCCTGTGTCTCAGCAGGGTAGAGATCTGGACAGATAGGAGTGCATGTATACAGAAAACAAAGTCATACCTAGGTGAGGGAGAATATTCAAGGATATACACTGAGAACACAGAAGTTAACATGCAATGTGCTATACATAACTTCAGTGTTAGAAGCAGTGTCTAGATCAATACCTATTGAGAGACAGAACAGGATTTGTTGACTATGGGTGAAGGTTCTCTCTCATAATACTTTTGTACTGATGCTACTCAACAGTATATTGGAAACCCCTTACAGGCTACAAAGGAACATAGGGAATAACTAGATTACATTTATATTCATTAATAAGACACATACAGCTTTTTCACCATAAAAGGGTGTAATATTATCGACTATCACATCTGACACTGCTCAGAAGAGGCCTATTATCTTTATGTTAAGTATATTTATATGTACACAATATAAAAATTATTTAATTGAAGTTCAGAATTAACAACTGGCAGAATGTCTCACACTTATTATTTGAATCATCTGCTGGAAACAATAGAAGAATTTCAACTACAGTTGAACTCTTCACCTACAATTGAAGAACAGGGCTAGTCAAGGGAATGTAGCCAGTTCCCTGAGCTGTAAATTAACTTCAGTTCAGTTAGAAATATGAGTTGACAGTGGAACAGCATTAGAGGCTGATCCTGCAACATATACCGGATTTGTCAGATCCCCTAACTCAGCTGGCAGACAGAAGCTCTCGATGATACAGCTAGTAAATTGGAAATGCTACATCTACTTCAAATGGGTCCTTGTCTAATTTAGTCCCACTATTTAGCCCATTCACTTAGTGTTGAGGGTTGCAGAGATATCCACCAGCCCTGGAACTCTGCCAATTTTTCATGGATCCTGAAGTTGAAAGGAAAAGCAAACAATGCTAAGGTAACTCAGAAATACACAGAAATTGCTTCTTAACAAGTACAACAAGCTTCAAGCTACTTTCTTGGGGGATTTGAAAACAAAAACTTTTTTTTGGGGGGGGAAGATTTGTATCCTTCCCTCAGCTTTATTCACCTTGCACTAAAAATGCTAAAGAAACAGTTGTAAAGTGGGACACATGCACTTTGCAGGTGTTATTTATATCTACATTTGTAACTTTGCACTCCATCTAAAAGTCTTTTGACCACATCTGCATTTTTAAACGTGCAAAAAATTAGTAGCAAACAGAGAACTGATGGCACACAGATAATCTCAAATTAATCACTAATGGAAGCTCTAAACACAACTGTCTTCAAAAGACAAGAATCACTAATATCTCATGAAAAACGTTATGCCTGAGGCTGTTACTAACAGACTAGAAATTAAAGAAGAGAGCATGCAGGCCTATTGATCTTTTCTCTTGCAGGTGAGACCCACTTACTCAGTTGTTTAAAAAAAATAAATCACCAAATCATTCTCCATAAATTAACCATGAGCCTGATTGAGATCACAGAGGTTTTTTGGAAAGCTGTACTTGGACATTTTTACCACTTGGTTTCTGACAAGATATCTTCCATTCCTGTGCTAGTATAAAAATCTGATGCAACTCAAATACTCAAAGATACTGGTCACAATCCAGACTCACTTGACACTTCTGTTTCTCTTCTTGCCCTCCATAGCTATTTAATTTCTCTAAGACAATGACACTTAGAACATGATTTAAAAGGCAGGGTAAAAATAAACAGTCACAACACGACAGACATCAAGAACACTACATATTTTACTGTCTGCATTGATTAAAAATTGAATTGATGCAACACAAATACATTTCTCACAGAAACACTACCTATCTGAGAAGCAGCCAAACACATAACTTTTCTTTTTTGCTGCTAGTTTGCATAGTCACAATGGTTTTTATCCTTCGCTTCTTCAGCTGCACCCCTCTTGTACATAAAGTATACATGAAGGCATATATGTACAAGCTAGTTCAGGGCTTTTCTGTGATTCATTCCTTCATTCATGACTAAAGCTTTTTCAGTGAATAAATGTTTGTCACTTAAACTTCCCATTTCATAGAGAAGTGGCTTTGCTTGATTTAGCAAGTTAGTGCTGCTCCTAAAGCAAAAAGTTTAGAGAATGGCAGACTTTTCTGTAGTCTAGCTTGCATATGAAAACTCTGTTATCAAATCCAGTGGTAAAATATTAGTGCTGAAGTTTAACTTGGAAGGGGGAGGGGCGGGTCCACACATAACATATCAGAAAAAATACCTGACAGTGAGCTCTTCGTTCCTTTAAAACTTTTCAGAGAGATTACACTAGCAGACTGCATTGCAATCACAAAGACTGTGCGTGTGTTTCAACAACAACAACAAAAAAGGCAGGACTTTCTTCCTCTTTCTGATGTACATGTAGTTGTATACTGCAAGCAAACACTGATTAAGTCTGTATTATCCACAGAAACTGTGTGAAGGGGAAGCTGGACAAGACTACAGAACGGGAAGAGTACTGCAAATTCACTGTGAGTCAAGGAGTATTCCCTTCTCAAAAGATCGTTTTTTTGTTGCATATTGTCCAAACTCTTCTGATGTTTTTCTGCAGTCACTAATGCAAGTTTTCCTAATTACTGCTAGCCTAAAGATTGAGCACTGTCTCCTCTGTGAAAGGACACAGGATTCTCAAGTGTCATTAGCAGGTGACAGATTCAAAATGA
This sequence comes from Pelecanoides urinatrix, assembly GCA_013400755.1. NCBI lineage: Eukaryota > Metazoa > Chordata > Aves > Procellariiformes > Procellariidae > Pelecanoides > Pelecanoides urinatrix. Next base: position 26,241 of record VZTQ01007844.1, on the reverse strand, counting down.
AGAAAATACAACATCCCATAACCCATGCTCAGCTGTGAAACTGCACACAAGCCCAGCCATCTTCTGTGGTCCATTCCCTCACACTCCCCCAGCATTCACAACTCTAAAAACAGTATAAATAAGGCAATCGCAAAGGAGAAAGTGCATCACCATCATATATTGATCTCTACCAATCTGAGGTGAGAACACACATATCAAAACCATGTAATTCCTTAAGGCCTAGAGGCATGCACGATCATTTTCTAGCTAAAACCTTTTCATTCAGGCACGCAAAACCTTTTCTGAACCCTGTGCGTGGTTTTGCTGCATTTTTAGCTCAGACATTGGCAAGCTTCAACATTACATTTGGTCACTTCTTGTACTTCAAAAAACAGGAGAGTCAGCTCTCTCGTTGACAGATAAAAACTGTGTAATTTTAGTTCCTGTTAGAGTGAACTGTATTTTCAATATGCTTCAGGCAGAAGATGATGAAGTAATGGCAAAACTACCCAGAAGCAAAGACCGTAGTTCATATCCTCCTGCGTGTGAAAGACAGTTTTCCTCCTCTTTGCTGAAGAGAGTTTAGTCTGTGATGTGTATTTTTTATTCAAATGAACACAATCACCACATTTACTAATCCAGTTTTCTGCTACATGCTAAATATTCACGCTAGTAAGTACAAATATGCCTGTCCAGTCTCAGCAGTAAAATCATGACAGTATCACTAGTCAGACTTATGGTTTCAATTACACTAACACCCTTACAGGAAAAAATATAAAGGTGTATTAAAAAATCCCCAAACAACAAACCACCAAACTATTGACTACAGATACCCTCCATTTCCTCTTGTCTATTAGCTTTAGCAATAATGGCTAACACTGTGTGTCAGCAGCAGATATACAATGCTATCAGTAGTTTAGCAATTCCGTCCTGCAGTGGCATGGCAGAGGGCATCGTTCCATAGCATCAGTCAGTATTTATACATCAGTGCTAGGATCTCACCATTTTAAATGCAGAACACTGTAGCCCTTTTTGCTGTATTATTTTCAAGGAGTTTCTAGAACATCATGAACCATAACCTTCCTGAAATGAAGGAACATTAGCACTCTTGAAGAACACATTGTTTCAGTATGTAATCTATTGTTAACTAAAATATTCCCTTGCAAAGTGTTGTGGGGGTTTTTTTGTTGTTTTTTGTAAGTCTACCTGGGGAAGGGGGGCAAAGGAACAGTTCAAACTTACCACCCAGTTGAACCCAGCCTTTATTGCCCAAGAATTGCTCTACAATTAGTCAAACACACATTTTCCAAATATTCTCATCTTTTATGCGTTTACATACAGCAAAATCTTTCTAGCCTAAACTTTTTAATATACATACCTCAGGCATCTTGACAGAGGAATGAGGGAGGGGGTATGGTTTTAGTGACAATTCCAACAGCTCTTCTCTGAAACAACCTGCAAAATTTCATCTCAATTGTGACTAAGAAAAAGGCCTTATAAGCTAGCTCAGTTAACTCATGAACTGATTTTTAACTGAAAATACATTTAATAGTACCATCTCACTCTTCTACAACCTGCTTAATAACTAGAAATGCAAACACCTATTGGAATATATATTTTTATTCCATAACCTTCAAGACTTTGGCTCTATGACTTTCAGTTGCCGAGACACAGTCCAGAGATAAAGTGATTAATTGCTACTCATGACAACAGCACAATTGTTTTAAATAGGTGGGTGAAATGACCTGGAAATACTAATATTGTCTAATGCCAGCAATAACAAAGTAATGTAAAAACCAGCAGAAATGGCTAATCACTGAAACTCTCTCTCATTCAGGTATATAGACTATTCCAACGAGAGGAGTTAAGACACTGCACATTTTTTAGCTAATTAATGACTGAGCAAGCTAGAACTAAGAGGTTCAGGTATAAATTACTGAAGTGATCCCTGTTTGAAGTAAAACGCAAACAAACTTCTCTGTTCTTCCTCTCCCCTCTCCGCCTGTCTTCAATGAAAAAGAGTTCTTACATTCATGCACTTCAGTTAAGATTGACTGTCACTGCTTTATACATTGGACTTTAACACCACCGCTGCTGAACAAAGAAGCAGCAAAAAAAGACTTCATTCAAGTTTAGAACTGACAATAACATGAAGACAGGGGCATGCCAGTGTTGTACCTTTTAAAGAATGAACTATTACTCTGTTCCCCATCCTTGAATTTGCAATTAAGGTGTTTCCCATAGGCCTACAGTTTGGTACTCCTGCAGGGCTAACTATTGACCTAAATCAAGTGCCAAAATCACAAAGAATGACATTTTCTTGTAAGCAGGAAAGAAATATTAGAATGTTAGAAGTTGTTGGTTTTTTGTTTGGTTGGTTGGTTTTTTTAAATAAGCTTACTAAGTAAAAATACATATGCTGTTCTTTCATTTATGAGTTGGGAAATACTGGTATCTAGCACTACCATAAACTACTTTGTTCACATAAAGATATGCTCAGTCATGCTCACCTGCAAGCACTGACAAACACAACCTTCAGTCAGCAGCCATCAACATTCCAGTCTTTCAACAGTAAGTGCTCCTCAAAACACAGTTTCACCTTGGGCCCCTTCTGTAGAGGCAGGACACACTAGCACATAATAGATGTCAGAAGAAAGATGAAATTGCTGTATGTCTCTTTAGCATTACTCATACAGAACTGTTCCACAATGCAGGTCCACATATTCAGGCACTTCTCATTATTTTCAAGTAGGATGGTCAAATATTTTAGTGGTTCTAGACCTCAGTTGCTTACCTTCCGTACAGAAGATTTATCTTATGCTATTGCTGTCTTTTTCACTGGTTAGTTCACAGCAGCGTGGAACAATGTTCACGGACAGAGAAATACTATGGAGACGTGCTATGAACATGGAAGGAATGAAATAATAACCAGTAAAAACCTTAAGGATTTTCTCTGACATGAAATAAGTGCAGCTAATATTTCTTCTAGTCTTACATGAGAAGAAGCAAAAATGTCAGGTGTATAGGAGATTTTTTTCAAGGGCAAAAAATAGGAAGCAAATAGATCACCTGCAATAAGGAAAAAGTAATACAACACTCCCCCACAACCGCTTGCCCCCCTGCCCCCCGAAAGCAATTTCATATTTGACCGTTGCTGTGTAGCAGCATGTATGGCAGAGAAGGCAGGGGCACTCAAACTACTATGAAATACTTGGGTTTCTTTGCAGAATAGCAGCCAAAACAAGGACAGCACATTGCAGCACCTCAGATGAAAGAGAATAGCTCACAACAAAAGTTCTAGAGTAACAATCACCTTCCCCTTGCTGATTCCTCTTGTGGCTTTGCTTATATTGCATTTCATGAGTGTGAAAGTAAGAAGTGCTCTGCACAAATCCTACAGGCATTGAAGGAAGGTTTACTGCACTCACCAAGCCCAGGACACACCTATTCAGCAACTGGATAAACTCCCTGCCTGAAGTATTCTCATCCAGCTGTGGGACATTCAAAGGCAATCAGATTAACTGTAGCTCTAAACATATTCAGATGCATTTCTGGGCAGCCACAGAGACATGAAAGAAACATTACATTACATAGAAGCTTTGGACACAATCGGTATGTTAGCCTTCACTCTGAGCATAGATACCATGATGGCAGACTCTTTATTTATGACCAAAACAAAACACACAGAATATTCATAAATTAATACAGTTCTACCACAAAAGAGAAACACCTAAGTTCAGAATACTATTTAGACAGCTGACAGCAAATCAAGAAATAAAGCTAACATGCTTTTAAGGTTTTTTTTTTTGTTCAGATAAAAAGTCTCTCAGTAACATTTCTGTTTATTTCAAGAAGTCCTTTATCTTTTAAGAAATAATCTCTTGAATAGGTTAGTTATCATGGGTTCTCCAATGTGAGAAACGTACAAAGTTAATTTAATTCTTTTTGGTTCTTTATTCCTATAGCCCTGAGCTCCTCTATCATCTATCTGAAAGAGTTTTGTTTACTGTTTTGTTTCTATTTCCCATGCTGTATGAAGCAATCCTTTTCTAGAAACAATGAGGCATGAGCTAATGTATTTATTATCCCCAGTATCACTGTGTTTTCTTTGTGTTAGATCCTTCAAGAAAAATCAGGTTATTTTCTTCCCCCAGGACAGAGTCCAGTTTCCAGTGTTGGGCACCACAGTCAGAAACAGTGCCAGTTTTAAGAGTGTTCTAAAGGAATTTTTTTAATTTTTTTTTAAACACCTTTACCAGCATCATCCCACTTATTTGCCTGTCTCTTCAGCAATCTGCATAAGGTGAGTAACCACTTATCCCCCTATTTTGCTGTATTATACAAAATGTGATTTAGGAAACTCATTATACCTTATCAGCAGGGTTCAGCTTTTGTGTAAAACATCAGGTAATAAATAACATCCTGCTGACTATATGTCAATTATGACTATCTGCTTAAGCTTTCTTCAAAGCCATACTCACTGTTACTCCATACAGTCCAGCTATTTTGCCTTGGATAAAAGGAGAAATCCTTCTCCCCTCCAGTAAGATTTCCACAGAGGTCCAGAAACAACAGAGCAATGAGCCTGCAACTGTTAAGGTGATTAGCATCAAGCATTGCTCAGTTACAAAATAGGAACTGGTATGTATGCTACAAAAATGTCTGTGTTTTGATTTTTTACTTACTGTATGTTGCCTTTTCATGTTCTTTCTGAATCACGTCCATGTAGTGGCAGATCCAGAGGTATTGCATATAGCACTTTCAAACCATTTGTCACAAACCAGCAATGGAGTAGAACTCTGAAATGAAAATTGACATCCAACAGTTTCAAAGATTGACTTAATCTCTAATTAGTCATCAAAACAACCAAAGATGATGCTAGTGTGGTGCAGTATTAGTAGCGTATAAAGATACAGGTCAACCTGTTATAGAGTACAGGACTGAGCCACATAATTCAGTTGAAATTAAATGGAAAGAAAACCTAAGCTAAAGTCTATAATTAAACAGTTTTCAATTTCAAAAAGCAAAGCCTGCATAAGACCATGTTCATCATGTTAAAGTTTTACAGATAAAGTGTACACATATAATACACACATATTTGCATAAGGTTTATTATATTTATTTTGAAACATCAAGACTTCCTTGTTCACTTCTCCCCGCCCCCCCCAGGAAAGCAAGATGTGCCAAAGACGCTATACAAAGAACACCAAACTTTTGGTCTCTGAAGATACATAATGGGAAGGTTATCATAATGTTTTCCAAATGTTTGTCAGTAATTTTAAAACTAGGAATCTTAAAATTATAAGCCAAATACGATTCCATGATTCTGTGGGTAAGTATCACAATACCAGCGTAGTCAGTAAAAAAAACGAAGGTCTGAACAGCCAAGAAGAGAGAAATCTAATTTCTTGTCAGCATAGTTCAAAGGAAATATTGATTAAAAAAGGAACAGTTCTTTTGGAAAATATCCATTTCGACTTGACACAAATAAGAAAATTCCCTACGTGAACACACAGGAAAAAAGTAGAATGCAGCTCTTCACAACAGAATACTATATTTTAACACAAGGTATGTACTTAACAGCAAATTATGTATAGAGCATATTTAGGAACAATTTTGCTTAAGTAGCAGTCAGTGAGAGTATCACTAATTTTGTTTAATGATACTTTATTACATAACCAAAAGTTACAGGAAGATCAGAGCCAGCCCTAAGTATTTTTAGGTGCAGGCCTGCAAAACAATTTTAAAGGCCTCATGCCAATAGGTATTTCTCACATAAATAATCCATACAACCTTGGAGAGAACCAGCAAGCTGATTCTCCATGGTTTTATGTTACCTGTTATCTGTAAACCTGGATAATCATCTACACATCTTTGACATGTTAACTATACCATAAATCATCTTATAGCTGTAAAATATACTAGTGGACACCGAGAAGACTAGAGCCATCGGCCTCTCTATGCAAATCTGTAGCCAGCTGAAGGTGGGAGAGGGAACAAGGAAAAGAAAAAAGCAAGAAAAAAATCACATACAACCTGTCCTTATTTAAGTCACACCCTTATCACTCACCTCTGCACACTCTCTCCCTGCCATTGATATAAGAGGATCAATTTACAGACAAAGGTTAACTGGCAAACTGGGTTAACGTGGCAATGATTTTGTAAGGAGGCAGAGGGGGCCTCTGTGACAAGAGACCAGAAGCTGCCCCATGCCAGACATAAAAAGCTGAGCCAACCAGTGAAGCTGGTAGAGCCTCAGTGAAAATATGTTTCAGAAAGGCTTAAAAAAAAAAAAAAAAAAAAAGCTACTCAGCAGTTGGTGGAGTGGCGAAAGTGCGAGAAATAATCTTGCAGACGCCAAGGTCAGTGAGAAGGGGAGTGTGCCCTGAAGGAAGCTGCAGGCAGTGGAGAGAAGCCCACACAGGAGCAGGTTTTCTGACAGAAACTGCTGCCCGTGGAGGACCCACATTGGAGCAGGTTTATCCTGAAGGACTGTAGCCTGCGGAAAGGACCCACACTAGAACAGCTCACGAAGGAAAGTGCAGTGCTTTCTGATTACGATTACGCCTCATACTTCCTTCTTTCGAAGGCTTCACTATCTAGATGACACATAAAAAACAAACAACTAGCAGACACAAAGGTTAAATAAGAGTCATTGTGCTGTGAATACAAAATTCCTCCTGTTAACACAAATGTCCTGGAGAACACAAAAGTTAGCTGTGAGCTAGTAATGCACACAAAGCAGTTAGCCAACATAGGAGAAACCACATCACAATGCACACTATGCCTCCAAATGAACCAGCAGGAAATAAGGCTCTCTTCCGAAAACTAAGACGATATAAAATACAAAACCAGCAGAATGATAAAGACAAAAAAGCCTGGTAGCTAAAAAGTGGTATTATAGCTTAGAGGTGGAGTTCTTCAAAATCCCTAAAGGCTGGTCTGTAACACACTGTAACACGCACAGATTCTAACTTAAAAAAAAAAAAAAAAGCCCACAACAAAAAAAACCCAAACACCACTATCAAACCATTTGTGACCAAGAAGCTAAAACCAAAATTCTCAGCCTACTCAAGCAATAGAGTTTAACACACAAGATTTACATGTAGCACGTACAAGCCTGGTCTCAGATGTCTATTTGATTAAGTTAACAAAACTTACTACTTCCATACATTTCTTAAAAGTCATGCTTAAGAAGCTAACAGTATATCTATATATATAAAAATCCTTTCCTTACACATTTTAGTAACCACCACTTCAGGCTGATTCCTCCAACTGCGTTCTGTTTGTCCCTCTTTATTAATGCTGCTTCCCCATGGAAAACCCTATTCCTTCTACAAGCTAACCGTGTTCAGGTGAACCCTCTGAGACTATGAGCCTTGCCATCACAATCTAAATTTCTACCAGGTGCTTCACCAGGGTGGGGCCATCAGCAAACAATCACACAATATTTTTTTTTCCCCTTGGAGAAGCAAGCAGAATACATGTTTCTTCTCCACTCTCCAATGCATTTATCTGAACCACAATCTAAAAATTGTGCAATTAGGCAAGTAGGTAACAGGTCACCTTGTGATGATTCTTTCTATCCCTTAACAGGAAAACTAAAAAAGGAGGAACTTCTGACTTGATATGGCTTATTAAAATGGAAACAGGTACAAAAAGGCACTAGAGAGACGTGGCACCTAGACTTACCAAAATTGTTTTAACTGAGAATCTTCACACTGATGAAGAACTCTTCATTCTTTGATATTGACAGGGTAATTCTGGAAATGAATAGAAACACCGGTCTGTCTTATGGCAGCACAGTGATCTTTAAGCCTCGACCATCACTGCCAAACACCTGAACTCCTCTCTATGCATTCCTTCGCCATTTCAAATATAAACAACTGGGGGTTGCAGCCTGTTGTATGCTTCCGCAAAAAGCATACCACAAGAATCTTACCTTACGTAACTTCTCACAGATAGTGTTCTGCAAGATTATTATCTAAATAGGATTAAATCATCCTCCTCTTACATTGTAATCTACTGTCATATCTCCAGGCTACTGATCTCTTCATGCAAGTGATCAAGTGGCTGCTGGTCACCCTGTAGACAGTGCTTGTAGTATAGCATCCTTACCGTAGGACAGTTGTTTTACGCTCACTTTTAAACAGAGTCACTTTTGTATTCATTGAGACATGTATCATCATTAAACAAAGTCAAAGCCAAGGACTTGAGCCCACAGTTTAAAGTGAAGTATTTTGGAAGTTACAGTTACACATAATAATATCAATATTAACAGTTTTTAATCCCTATTTAGAATGAAAACACATTCTCAAGTCTTGGACTTTACCATGAAAATATTATTTTGTGTAGGCTAACATTTCTCTCATGGAAAAAAAGCAGCTTTGCAGAAAGCACGCTGTTAATTATGTTTTATTTGATTTCATCTTCATGTGTCTTAAGGATTAAGTTATTTCATCATGAATATGCAACAGAAAAAAAAAAACTTTCTGTATAGTGAGATGTTAGCATCTGCATTGCTACATAACTGAAATATCAACTATTTATCTAAACCGTCACTAAGGACAAAAATTCATTTTCATGAAGCTTTTTAGATGTCTATATCTTGTCTGTAATACATACTATTCATATCTGACAAGTTAGATACCAAGCTTCACAGAAACTGTAAAGTTTGCAATCATAACCACTGCTCATCTGCTGTGCTTATGCAGCAGACCTGCTTAGCAGAGAATAAAGCAAATGTTTACCTGTGTTGATCATGTGGATTACCACTTGCTCTTAAGAGAATGCATAAAGAATAATATCAAAGCACAGGAAAAACTGGTGTGTCAAATAACAAAATCCCAACAAAGATAACTTTTCCAAAAATAATTTTCCATGGGGCTGATATTCGTCAATGTATATGACACCATTTTCAAGCAGTGTATTACCCCTACAACCCCTACAACCTATTCTCTATCTGTCCATGCATGTGACTTCAGCCATTGGCCAGCATAAAATGAAATACAGCAGCAATCTGCTGTCATTTCACACAGTTTTGGGGTGTGGGGTTTTTTTTTTTAGCTTTTGGCACTGTTCAGAGATGGAATACACTGTTGGCTTTAAGAGTACAGCTGAGAACACTGAAAACCCATTTTTCAAGTTTCAGGTTAGACTTAGCAATTGTTGACTCTTAACAAAGAATTATGGATGGTAAAAACGTGATTAAAGAGTTACAGTTTATTTTCAACTTCCTGAAAAACACCTTAGGGAAAAACACCACTGCATTTCTGAATCACATCACCATAATTTTTGAAGAATTACTCAAAAATGCACATAACTGGAAATAAGTATAGCTCATTTAAGAGCTCTCATGTGGAGTCATATTTTCAGCATTTCCTGTGGGATTAAGAATTTGAGGATTTCTTCAACCACACCCTTACAAGGCACAACACATACAGAGCAGCTAGAACCTTAAAGTAGAAACGATTGTTTACAATGCTATACAATATGTAAAATAAGCTCTTTTTTCCTAGTCCAAAGCAGTGGCTATATGAAAGAGGATATCTGCGTACTGAAATCAGAGTAGAGGAACAATATAAAGACATTGGTTTGGAAAAAGAAAATCCCAAGACTACAAGAATTTGCCATCCCTCCATACAATACTGCAAGTATACAGTCTAGCAGAGGTGACCTGGAGGGGAAGAGCTGCTTGGAAGTGCAGAAGATGCACCGAGAGGATTATTATTGTCCTATTCCAAGAGTTTCTTGGAGAGTACCTTTCCTTTTGAAATTTTTCAGGTGAACGAGCTCTCTAGTGCAAGCTGAACAAAGCTTAGAAACAAATTTCAGGAGCAAAGTACACATGCAAATGGGATGTATGTCCTCCTTGCACTGAGAAAGCAGCTAGCCCATCTAGCATCTTGTTTACATTCCCCAAGTCTTTTTTCCCCATTTTTCTCCCAAGCACATTCACTTTGGTACTTAGCACAGGCAAACTGACAGCTGTGCATATCGGAAATACTGTATGTATCACATCATTGCCTTTCATAAAGCCCATTAGAATTTCTGGACCACAGATGTCTAAGACAAATACACCTTTGTTTGTGTCTTAGAAAACTCATCTTAGAAATTTTGACTCATCATTGAAACTGTTGAAACTGGCCCTTTTTTACAAATACCATGTTTTGTTCAAACCACAAAGTGTTTCAGGATGACTGCAAAACTTAGGGGACATTATTTTGTTCATCACGGCACAAGGCATATTTCAGTCACTTGCAGTTATCCCTCTTTTTCTATTAAGTGATACTTAGCCATGAGGTGCATGTAGGTGGATACAGGAGGTCCTGACACTCTCCACCAATGTTCTTTCACGCCTTCCTTTAAGCGGGCACTTTGTGGCAAATTATTTATAACCCATGGCTTCTGCCTTCACCCTCTGCTTCCCCCATAGAAGCAGAGATTCCACTTTGCCCAGTTATATTGCAATAATCCTTCACTAAAGCTCAAAATGCTCCAGGCCAGCAGAAAGCTTGCTGCAGCAGAAAGCTGGGCTTCTAGACTACAGCGCTATTGCTGTCACTCCCTTGACCTGTAAGTTGGAATGATCTGAACACTGGAAAAGCAGGTTAGACCCCAAAGTCATCTAGTAAAGTCTTTTTTTAAAGTGTGTTACATGGGTTTGCATTCTAGAGTTCCTTGCATTACACACTGGACAGGGGTAAGATAAAATACCTTCTTTTAAACAGACATATGAGATACACAACCACTTCCAGTGTTGATAAAAACAAATGCAGTCACGCCACGGGGAGGGAGGAGACTTCCTTTTATTCACCTATTATTCACCTGCGGTTACACTGAGATCGCCCTGCCACTATTTCACCACTACCCAGGAAGCAGGCACCCAGGCTACCAGGTTACTCTTTGCGCAGCACCGGCTCCCGCGCCCTCAGTCCACCTCAGAGGCAAGACCAGAGCCATCGAGGCAAGGCCGCCGCGGGCGGGGGGGCGGGCAGCGCTTCGCCCCCGAGCGGCGGGGAGGGCGGGCCGCACGTGGCGGAGCGGCGCGCGAGGGAGCCGGCCGTGCCCGCCGCAGCGGGGGCATGCGGCGGTGCAACAGGAACCCCCTGCAGGCGCGGCGGCGCTGCGCGGTGCTGCTCGGCTCCCTGCTGCTGGCCGCCGCCCTGGCGCTGCGCAGCGCCACCCGGCCCTGCCCCGACGCCCAGGCGGACGCCGCCGCCCACCCCCGCTGCCGCGAGCGCCTATACCAGGCGCTGGAGCTCTCGCCCGGCCGGAGGATCAACTGCTCGGGGATCGTCCGCGGGGATGAGACGGCCATCCATGAGGCCCAGCTCAGCAACCTGGAGGTTGCGAACAAAAGGGCTTCCCTGACGCCCGACGAGTACCTGAACATGACGAAGGACTGCAGCAGCTTCAAGGAGACCCGGCGGTTCATTGAGTTCCCGCTGAGCCAGGAGGAGGCAGAGTTCCCCATCGCCTACTCCATGGTCATCCACAACAAAATCGAGATGTTTGAGCGGCTCCTGCGGTCCCTCTACGCCCCCCAGAACGTCTACTGCGTCCACATTGACAGCAAGTCCCCAGCCGCCTTCCAGGAGGCTGTTCGGGCCATTGTAGCCTGCTTCCCCAATGTCTTTGTGGCTAGCCGCCTGGAAAACGTGGTCTATGCCTCCTGGTCCCGGCTGCAGGCTGACCTCAACTGTATGCAGGACCTGTTGCAGAGCCTCATGCCATGGCGCTACGTCCTCAACACTTGCGGCACCGATTTCCCCATCAAGACCAACGCCGAGATCGTCCGTGCCCTGAAGGTGCTGCAGGGGCGGAACAGCATGGAGTCGGAAAAGCCCTCCGCCCTGAAGCAGGAGCGCTGGCAGTACCACCACGAAGTGGGGACATTCATTTCCCGTACAGCCACAGCGAAACTGCCGCCACCCCACAACTCTCCCATGTTCACGGGCAACGCATACATAGTGGTCACACGGGCCTTCGTGCAGCACATCTTTGAGAACCCCACGGCACAGCAGTTCCTTGAGTGGGCCAAGGACACCTACAGCCCTGATGAGCACGTCTGGGCCACCCTCAACCGCATGCCCGGCGTGCCGGGCGCCATGCCCCAGAACGACAAGTTCCAGCTCTCGGACATGAACGCCCTGGCCCGCCTGGTCAAGTGGCAGTACCTGGAGGGCGACACCAGCAAGGGCGCGCCCTACCCGCCCTGCACCGGCCAGCATCAGCGTGCCGTCTGCATCTACGGGGTGGGCGACGTGCCCTGGATGCTCCAGCAGCACCACCTCTTGGCCAACAAGTTCGACCCCTTGGTGGACGATGCCGCCATCCAGTGTCTCGAGGAGCACCTGCGCCACAGGGCCCTCTACGGCAGGGGACTCTGAGGGGAGACCCTCGCCAGCACCTGCCTTCTGCCGTAGGCGACTCCAGCCGGCGGCGCCTCGGGGTCAGCGGAGGGACTGGCGACCCGTCTCGTGAGCCGAGGCGGCCGCCGCGTTACCCGCGTTGGCGGAGGATCTTTCCGCGCGGCGGCCGGGTGCGGGCCCCTCGGCGACCCCCTGAGGAGAAGCGGCGGCGCGTGGCAGGGCAGTGCCGCGCGCGCGAGCAGTCGCCCGGCGCGCGAGGTAACTAACGGTCGCACGGGCTCCGCGCCCCTGCCTGGGGCGCCCCGGGCGGGGGTAGGGGCGCGGCGCCTCGGGGGCCGCCTCGGCGGGGCTGGGCGGAGGGATTGCCCGGTGCTGAAGGGCGGGAGGGCTCAGCGCCCTCTGCCCTGCCGCCTCCCTCCACTGCGCCCCGACCCGCGGGCTTCTCGGAGACCCCGTGCGGGGCGCGGTTTCCCGCCCGGCACCCCAGGCAGCTTCCTGACAGACCGTCTTAAAGAAGCGGGGGTAGTGTATTTTTCCATTCTCCTTCTACAATCTGTTCACAAAAGTGACCCAGGGCTTCTTGTAGAAACGCAGGGCCAGGTTATAGTCCACGGTGACATCACGTCCTGGTGCAAGCAAAGCTGAAATTATAATTAATTTGCTTTTCTACAACGCACCTGGCAGGCCACCCACTCCTGGCACCGGCTGCACTGCTCAGCTTCACATCTGGCAGCTGCATTTGCATCACTTTAATTTCTGTCAATAGCCATTAGCCATAAAAAAAAAAAAAATCCTTCAATAAAATCAAACATAATAAAATAGATGGCTCTTTGATACTCTGTATCATGTAGTCCTCTGAGGAGACCTGGTTGTACTCCCAGGCAGAGCCGTTAAACCAATTAACCCCTCTGCACCCCACTTCCCCATCCATAACAGAGGGAGAGGGATGCTTATGTAGTTAATGGTGTACAAACACATTTTTCTAACATCTCTCTCTTTCCCTCCCCCTGGAAAAGAGATTTTTGTGAGCTAATATAATCGCCATATCCAGTAGTGTATCTGGACTTCTAGATGAACAAAACAATCATCCAACACACTGTTTTCTTAAGTTTCTAGAAGCTGGAAGAAAGATTTGTGAACTGTATTTCACCCACATGTATTTTTCCCACCTTCTCACATTAAAGCCAGCCACTTTCCATGGATCCAACAGCTTTTCAGTACCTATAATGCTGAGGGATTAATTCAGTTATCTTTGTACTACCAAAGAATCTTCAATTTTTTTTGTCAGTAAACACTCTCACCTTTATAAATTTGAGGTCTCCGGTGGAGAACTAGCATTTTACAAAGCACATCTGAAGCAATTCCATAGCACCAGGCTACATTTAGATGAAGTTAAGTTATGACTGCAATCACACAGATATTTAAAACATTGATTTAAATAGGATGAGAAGATGAAATAACTGACTTGAAAAGGTGTGTCATTGCAATTTTGTTAGACATTTTAAAATGAACTTGGTTATAAAATGCTGATTTGTAAAATACCATGGTGATTTCACAGCAAACATTATAGGCAAAAACCCCAACTGCTGGCAAGAAAAGCTCTCAAACAGCAATATCCAACAACACATTTGTTTATTCAAAAAGAGCAAATAAAGTAATAGGATTGCTGGTCCCAGTGGGAAACTCTTTCCAACTTATGTAAACAGACATTTGCTACAACAGAGATTAAAGCTTTATGCTAACCTGATAGTAACACAGAAAATTGAAAAATGGTTTCAGCAGCAAATCGACATTAAATAGCAAATATCTCCATGTCTAGTACATTCTTTTAGAACAAACAAAACTTCTCTGCTGACTCAGGGTGAGAACTTAAGTCTCCCAACATAGAAGACTGCATCTAACCACTGCTGCCTAATATGATCTTGCTTGTTGGAGCTCCTTCGTTTACTTTAAATTAATACATGTTAGCCCAAAATGGTAAACTACTGCCAGTGGTTCACTGGGGGACTGGGATACGTTCTGGACTAAATCAGGCAGAGCAGGGTCAGTGTGTTTCTGACTATGGCAAGGTGTTGTCTTTTTCCCTTGGAAAATGGAGAGAAAAAAGGTGCAGGGTCATGGAAAGAAAAAAAACCCCATACTTCTCTATTCTAAGGAATTGCATCAAAACCAAACCCATCTATGAAACGGATGTCTGTAAGAAGATCTAAATAATTTATTTCTCAGAGAACCTTCTGAGCACCTACAAAAAGTGAAAAGGTGTTTGGGGGGGGGGGGGGGACGGACGAACCCCAGCCTGAAATAGTGAAAGATTGTTGAAAGAGGGTCCTCTCTATTATTTTGCAAATGTACCTGTAAAGAAAGATATATACTTACAGGTTACTTATAGATTTGTTAACAGTAATTTTAATCCCCTTCATTCTATAAATATGTTTAACTTCTTCAGCTGTTTCTTCTCTCAGAAATATGAAGCATTGCTTGAACACACTATTTAAATAACAGTGTTTCACCTATTGACAGACACTCCCCTAACAAAAAATGTTACAGATGGAAAGACAGAGACAAGTATTTAGATCTGGGGCAGGGCGGGAGGGAAAAGCGCCACTTCAAGTCTGTTCCATGGTAAGTCTTTCAGCAAAGTCAAAATAATTTTTCTTTTAGTGTTTCTTGTTGCAATCTATGCTTTTCCTGGTTGGACCTGGAGACAGAGAATCTAAGCATTTATCCACATTTAAAGAACTTGCCATTAGAATATGAAGGCAAGTGAAACCAGCATACCAAAAAAACAGCTTGGTGACACACTAAGAAGGACAGCAGTTACCTAACAACATAGCCTATACAGCCTTCTCCATTCAAAGAGATCACTGATTTGTGTGAAAACAATTGTTCTGGCATTATTATCTGTAGATGTAAACAACTTGTAAACTTCCACATCCAATTTTCTTGATTCAAAGAAAATTTTCAGTTTCTGTTGGTGTTCTCACAATTTATCTCAGATGATTTGGTTCCAAAACCAAGGGCGTATCTAGTGCAAATTTATTTTCAACCCGCCCTCTCCTTTTCATAGTGACATAATTTCTTCTGAAAGAACGAGACTACTCCCAAATTCAGAAGGTGAAGACAAAAAGATTCTTACAAAGGAATGTTCTCAGCATTTTCTCTTCCAAACACATTAGAAATGTCAGATTTATGAGTGCAGTCACATGTCAGAGCAGTGATACAGAAAAGCAAAAAGAAAAAAAAGTTGTCTCCTTACCATTACAGATTGAAAATAAAAATATCACTCAACTCTAATATAGAACTTTGTATTCCAGAGATGTCAAAGTATCTTAGAATTAAGATAGCTAGCATGTTAGAAAACTGGCAACAGGGCACAAAGAAAGGATGTAACTCGCCAAGGTTAGTTGCAGAACTGAAGAAAGAATAGACTTCAACTAGAGTAGGACAAGCTCTAGCTCTGGCTCTAGCACTGGCATATCAGAATCACCTCCAAAAAATAGGTTAAACCCTATATGAACTTCATCAGTAAAATCTTGGGCTATCCAAATTGGAAATATATCAGAAATATTAGTGTTAACTTTGTCTAGTGAGGGGATGAAAATCTACTTCTGACACTTCTGTCTACAATCCATCGTTAACTAACAACCCGAACTTTAAATAAACCGCCAGTTGTTTAAGGAGGAAATATGTTGCAAATTGCCATTTACCTTTCAAGATATGCACAGGAGGAAGGTGAAACTATAATTCTGAAATCTAGTAACAGATTTTTTTTTTTTAAACTCACCTGGCTTTAATTTATATTTTATTTCCAAGTGGTTTTCACTTTATTTTTACAAGAACAACCTGATGCGAGCTGAAACTGGCATAATATACATTTACACAGCAGGTCCATGAACAGCTCTTCTTAGCTCTAGTTAGGAAGGTCTATTTCCTTCTTGCTTTGCATTTCTTTCATACTCTATATGATCATCTCTGAAATGTCCTATAATAGAGAGATGGGTCAATTGAAATAAATTCAGAGGAAACCAGGTAATAAATTCTGAACAAACTAGAAGCAAACATGACTTATAGGAACAAAATATCAGTAAAGGATTTGCAGTCATTAGTAAAATTGATTCAGGGAACAGGATTAGGGTGTCCTTTTTCTTCTGACTGCAACAGCAGTGACCATGAAACATTAACTACACTCTCAGTGAACTACTTTCCACTTCCTTAGAGGGTGCAGGCTCTTTTAGCACAAGGTAAAACGCAAATTATTAATATATCTGTGACTTACTACCTACTAAGCCATAATGGCTAATTTATACAGTAAATTTATCTTTGAGCAAAGCTGTTTTCCTAATAAAGATCACGCTTTAAGTTACAGTGAAGGAAAAGTCCACATCTCCCAGTACAGTCTTATTAAAGTTAAAATGCTTTTTACCATGTTCCCACTTTTCTTTTTTTGTTCCCCCCAGGAACTTTTAGAGTACAGAAAAGTAAAACCAAGTCACTAGTACCTTAACTGAAATACTACCTCCTAAGCTGCTGAGACCCTTAAAAGCAAGTATCTGTGTTTTGAGTAACTCTCATCTACCTCATTGTACCTAGTCATTGTGTAAAAGTACATAATGATTCTGATTAAACTTGTCTTCTGGGAATTCATCATAAATTCTTCCTGCTCTGCACTTTCCTTTAATTTGTATCTCTCTGATAATATTTAAAGTCAAGTATTGACATCCCGCACTGAACAAACAACTTGAGATAGATAACATCCTGTTTTGTGCACTATGGAATTTACAAAATCCTTTTTCTCGGAAACCATGTTTAAACACAGGCAGTCACCCACAGCCACTTCCGTATTGATGTTTTTTCTTTCCTTTTCTTCATTTCCTTCTAGTTAATTTACTTTCTAAATAGAAACATCCATTCCAGCTCAAGGTCAAGGTGCAAAGGTATCTTTTACTTTCTCTCTGCTACTGATAGGTGGAAGCAACTGTGACGTTTCTGAAGAAAATCAACAAAAAACCAAACAAATAAATTAATTGGTCCGTAACACTGCAGGCAAGGAAGAACCAAATAGGCAGCAGCAAGTATGCTGATGTAGTAAGTGAGATGGTTTGTCTTCCACTGGATATTAAAATAGCTTAGTATAACAAAAGTGCAGTTAACATTTTTAGGTGTAAGTTCAACAAATCTTCCAAGACCACAAAGCACATTAATCATATGAACATGGAAGGATTAGCTGAAATTCAAACACAAAAAATAGCAAGTGGCAAGAACGTCATGGAGAGTAAAGCAATAAAAAGCAGGAAGAATATTGGCACCAGATCCCCTTACTTTCTCTTTGCTCCCTCTCATTCAGTGAGCTGAAACAGCCTCCACAGAAGTAGCAGATCCAGGGCCTGGACAAACACCATTCCAGAAACATGGTTAGAGCCAAAAAGAATGTGTGCTGCCAAGCTAGTGTCAGAGCTTGTGTTGACAGCTGTGAGGTTTGCAGGAATTGACTCCTCCAGAAGCATAGGCAAGCTTCTCTTCTGCAGTGAGCAGGCAGCAGTCTTCATCCCATAGGCAAATACTCCCTGAGGCACCACTGGAGCAATTCTAGACATCAAAAAGGTTATTCCCAAGAATTCTTTACACCTCAGTATGCCTCAAGAGCTGTTTTCTAAAGAGATGGCAGAGTTCACAGGGTAAATACCTTATGCTGAAAGGGGAGTTTAAAAAAAAAGGATAGTTTAGAAACAACAACAACAACAAAAGAATCATAGAATCATAGAATCATTAAGGTTGGAAAAGACCTCTAAGGTCATCGAGTCCAACCGTCAACCCAACACCCCCTATGCCCACTAAACCATGTCCTTGAGAGAGAAATGAGAGGTAAACTAGGAACAGAGAGTATTTCCAAACAAAATACAGAAAAAAGCCAGACAAGGTTGCAACACCAGACCCACGTAAGGTGTACTTTAGAAGCTTTAGAAACCATAAAGCAACCCTTATTCGTGTTGTTAACATACACAAAACTAACACTAACTTCTGCAGTTTACAACAGTATATTCACTGAACAAATAAACACTAAAGAAGTGGTACCTGTAGCTTCTGCACATAACCATGCAAGGAACAAGGCTGCCAAATGCTTCTCTCTTGCATGTGCACAGATTGCCCTTTGGCTCTAAAGGACAACAGACCACAAGAGCAAATAATAGCACTGATCACAAAAGTTCAAGTATTCTTTGTGTAGCCAGGTAAACCCAGTAGTCTGCATGCATCCAGATTTGAATTCCATATCCTAGAAACATCCCACAGATGCAAAAAATCAGATACCTGCATTGCCTAACACTGCACTGTCATGAAGGAGATGGAAGATCCATATGTAAGCTAATTTTAGGAACAATAAGTAGTCAAACTTAAAATATGTATTTTGTAGATTAAATACAGAGTACACAGAAAACAAGAAGGATTCTGCCATGAAAGTGGAAAACAAGTGGTTTGCACAACAACAGCTTGATGCATTTCCCATGACTAAACAAAGCAAGCCTATGTTACCAGCAAATTTTAAACAGTGATACTAAAACATTAACCAGATGTGAAATAAAGCTTCTAACACCACCAATAATTAGCCAGGCAGCAGCAATACAAAAGGTTCAGAGTACATGTTTGCCTTTTTTCCTTCAATTTTTTATTTTTTGTTTGGTAACTTCTCTCTTCCTGTTGTTTTGTATGAAAGGCCTTCTCAGAGTTTCGGCTTGAGAGAGGAAAGGAATGTCTAGATTACAGAAGCATATGTTATGACTGCACACTTACTCCTATTCATTTGTTTGCTGTTTCACCTAAAACATTCCCTTACTCCCCATTTGTGCATGCTTTCTAGCCTTTCACACAGACTAAATTAGACAGATTCCCTCAGCACACAGTCCCTTCATCATCACTGTGTCCAGAACAGATTGCTTCCTGTCCCCAACCATTCCAGTTGCTCCAAAAATCTTTAAAGTCTGTTATGCATTTCCTTTAAGACAACATTATTATTAGCAAAAGGAAAAATCTTAGAACAGTTCAGAAGTATCTGTAACATTTAATATATTTTTCATCTACGTCACTTTTTGCCACTCACTTAACTTAGGCTCAACAACAAGCTAATCAAGAACATCAGTGTCCCTTCAGCATTTGCACATTTTTTCAGTAGAGTAAAACTCCGGTACAGAGCATTTAAATTCGTTTCAGAATGTCCATCTCCTTTTCAAATGCTTCCTTGCAAGGCAATATTCAAATTCCAGTTTTCACACTGAATAGGAACCACCAGATAAGAAGGGTATACAATTCAAAGTATTACTGTTATGCATCAGCACAGGGAGTATCCCATCACTCTCTCCTTCGAAAGGACCAATTCTAGAGCTTCGATGGAACTATTACTACTTTGTTTTCAAAGAAGTCAGTAAAGTTGTCCTGAATTCTGAACATAATTATTTCTGGTTCCTGCTCACATTGATTTGAATTTCACCGATTACTAAGTAGCAGACATCTTTGTCAACAAAATTATTTCTCCTTTCATTTGTAATTTTTTTTAGTATATATATTCATTACCTTATTTTCTTTTTCAGTTAAATATTTCTTTTCCTTTCGATTAACAACTAAGGTAGCACTAAGCCTGGGAGTGTTAAAGTAGTAGTATACAACTGTTGAAATACAAGAGAAGTCTGATAGAGGAGTATCAATGAAATAAATCCAACATAAATCCATTCCACACAATAACCTCACATCATCAGTACAATTGTGCTTCTCTAGTAAATGTTTTTAATAGAAAAATGCCATAGTAAATATGCTAATGCACACTTAATTGGAACAAAATCAGATATATAATTATTTGCATTAGGAGGGAGTCCAAAGGCTACAGAAAACTGGAGTTTCTATCCATAGACAGGAAGAGACTGCAAAGAATTGGAGGTAGGAACAGCAAACTTAGACTTGTAAGGGCTGAAATGCAATTTACCACATGATTATTAGAGAACAAAAAATGTTTAAATGTAGAAGATTGAGTCTGATGTAGAAAAAGAGAAAACCACGGCACAGATATACATTTGCATCCTTTAAGATGACCTCAACAGATACTTACTGTGCTGTTCAAATGAGAGGAAGAGTCTGTTGTTCTGGTTTTAAAAATGGTTACTTAGCAATCTGCAGTTTGCAGCAAAGGACATTCAGCATAGATACAAGACAAAAAAATTCACGGTAAACATACTACTTGGAACAGTCTAGCAAGCAAGTTTGTGAACTCCTTTCTCACTTGAAGTGAGGGAATTAGAAGTTAACCAAACCCCAAATATATATCCTTTGATGTCCAAAGGTAGGATTTAGACAACCATAACACATCAGTCTGGAAAAGTATTAGAAGAGATACTAAAGCTTTATTACTTCAATTAATAGACTGGGCCACTGACATGTAGAGAAAGGTTTCAACATATAAATTATGCTCCAGTTTCGGCACAAACTAAAGATATAGACTAATCTGAAAACAGTTACCCCCTGACTTTTCTTGTGCACGGTTTCCAGTTTCTAGTGGTCTGTAAGTAGCCTACTTTCAAAAATAAATCAAGTTGACACTGCTGAGGCAGCTAGCATTCCTATGACCATACTGGAACAGTCACTGCTGTTAAGTCAGACAAATAGGCTGTCAGTATATTATATTCATACTTCTAGTGAAGAAACTATTTTAAGGGTTTCTTGATGGGAGTTATTTAGTGGAATGTGTAAATCTAAAATGAACAAAGTTATCAATTTGATACCTCAAAATTCATAGCTCAACTCTTTCACTGAAATCCTGTTGGTCAGGTGTCCATTAAATGTATTCCACATAAATACAAAAAACAATTAGAAAAACGTTAAAACAAGCGGCACATTGAGAATGTAGTGCAATTTTTTGACAATTTCATTATTTCAATTTGATTAGTTGTGCAATAACTTTAATACTTGGGTTAGTGTATATTAGCAGAAGGTACCAAATGGACAAAGTTATAGATAGAAAGATGCAGTAGGAAACAGACAAATAAATTGGCCAGCATGAGATGCTAAGCTTTTGTTCATGTCCTCCTCCATCATTCTGAAACAGCCATTTCTTGCAATACTGATTAGCGCAACGATACTCACAATCCTGTAACTGAAAGACCTTTGCATTTGCAACACTACTGTAAACACACTTAGACAAATTTGGGAGAATATATTACAGTAATGATTGTTTTTAAACAAAATTTTCCAATGATCACTCATTCACAAGTTTTTAAATAAAAGTTTATTACAGAAATTATTTTAAACAAAAAAGGCAACAGTATCTGTTGTAATTTTTTAAAAAAGTAACATTGTATTCATGCCCTATAAGGTGAACTGAAGAACTGCTACGGGTATTTCTTCCACCGTCAATCTGTGACGCTTTCTAGTGTGGATTAACTCACATCTGCATCACAATAATTAAGTATGAACACAGTCCCTTTCCATGCTTCTCTCCAGAAAGTGCTGCATATTAACAGAAAATATTGAAGATAAACCACAGTTCTATTCATTCTGCAGTATTGGAACCAGTGTCTAGGAAAGAAAAAAGAAAGTGTGAGTAATACATATCCCCACTACAGTTGAGTATAAATTAAAGGGAACCAATACCATTCTGTAATTATCTTCCCCAAGCTCAAAGCATTCCCCAAGCATTTTAGAACATGTTCTGTACCTACCCATTTCCTTCCACTGCTATCAATGCAGTACATGAACTGCTTGTGCCATTTCACTTCAGTTAGCAACATTGAAAAGAGCCAGCACAAAACTTCAAGGTTGTGCATATGCATCATTTGCTATTAAGGCATTAAAAATACAAGAAGCTTTGCTCTAACTTGTAGTGATACACAAACACTCTATTGCAGTCAGCCACAAGCACATCTGGCTAAATCACATGATCTACTAAAAAGAAAGGGGTTTGCACATCCAGTAGCATAAGTTCCTATGGAGTGTGGGCTATAGTTTATTATGCATTTTGAAATAGATGCAAGAATGAGCTTGACCTTCATAAAACAACTGAGAGCAATTCTGTGTTATGAACTTTTGTCAGAAGCACCAATTAATACCAGTGCAATTTCTGGCATTGCTACCATTACTGCTTTCTTGTTCTTAGAGCTATGGAAAAAATACGTTAATTTGGATATGGAGAAAGACAAGTCAGTGTTTACTATGTTCCTTTCGTAAATCAACTTATTGGGGGGGAAAAAGGCTGTAATGTTAATAGCAACTTTAAGTCACCCAGTTTTTTAAATCTTATCTGCATAATTTATCAAGAGTAAAAAAGATTAATACTTGGAAAGTAAGGTTTCCTCTACTAGCTATAAGCATCCAAAAAACAAACAGACTAAGATTATATGCTTGGCTAATACCAGAAGTTGAGCAAACAATAAATTCTGTCAACTCTAGAACTACAATTTGAAGTGACCACTGTAATCATGCCAGGATCAGGAAGCCATGAAGAACCTGTTTCAGAGGTCTAGCATATATTTACATAAAGCCTTTTCCATTCTCAGTTCTTCCTTTTAGCACCACTCCCCAGGGATGAAACAAGTGGCACCATTTCACACATCTTCAGCAATATTCTGCCACATTGATGGTTTTAAAAGTTAGAAACCAGCTTGCCACAAAAGTCACTAAATGACTTTTTCCAGTAAAGAATTTCAAGGAACACTGACAAAAATAATCCAGTCAAGCAGATGTGGAACATAAACTCCCATAAGCAGTGTACATACGGTGGGCCTGTGGAGCAATACATAAATCTTATTATAAGATTTGCAAATGCTGGCATAAGCTTTTCATGTGCTTGGGTTCCCTACTATCAAATCCAGCAAGCAATTGCTTAGACAGTTTTCTGGGACAATTGCTTGCTCAGATAGATGAAGCACTCCTTGAGTTCAATAAAACACGGTGCTGTTCCAACAAACAGGGTAATACTAGAAAATCACCACACACAAATTCAATTAAGATTACTTCTAACTTTCTAATTGCTCTAGTAGTATGTTCTTCCCAACAACAGGTGTACAGCAGTCTCTAACACATTCCTATTTCAGTGCTTATGAGTTAAGGAAGTACTTAGCTTGCTTTTGTTTCATTTCTCATCATATATAAAAGGCAGAGCCCTACTCTTGTCTGAATAATACAAACAATCTAGCTTTAATCAGACATTTGGTCAAAGCTTTCTATAAAACATCAAGTCTTGTGTCTCAGCTTATTTATATCATATTCCATACTTACTTTTTCCATCACATGCTACAATTTTCACTTTATCCACTTTCACAAGTTCAGTGACCTCCCTAAATTCAACATCATTCAGTACAAATGTCCATACGTTGTCACAGAACCTGTATGTATTCAGAGACCCCTTTAAAAAGACAAGAGACATTTTCTATAGGATGCATCCCAAAAGTAACAGAAAATATGGTGTTTACTATCTACTGAACAACATACCTTCTAGAACTAGGTTTGCCATACAGACAACTGGGAACCTGAATGCATACAAACTTGGCAAGCAATTCTGAGGAAAATTGTAGTTTAAATGCCCTCCAGTGGCTGAAATTTTCAACACCATGTAGTAACGTTATAGTCTATCCAAGGGGAAGCTTCATAGGTGTGCTAAGGAGTTTTATAACTTTTCTTATGTGGATAAAGGATCAGTATCAGAAAAGATTTCTTAAAACATGGGCCATAAGAAAAATCACTTATAGCAGTGATCAAAACAAAATGTGAACTCTGCAATTGTTTAAATAAAGCAATAGTTTAAATAAAAAATGATAAAACTGACCTATGTGACATAAAGGGGTATCCCTCATGTTTAATGTCTTACTGAGGATGTTGATATGTAAGCCTTTCAGCCTTCATCTTCACATATTTTAAACTGATACTCTTTAACTTAGGCTCCAAGCAACATTTTTTAAAATTTATCCACTAAACACATTCTGAACGGTTTTCCGTACCAGTTTTGCTAACACAAAGCAAGTTAAGTGTGTTAGAGAAAAGAAGTTATGCTCTTTTTAACATATCTATACAGTTTAAAAATCTAGAATCTTAAGAACTCACTTCATTAACAGGTTCTGCATAGACTGTAGAGGAAGTATTAGGACATAAGTTAACAGGACAACTGTTTGGGGTTTGTTTGGGGTTTTTTTCCTCACAACTACAGTCAAGTTGACATTTAACAATTTGCTGGCTATCTAACATTAATTAGGGTGGCTGGCTAGGAGAAAAACCCAAACTTATTTTTCTATGATACCTACAGAAAATAGCTACAAAATGATCCAGTGACTTACACAAGGGTAGGTCTACAACTCTCTAGTCTCTCTTCACATTATAGATGTGGCTGACAATCTGGCTTCATCTCACTTCTGCTAGGTACAACTAAGAGAAGCAAAAGTCTCTCTCCCCATCTGCAAGACACTGAGGATGGCAATGCTACGCATCAAAACATTTCCCTCTTCCCCTTCCCCTGTCTTCATCCGCCCACCAAATCCGTTTCTGATTTCTGCCTTCCTTCAGAAGACCCCTGGCAGAATAAGCTTTACAATTGCATGCAGAACATACATATAAACAGTCATTATTTCAGAGTCAAAATGGACCTTCGTAAGTTTTTTGCTTAGAGCACACAGCTTTTAATGACATTCTGCATCAACACTTAGTTATTGTACCTCATGAAGAACTTTTATATATTGCTATCTTACCCTGAAATTGACTCTGTTCCTGACTCGTTGTGCCAGTGCCGAATTTATAGCTTTATCAAACTGAAGTAGCACCTGAAGGGCCAGCTGAGGTGTGATTTGCTGTGACTAAAGTAGTTTAAAAAAAAAAAAGTTTTGAGTTATTTCAAAGTAAACTCAAAAATGCCGTAAAAATGAAAAACATCAAAACAAAGTTCACGTGAAGCAGATCTCTAGAACAACAATTTAGAGAAGCATTACGTTCCTGTGTTTACTTCCTTTTTCCTATTTTAACTCTGAGAGAAGAAATGATGGGCTAACATGATTTTTTGTGCTACACAAAGATTTCTTCTAATAAATATTCATTGTAAACAACCAGAAGAGCAGGAAATCGATTACAGTGTTCCAGATTAATCTGGCTGTTCATTTACTGGGCCACGCAACAGGGGATCATGCCACTTACATAAAACATTTTCCTTCGTCTAGAATGTTATGAAAGACTTCCCACTTGAATTGAGTACCAATAGCTTTTGACTTCAGTCAATAAGTTTTCGAAATGCTGGCCATCAGTACCCCAATACAGCAACGACAAAGCGGTTTTAATAACTAACCTCTTTTTTTATGAAGCTAATTGCCCAGACCCTAAACCCCACACGCACCTGTATGAGCTCATCCAGGCTCTCCTGAAGACTGTTCCCCAGCGTGGTGTTTCTATACAGCTGATATGCCATGGTCTACCGAGATGGGCTGGACACGCTCCTGATCATCCACGGCTCTGGACGCCTGTTATGTCCTCGCCCTCTCTTAAAAAAAAACAATAATAATTAAAAAAAAAAAACCAAACTAAAAACCACAACAGAACCCTTAATGTACAATGCACAGCAGAGCAAGCATCATTTAAAAAAATCGTTCCGCAAACTGGCCAACAATTAAGACCGCTCAAGAGCGCAACGCATTAACGACCGGCAGGAAAACCGGGCCGCCGGGGCCGGCAGTGGGGAGGGAGCGGCGTCGCCGCCGGGCCTTTGTGCCCGGCAGGCACGGAAGCGGCGCGCCGGGATGGGGCCGTCTTTGTTCCCCGCCCGTTCGGCTTCCAAACCGACCCCCGGCCCCCGCGGCGCGCTCAGGAAGCCGTTAGGGGAATCTCAGGCAGGCGTGGGGACCGAGCGGCCTTGCGCCCCGCCCCCGATCGCCCCCCC
>VZTQ01007843.1:0-24127 GCA_013400755.1 Pelecanoides urinatrix | reverse complement strand
TCCTCGTTTGTCTGGCCCTCAAGACTGCCACAGTAATCACTGGTTTAGCCTGTCTTTTTTCATTCCTTACTTAGTTCACAGAAGCGAAGGTTTTGGTCCAAACTGTCAAATTCAAAGGATGTATTCAGACAGCCTAAATTCCCCATGCTTTATTGTCATTGTCGCCCTGACAGATGAGAATCTGCCGATATTTTTCAATACTTTATGAGGAAATTAGGCCAGTGAAAATGATCCCAGTGTTTAAAATTAAGACCTAAAGAAACGCCTCTGATATTTTTGGGACATGACTAGCAGGGGTGCAGAAGCAGTTCAGACTTTTACAGATCTACAGATCAGTTCTCTGTCTATCCTGGATGATAATTTAAGGCTTTTCTTTACAGATTCTTAAAGACTAACAAAGAGAGAGATGTTACAGGGAAATGGAAAACAAAGCCAGTCATACATCTGGAGGTTTCAAAAGTTCAGGATACAGGTCCATCCTAAGCAATATCACAAGAAAACGTTTTATCTATGTCTCCAAAACAGCTAGGAGGTCCTAGTCCTGGATGAGAAACACACTGTGCTTGGTGTGTTTCTCACAAGGAACAAGAAGGTAGTACCCGCTCCAAAGGCAGGTATCATCTAAGTAACATGCCAACAGCTTTGATGAATGATGCAGTTTATTAAAGTAACTTGATAGGTGGTGATTTCCAATAAGTTAGGTTGAAACTGTACAATAATTTTTTAGAATGGTTTCCCAGGGTTGTGACTTTATTCTCACTGAATGGAGCATGCAGGAAAGATCTTTAGTGACCTTTCTCTGGGGTTTATACATTTGAAACAAAGTTGGAAAGAAAGACCATGCTTTCATTGCATTTGGAATCAGAATTTCAAAATTGTTATGATTTCTGTGCATTGATAATATAACAGTACAATTAAATCAATAAAAATTCACATGAAGTACTTAGCCATTATGGAAACTTGGTAACACCTTTGTTTTTTTCCCCTAAGTGCTTTGCTAATAGGTCTAAAGTGCCAGTGAACAAGAAAACAATGTTGAAAAGTAGGATGTAAGTGGGATTTGCCTTCAAATAGTCCATAATATCCTTAGCCTTAAACAACTTTCTGAAAAAACTAAACGCGCCTAAGAAAAGAAGACGTGCCACTAAATTTAAATAAGTAAAAAATAACAGAAGTGCCAGATTACTATTCAACAGAATGTTTTACAGCAGCCAAAAGGACATTCAGAAGAGTGAGCAACACAGCAGCCTTTCAAGCCTTTTCACTGTGATGCTACCAAGCCCCACAATTTTTTCTGACCATCCACCAGAAACCCAAACCAATCTTCTTACCTTGGCGTTGAATTTGGCAACAAAATCGAAGTGTTTCTTTAGGTCAGTAGCCAAAATTGCCTCAATGACAAGAAAGCGGAAATGCTTGAACTCCACGTGGTCGAGGTTGACCAGGAAGTTGTACTCTGGCCTTGACATGAAAAGGTTCCAGGCAGCAGCAGCGTGGTGGTTCTCCAGGACGGAGCGGTCATTGTACAGCACCGCCTGTTAAAGCAACGCAGGCAGCTGAAAACTGAGAAACCTCTTAGCAAAAGAAACACTGCAATGCAGAAACAAGAATGATGTGGGGATGATGCATGAGGGAGGTTCAGGTTTGGCTGATTTGTTTGTGGCTTTTTTTAAAGAACTTCTCAAGGTTTGAAGATGAGATTTTGGCAGGACTAATAGCAGACACCTGTATTGTTGTCATGGTGAAGATTTATTGCAAGATTGATTTGAAAAATCTGGGTCTTTCATGCTCAAGAGTCTTTGGTTCCTGACTGAACTGCATCATATGACAATAGATTATTCTGTTTCAGGCCACAAATTAATGACTAATATAATATAGATGTGTGCTTCCCTCTTTCTCAGAACTAACCTCACTTAACAGGGATTATTGCCTTTGGTGTTTGTACCTGGCAATTCCGTCCATATTGGACTGATTCCAAACACAGAAACAAGTGAAATTCCAGTTTGCAACCTGGCAACACAGACTCAGCCTTAGAGATTTCTCAATGCTAAAATTGAAAATTGGTTAAATCTTTACCAAAACAAGATGCATAACTCTCATAGCGATGGCAATTCCATTCAGAAACTAAAGAAAGATCTAGAAAATGGACTTTAGGGGACAACAACCATCCAGGAAATCTCTGCACTTCAGCACGGTAAGCATTTGAGATAGATATATTCTGCTACCCAGGCCCAACTCCTGAGGGCAGATTTTTAATACAGCAGCACTTTATCATTACTGGAAGCTGATACCGCTTGTCATGAAAAAGAAGAAAAGAACTAGATGCCAAATACAAGTTCTGCAAATTTCAGGTGATATCAGATTTAAAAAAACCCCAATCCCCCCCAAAAAACCCCCATCAAACCAAAACCCCCCAAAACAACAATAATAATTTGAATTTTTCCCCTTAATTTATTTTCAAACTAGGGACAATACATTACGGCTAATCATCTAACTTCCCTTGTTGATTTTTACAACCACAAAGCTACAGCACTCATTTCTTAAAAATAGATTTAAGGATAGCATACGTCTTCTATCAATCTATTTACCTGGCCAGAGTGTCAAAAGTTCTCGATCACAGAAAGGTGTTGCAAGGGTGAGAAGTATTACTATCAGTTTATAGACAGAAACTGATACAGAGCAAGTTCAGGTGGCCTGCTCTTGGTGAGAGAAGAAGTCTGGATCCAAGCTGGGGAGTAAATCAAGAATTTCTGCACCCCTACCCAACTTCTCACCATAAAGCTATCTTTTTTTCTTTCCTTGTCCATAGAAATATTTTTCAGCACAGTAGGCTGAAGGCAGGCAGGTCAGCTATGTAAAGTAAGGAAAGATGATCTCATAATTAAGCCAATAAACAGTGACTCAGACTGCCAAATTCAACTCCCAGCATTGGCAGCAACTTCCGTGTAACCTTAGGTAAGTCTCAATACTTCGTTTATAAAACTGAGATTATTTTCCACCACCCTTCCCCGCCCCGATAGATGCATAGTGTAAAAATACATTCATAAAAGACTACAGCTGCTCATATTCTATAGGAACAACAGAAAATATGTTACAATCATGCACAAACTAACTTGCATGGTGCACTGTCAACTATACAGATGGTTTTTATTTTATTTTAATCTTTCTGTTCCTTACTGGGTAGAATAATTTTTCCTTTATTTCACAGTTACAGATTCTCTATCAGTCAGCAGAGCATTAGCTTCTCCTTCACTGAGACATTTTATCAGTACCTTTCTTAACAGCTCTACTGACTGAGGGTGGTGAGGGTGTGTAAGAAGACTCTTACCGATAATCCCCAAGTGAAGTGATTATTCCTGTCACTTTGATAAGCTGTTTCAAAATATTTGGTAGACTTGTGCTTAATGGAAGCCACAGGCACCACTGGCAAGGAGAAGCTGTTACCAAAGATCTTCCAAACTTAGCAGCAACACTGCTTGAGATTTATTTACCTGAGGGGCACTTGTTGCTACCAAAAAGGCATTGGTCCTTCCTGGATGATCATAATCATGCATGGCTGCAGCTACATAAAGAGCCATCAATTCAAGGGCAGGGATGTTGCCAGCTAGGCATCCGTAGCTGTCATCTGTAGGTGTGTATGTCTTCGAAAACACATAACCCATATGGCCGTGAGTAATTCCACTGTCAGAATCTGAGCAGAAATAAATAAATTAAAGAAAAAAAAATCCTTACCACTTTTTCAGTGACTTACTGAAACAGATAGAAGCAACAAAGCAGGAAGAGGAGGAGCAGAGCAAATTCACAATACATAACAGAA
Source organism: Pelecanoides urinatrix (assembly GCA_013400755.1). Classification (NCBI taxonomy): domain Eukaryota; kingdom Metazoa; phylum Chordata; class Aves; order Procellariiformes; family Procellariidae; genus Pelecanoides; species Pelecanoides urinatrix. The sequence goes on along the minus strand of VZTQ01007843.1, from coordinate 20,310 downwards.
GAGTAAACACATCCTGACCTCAATGCCTTCTGATACTGTGCACATAATCCAGTGCAATAAGGTACACAATTGGAAAGGAACAAATTCTGATCCCAGCTGGGGACCTTCCATCCATTCAGCAGAGCCTGTTCCCAAACTACGTAAGTCACTATCAGTAAGCCATGGATTCACGGCCATGCTGGAGCTTTGTGGGCAACTCGATCTTCTCACTCCTTCCTCTAATTGCTTCACCATATAGATTAGTCTATGAGACACTAACAGTCCTTAAAGCAATGGACTAGCATTTATTAATTCAATTATGGTGCATGTTTTCCAATCCAAAGGTGTAGACTTCGGATCTTTGCTGATAATCCTCTTAACAGCCTCTTTTTGAAGCAGCTTGAACATGCCTGTCAGAGGCAGATACTGAGTGAGATGCTTTGCTAATTTAATCTGCTTGAATGGATCTTACATGTAGCTGAATGATGTCTTTCAAATAACAAACACCAAAAAGCCCCAAAACTCAACCCCTTTCATTCCACCCACTTCACCTCACTCACAAAGCCTCCAATAACCCTTGCTAATAAAATTTTCCAGGAATAAAAATGTTTCCCGCCCCACCAAAACATCCTGCAGAGTTTCACAAATGATATGTATGTGCCACACAAACACCACCAAAAATAGCAGAAGTGGAAGTGGCTTCTGAGGAATAAACTCCTGCTTTTCCGGTAATCCCCTCAGAACTCCCACAAAGTACAGACAGGTCCTCTAGTTGCTACAGCTGAACCTAGAGAAGGTTAATATAAAGATGCAATAAGAACAGCTTCCTGTAAGGAGCAATCATAAAACAGCAGACGAGTGGTCTTGCAAACTAGTTGCAAAATGGTAACAAGTCTCTTTCTTAGAAGACAGTGAGGGAAGAACACTTCATGACAGCAAAGCAGTGGCTAGTGCACGGCACTACCCGTATGCCCCAGCGGTTTTGTAATAGCAAAACAATACAGGGTTTGAGGATTTAAAAGTCTACACTGCTTCTGGAGCAGTGTTTGAAAAGCACTGCTAATACAATTTTCCTAGGAAAAAAGCTATTGTAAAAATCAAATGGTAACAAACATCTGTTGTTCTGGGACCACAAAGGCTTGCATTCACACATCGTTAAATGTAAAGTATTAGGTTTTGGAGGACCAATTCCATTCTCTTCAAACTTACACAAACATACCTTAACACCTTCAACATCCAACACTCTACTGAACTTAGAAGTCTATGTAATAACAAGTACTGCATGCAATCCTCAATTGTTGGCTTTCTTACAGCAAATTTCAACTTTAAAAAATACAACATATATACTTGCACATTTAAATATACCTGAATCACTTGCTGACCCGTGATCATTAATCACAGTTGGGAGTCCTGGGATGGGCTGAGTAGTAAGGTACCAAACGGCATGTAGAACATCAGTTGCATGGATTCGATTGTGATCTGTGATACAAAGCAAATGACCCTGCCATTAAACATGAAGGACATTTCCAACAGAGGGAAATCAGCACCATCTAGTGGGTACTGCATGGCAGTCAATCGAGCAGAGACAAATCAAACATTATCACAAGCATGAAAAACAGCTGTATTCTGTAAATGCTCAGTTTTTCTTCTACTGAAGTTGAAGAGCATTCAGTGGTATGTCTCACACCAGTCAAGAAAGAGAAAACAACAGAGAAGCAGTGGGATCTGCAATGTAGGAAACTTTGCAAAGAAACAAGGAGTCTGACTTGTGCTACCAGCTCCAATCCTTTACTCCAGTGGTTGCCTGTAGCTAGTTAAACGCCATCGGGTAAATATGCACATCAACTTCCGATTCAAATGAAATCATCTACTTCAGTAGCCAGATCTCACTTAGCTTCTAAATACAAGGCAGGTAATACTTACCTGACTCTACTTGAGCAAATTTAGGTGCTGTGCTAGCAGTTGCACTGCAAAAATATCAAACTCAGGATACGTGTACACTGCACAGTTAAACCAGGTTCTTTCTGCAGTTTTCTGGCCAGAGATAAGAGTTCAGGCCCTGGATCCTATAATCTGGCTTACTACAAGCTCTCTTTGCAGAAATGAGAGATAAGAGGCACCCACCAAATCCTTCAAGGCCAGATAAATTATCCCACAGTCAACACAACTGGCTGAAAAAGAATCACACGCTAGTTCAGCACAAAGCATCATCTAAACATACGCTAGCAAAAAGCAATCACGATGCTGAAAGAGGGGTAACGCTTTGCTCCACCAGGACCAAAGCTTACACCTGGGATTAAACCACTGAAGGACAAGAATTTCAGCTTGTGATTCAGGCTAATTTTGGGCAGAGCGCAGGTATCTTCTACAGTGACTAGCTAAACGCAAAGAAATCTGCTAATCTAAATGATAACCTGTGGCTACATTACTGTTGCTGCATTTCTGGAAGGATGCATTTCAGAGGACAAAGCACAAAAATGTGGGACTCCACTGCTGGGTCACCCCCATCTGTAAAACTCACAGTAACTGGCTACATCTCTAGGTAATCAGTCATTTTAGTTGGAGACACCTTGATAATGGTGTCAGTCATGTGTCTCTCATTGGCAAACCAACTGCTGGAACAGGCTTGATGGGAACAGGTGAAGAACTAGGTTATATTAAGAAGATAATGGTCAAGAATCAGAGTAAAACTAGAGACTATTTGTATCCTTCATTAGGAAAAATTACCGATACGCAAGTCCAGAAACCCTCTCTAAGAATTAATAAGTAAAGTTGACTGGATTCATTAGGTGTGAAAAAACCTGTTCTCTGGGGGAGTAGCAGCAAGATGTGTAAGCAACATGGTTTTATACCTGCTGCATCCTAAAGATAGGCAGTGTGCAGCTGATGGAGGGTTTCTCAGCACTGAAGTTGGACTTTAGCCTAAGGCCGCTCCTTTTATGGGAGAAGAGGAAGGAAGGAGAAGACCTGGGATGGGGAAAGCACCCTGGAGAGCCATATTTGCCCTCTTGTCACTGCTAGGGGATGGATAATGCCTGCTCCTGCTGGGAACAGCCACCTGCCTCCTGCAGAGCAGCACTGCTGAGCCCGCATTTCTAACCCCTGCCATCAGTGGGGCAGCAGCCGCCAGCCTGCGTTTCCTTGGCACTGGCAGAGGAGGGCTCACCATCTGGCTGACCCTACACTTCAGTGCTTGAAGCAACTGCCTACTTTGNAGAGGAGGGCTCACCATCTGGCTGCTTGAAGCAACTGCCTACTTTTTCTATGCCTAAAATCAGCAGCATCCTGCCTGCCAAGGGCAGAGGGGTGTAACATAAAAAGGTTTATTATATTCCCAATTTGCAGTCACTTTGCTTACTCACTAAACATGAGCATGGTGTCATGCCACTTGGCCCTTTTATTTACCCCTTGCTTTCCTCTCTTACTCTCCTTTGTCTTCCCTGAGACCTTCCCTTTAAATACTTGTTAGTGACCGCTAGCCGAAATTTTTAACCGCAAAAGTGTAAGCAGCATAAGAATGGTTATTTTTGGAAAGAAGAAAGGAAAATAAGGAAGGAGTGTCCTCTCCCCTGCCTTCATCAAAGTACTAAGAACATCTCTTCTGAGACACTAATCTCCTCACGCAAAACCTAGAGGATGGCCCTGCACAGGGGTCTAAAGCTTTTCTCAGGAGTAAAGGCTGGATTAGCCTCTTGTGAAACTTTTACTGATTTAATCCAACTGGGATAGTCACCATTAGTTTTGTGTGAATAACCCATTTTTCAGTTCAGCAACCAGAAGAAAGAAGTGGTTAAGCCCAAACAAGTTGTGTTGGTTTTTGTGTTGGTTTTCCACAGAAATGAAAAACTGAAAGGTAAATTAATTTTGTACTAGACAAAATATCCTGCTTTACTAAAACAAAACACACTTAAGAAAAACCAAGGAAATGAAGGGCTAGATTCACAAAAATTCCTGAGACTCCATGAATAGTTAAATGTTTTAAACAAAGAGGAATGGCTCCAATAGGACAGACAGACTGTGGGACATCTACCTATAACCCCTTCAGGCTATAATCTGCTGCTTCAAATCCCTGATCAGGTTCAAACACAAGGAAAGATTTGAAATTTGGTCTCTCACCTTCCCAGAAGAGAGTCCAAACCACCTGGGCTGGGAGGCATTTTGAGGTAGCTTGCCTTCAATCCCTCCCACTGTAGCTGTTCCAACTGGTACTTAATATTTTGAGAGAGAAACTATAGGACTTATTAAACCAATGTTTCAAACATTTTTCTGGGAGGTGGGAGGAAACAGGGTGTCCTATATTCCTCAACAGTGGGTTATCTGCCAGCTAAAGGGGCTAATAACTCCCTCTCTCTTCCTGGAAAAAAAAAGTGTCTTTTGCAGTTGAAGCAGTTTGGTAAATTTGATTTGAATTAGTAACTCCTTTGGGGATGACTGAAAGCAGGTTTTTCAGTGAATAAATGATTCACACTGAAAAATATCAGCTGAGCTGTAGTTGCAGAAGAACAGGATGCACTCATCTACTTGGCATATTTGTTCTGCTTTACAAAGCTCATCTCCTATGGTAGCATTGTGCTGCTACTGTGTAAAAATCCAAATTGCTTATGGGTGGGAAATTTTTCAATGAACTCCAACTGGGGCACTGGGGTACCTTGCATCATCAGGAAACAGTTCTTTGTACCTATAGCTTTATATGGTTTCAGACTTGCACAGAATTTGCCATGAATTATTATGAAACAACATGAAACGTTAATTGCAATGAAAAAAGACAAGAGGCTGTGGTTCAGCACCAGCCTCTGACTAGAGAACCATCTATTTGGTCATGATATAGCAGAATAAAAAAAAGTAGCTGTTATAATGAGGGAAGAAAGGCTTCAATAACAAAGTGTGTGGAAAATACCCAAAACTTTAAGGAAGCATTGTTATCTGCTGGGAATTTTTACTTACAAGGTATCTCTCGGTATCCACATTCCAAGGCATGAAAGTAGTTCATAAATTCCCTCACTGGTATTTTAAAGGTTTCAAACAGCCCCATGTCTTCGAAAAGCCTGTATGATACCTGAAAAAACCAAAACAACCATGCTGCTAAATAGACCAGAAAAACGTTAAAAATTAGATATAAAAATCATTCTGTCGAATTACCCCATGAAAACTTGCTTTCCTGGTAGTATCTTCTCAAGTATATCTGATCCAGCTATAGCTGCAGCTATTTGCATTTCCATAGGGATGTGGCTACACAGCCAAACAGACAAGCTATTAGTACCAAACAGTCCTCATTTCTTCATCACAGCCTTCCAGATGTTCTTCTGTTCCTTTCAGGCATATGGATCCCCCAAATTTTGCAAGCACCTCAGAAACATACACACATAAAGGAAGATATCCAGAGGTCCTTAGTGTCTTGGGAAAAATTTCCCCACAAACTTCTCCAAGGAGCATCCAGGAGTCAAATCAATTTCCAGAAAAAGGGGGAACAAGTGAAGGAATGACAAAAGGAGAGAACCATTTGGATCCTATGCATTATCTCCTTTCCCTCTACCCCATTTTGGAAATGAAATGGCAAAAGTGACTTCTTCAACAGGATTTTAGAGGCAGCAAGCGGCTTCGGAAGCAGAGCTGCTCCAAGTGTTCCTGCATGGAAAGATAACTGTAGACATCCAGGAGAGGATATATTGGAAGGGACGATGTGATGGATGAGTGAGGGGGCATTCAGGAGAGACGAGTGCTCAGAAATGTAGAGAGCAGCTGCTTCAGAATGGACACTTTTGAAAACAAGTTTGAACTTGACAAACAGAACAATAGGACATAGTAAAATTACTGCCTGACCTTTTAATTTCTTTCACAAATTGGACCCTGAAGTCTTTCAGCTTCTTTATTTATTTACTGCTGTTAGCTAAATTCTGTCCTTTTGATGCCATCTGTCTGGTAATGATCTGCCTAGAGCTATGCAATTTAAAACACATTTGGAATGATGAGTGCTATACCAATAAGAAATTGTTACAAATTATGTTTCATGTTTCACACCTGAATGAAAATCAAACACCTATCCATGGCCATGTATTTCTGCATATTGTGTATATAGACTGCAACCTGTGAGTTGCACTTGGAAGTTTAATGAACAGAATTCAAATGTCCTACCACTGTGGATTTTTACAGTAAGAATAATACAAAAGGATATAAATTTGCAGCATTAATGATATTCCCCCCGCCTCCCCTCCTAGCCATTCCCTACCAGGAAAAATCTGCATATGAACTAACTCTGGCACAGCATTGCAACAGGCAGTGACGATGAGGAGACAGGTTGAGTGTGGTGCCTGCCCACCTGGGATGGATGACACCTATCTGACCGTTAGGGTTCTCCTGGTGGCCCCAGCTCTTACCTCTGTCCCTACCATAATCGTTAAGTGCCACTAGCAATGCAGTCAGAAAAATCACTGCTGGTGGTAATTTCTCTTTGTGGCCATGGCTGTCGGCTCTTTATAGCAAAGGAGAGAAGGAACAACTGAATAAAAGGTAGGGCCTGTAGAAGGCAAAACTTTACTCTCTGAAAAGCCCATGGGATAGGAGGCAAAGCAAAGAGGCTGACTTTATGCATAATTTGGATTACAAACTGCACAGAATTCTGTTTATCTATCTGGAATCACGGCTGAAGTAAATCAGCCAGGATCCAAACATTCAGCTACAGAGAGAGGAGGTGTTTTACACTCGAGTCTTTGATCACTGAATGGTGAGCTTCATATTTCCAGCAAAATATCCCTGTATAAAAAGAGGAAGCATAAAGAAATACTATTCTGCAGGAACAAACCTTTCTGGTCTACCCTACCAATACTGGACAGGTATGTTAAAGCATGTTAAAGCTATTTTTTCCCCACCTTGGATTTGGGAGGGGCAGGAAATTCCATAGCAGTTGAAAAGAAGCGAAGCTGACTGTGATGGATATAAATGATAGCTCTTCCCCCTGACTTGGAGTAAAATGGTATTATTTTCTGTGGTCATTAGAAAGCATAAACAGCCAAGCAAGTCATTTAGACATTTTTGTAATGTTTTCTTTCTTTCTCTTTCTTAGCAAATGGGGAAGAGAAAGGGGTAAGGGCAGGTCAGAAAGAGGAAAAAAGGGCATTGATGTCTTCCAGAAAGTCGACTAACTAAATTCTTTCATTTGAATGAAAAAGAAAAACTGTGCAGTTTTGTTTATTCATTGCTCTGGATTAACTCTTTTTAAACACTTCTGTCTTTTAAAATCCTTCCTTCCCAAACTTCATGCTGCTTCAAGAGCTCCCTGGGATTTACCAAACGATGGGCTGAGCACGATGCCCTCGCAGCTGCAGGACGGTCCCCACTGCTAGGGACAAGCCCAGGGAAACTCCGACGGCTGCCAGGAGCTTGGCAGTGGGTGCTCCACACTGCCTCTTCCCTCCCGCCTCAGGAGGGAAGCCATTGCTTGTCTCTGCAATGATTGCTAACGCTTGAATAAATCATTTATAACTCAGATACTTCTGGTGGTGCTGCCTGAAGAAGGACAAGTGCTTCTCCCGATTGATTCCTAATGGAAGCTTTTTTGGAAATGGGGTTATATTATTCACACATAGCTCCTCTCCTGGGTGTTGCAGGCACACATAGATGGCTCTTGTTAGAGGACATGTCCAAAGTCTAGGTTAGCAGTTCCCCACTCCTTGTTTGCAAGCAACTCTCTTGCGCTCCTTTTTTGCCTTTTGTATTTTCTTTCTGCAAACGTGTTTCTTTTAATTTGCTGGCACCTGGTCTCTGGCTTTGACAAACACTACTCCTCACAAGGGCCGCTGTGACAATCCTGGGAGTATCCCATCCCCCAAGGATTGATTCCCCCTTGCTCCTTTATATAATGGCTGCAGTTTTTCTCTGCAGAAGTCATGCATGATGACCAAACATTCCTCTTGGCACTATCCAGAGACCAACTCACATGCATTGCAATGATGCCACCCCACCTCAACGCTGCTCATGCACTGAGACCGTAAGAGCATCACCAGCATTTCTCATCTCTATGGGCCCAGAAATAAAAGCTAGAGAGAGTCCTTGACTTCAGCCTATTCTTTTTCACTTTATTTGCTTTCCAAAGAAAATGAGTTTCTCTTCCACAAGTTTTAGTTTTGGAGGAGCTGTAAGAAGAGTGTCAAGTGTGACTGAGGAGATTATCTAACTTTATGGTCTGTTGTGAAGCATCAACTCAGTTGGAGAGCTTTACTGTTCCTTTCTGAAATGGGACTGGTATGTAAATTCCTCTTGAACCCCTACCATGCATATTTGTTATTGCCACATTTAGAGTGCTTTCCACTGTACTTTGCACAGATGCTTTTATGGCCGCTGACTGGTTTGGGGTCTTTTTATATGTCTAAATCAATTTAACATTCCAAAATGAAGAAACAGACATCTCAAGCAGCTTTAAAGATGCTAAGCCAGCATTTGCTTTCTAAAATGAATACTTCCCTAGAGGCACGTGTCAACTCCGCTTTGTTCCATCTCATAAATTTAACCTAGCAAGGCAAACATAGTTAATTCAGCTTGTTAATTTACTTATTTTTAATGGATGAGTCCATTTAATGGCAAAATACAGAGAATAAATCATGAGAGCTTTTGTTTTCCTTTGTTTGTAATATCCCAGGATTTAAAAATTATACAAGAAAAAAACAATAGTTGTAGCTGGAGAAAAAGATTTATTTATTTTAGTTCTCTTATTTCTGAAAATAATTTTGTTAGGAACATATGAGTAGGTGGGGGAAAGAACTATCTTTATTTTATGAACAAGGTTGAACTTGCTACTTTCTGCTCTTAGGGAGTGGGCGTTATTACAAACAGCTGTTATAGAAAATATTGAATTTTGATCACAAATATTATTTATTAAAGCTTCACTATTTTACTTCACAGGCCTCATTTTGTGGCACTGTAACACAGATAATATGCTCAGAACCTGAGCAAAAAGCAGATGCTCAGAAACAGAGTATGAAGCTTTAGTGCAAATTGATGGAGGCACAGGGGAATTGTCCTGAGAGGTACAGAACTCCAGGCAACTTGGTAAAGTGTTTAAAACCTACAGAGGTACCTATGTAAAACCAGAACAAATTTGGCTCATCCAAACTGGTGGTTATGCCATAAAAAAAAAAGTTCTTTTTTTCCTCATGTTTCATTTTTCATTCTGTAACATGCTTTGCTGTTAGAAAACACCATGACCAGTATGATTTAGAAGAGCATTTTAATCACATGCTCACTGTCTAGTGCAAAAGTGTCTCAATGATCATCACTGAATTTATATCAATATCCACATCCAGCCACAGTTTGCCTATTTCTCTAAAATTAACCTAGAGAGCTGGCAGGCTGGTCAAACATAGATGTTACTTGCCAAGCTAGCTACAGAACGATAAAAGGCAGACCACAGAATAAATGTGAATTCATGCTGTGGTTTTCCTGGTTGACCACTGCATAATTGAATGTAGCTGAATAATAGTTAACCACCAAGGGACCAATATTTGATACAGCATTCTCTGGAGCTTGTTGCACTGAGATCTGCCCAACACACTAACCTCTGTGTTTGTGGAGGGTGTTAACTGTCCCGTATTATACCAATTAACATAACCTCTTCTTTCCAGCACTCATCACTACATAAAGCCTTGTAAAGTGATACTAGATCAGATTCTCTTGGTTTTTTTTTCCCTTCCATTCCTAAATATAATTACTTCCCTTTCCTGTTCAACCAACCTCAATACTTCCATAAGAAAAAATGGCTAATTTGTCAGTATGCCAGGAAAAGGGGCATAACGCAGCAGAAAGTTCAGCCAAGAAAGTGATTATGGAAGTGACATTAATTGTGCTGGGTAGAGATGGGCTGTGTCAGTACCTGCATCAACTTAAAGGAAAGAATGAAAACCCGATAGTTGAAAGAAAGACTAGCAAGCTCTCACAACCTGATTCATAGTAAATTAGTCTTCACTATCTAATAATGATATGAATTTACTATCAAAGTGCTGACTCTTTAAAAGTGAGGGAATATAGCAAGGACTATTTTTTCCCCCACTTCCCGAGACCTTGCTTTCTTCCACAGCCTGACTGAAATCTCCAGTATAAAAAAGGACCAAAGTTCTGTATTTCCTTCATGAACTGAATATATTTACTGGTTAGCCCTCCCATGTTGAATCCCATGAGAAATCCTTTCACAAAGAACTCAGTAAGGAGTGGCAGCACCTCCTGCAGAAAGGTTTATTTAAACTCATTGGCAGAGAGCAGAGGGCAAAATAGGTGTGTGGTTTTTTCTGTCACATTTTTAAATTTAAAAATATAGAAATCTAAAAGTAAGGAATGTAATGAGATAGAGTTCACATTGTTGGCTTTGAATTAGGTGGCAGGGATCATAATTCATTGGATGACCAGCTTGTAAGGACAATGGGTCTTAACATTACTTTGTCTAAATCCGTCAATAATCTAGCTAGTCATTGTAGACAAAATATCCTTCTTACCTGACTGAGAATCCGACCACATTTCTTTCCAATTTTTTCCACCAGATCAAAGATCGGGAAGTTCCAACTATTTAGCTGCTCCATCAGGGGATCCAAGTTGTCCATAACCAGAGGCTCAGGAGCAAGTACAGGCTTGTCCTATGCCAGAAATCAGAATAAAGAGAAATTTTAGTTCTGTGAAGCATCTCATGCAAAAATTTACGCTCTTGAAAACTGAGGGCACATTAGCATCATCTGTAAGCTGATGGTACTTGACTCAGCTCAGCAGAGATGTCCCCATTTCTACCAGCCCTGCAGCTAGTCACTCCCCTTTATAATTTGTTTCACTCGAATGAATAGGAAATTCTGTATATGAAACATCAGTCTCTGAACTTATCCATGAGACACATTAATTCGTTCATTCATAGGAATCATTCATTCATTGCCAAGGGAGTGTGGCTTCTTCATTATAAAATTGCTGCAGCACAGAGGGAAAAGCATTCAGTTTCTGCTTCTGCATCAGGACCCATTTGTTATAATCTAGCATGGCTAATGGAGCTCGGTCCAAGTGAAGACTTTACTTCTTAAACTGAAACCTATCCATTTTTCAAGGTCTGCAAATAAAAGATGGGGTGTGCCCCTCCTTTCACATTTCTCCCTGTATACTTCCTTGAATTTCATTACTACTAAGAAACTGTAGATGAGTAAATGCCAAAATATTTCAAGAAAAATGCCTTCTCTCAGCATGTCCAATTCCAATTCAACAGATTACGATAAATTTTTTAAGAGCTCATGCCAACTTAAATTTAGTAATTCAGTTGTACAACAGGCTGTGGAAAATTTAACTAAACAAAGCTTTCCCTCTACATCTCAGTCAAGCTTACAGCTGAATACAGTAGTCGTGAGAAGATCAGCACTTGTTCACCATACTGCAATGCTCTCATGTTCAAGACATACACCAACAATAATATCATGCAGCACCCTCAGACAAGTGTTAATTTATTTTAAAATAAGGACCACTGCATATATTAGCCAAGATTGCAAGGCCATTGAGAAGCTGAAGTGGCTGAACAGGAAGACCATATATCATGCTGGTAGTCTGAGAAGATAGTTTCTCTTCCTTCCAATCTATTCCCTTTAAAGGCAACTCTAACACAGAAGCCAAACATTTCAGAATGCCTAATGCCAGATCCATGAACTTATGTTTATTCATGAAAATAGATGGTTAGTGTTTCACAAGTGGCCAGTGCTTAGCAGCTCTCACACGTTTCAATGGTTCCTTGCAATTCTTGAAAATCAATCCTCCTACTGCAAGGTGGGAGCCTGCTACAATTGTTGCTTAAAACCATGGTCACAATCTTTAGACAGCCCTAGAGTTTTTTTAATGGGTAGCCCTAGAGGTTTTTTTGTGGGTGTTTGGGTCTTTTGGTTAGTTTGTCTTTTTGTTGGTTCCCCCCCAGCCCCACCCCCACTGTCAGTATACATTCAATCTATTGTGCAAGTGGAAGTAAAACAAGCTACCTCAGGTGGTATTAAGGGATGCAGAATGATGGTCTCAGGCGTGTATGTCCTACAGACGGATCCCTTCCGTGTCTGCTCTTTGGAGCAATCTGTCTCATCATCATTTTGTACGATATCGCTGCTGTCACTGTTGTTGGTCTCATAGTCAGAAGTGGCTTGCGCAGGATCATCTACAACACAAATCACAAAGCTTGTTGTGTGAACAGCAAGGATTGCATCAAAGTCATCCTGTGACCTTCTGAATAATAGCAACAGGATCTCTGACTCATAATACATATGTGCTGCTTAGCTGGGTCCAAAGTCGAACAATCTGTCCAAAGGCATTAAAGCATATACCCTGCAGAGTGTAAGAAATGGGATCAGGGATTGACGAGTGAGGAAAATTTTGAGGACTGTTATTTATGCTGACTAGGTTAGATGAGGGAAACCATATTTCCTTCATATTTTAACTCTATTCTTCACTAGCATTTTGCACATGTTGTACATACAAAAAGGAAAGAAGTCTCAAAGAAAATTTTTATAGTCTCACCTACGTATGTTCTCCTTTTATGACAGGCAGTGAATGATTATTGAATTTTAAGGGATGAGGAGTTTTTGATGGACAAAGAATTACCTGTTCTGTTCAGGGTGTGTGTGGTACCATCATTTCTATCTAGTGCCCCATCAGCAGCTTCTATTTGGTTATAGGGTCTGCCACAGCTGAAATACATCAAGAAACATGCACAATATAAAGAACCATGCACATTAGACAGTCTTATGTAAAATGATTTCCTGCTGACAGTGTAAGATTATGTCATACAGTATAAGCTATGGTACAGGGTTCATTCTCCAGACAACATTACAAGAGCAAGCTGAACTTTTATTAGAAGTCAGGAATGAAAAAAGACAAAAATACAAAGATCTTGGATTAACTGGCTGCCACCATTAAATTCGTGTTGCTAACAGTAAACCTATACTATGTGATACATTTTTTTAAATGAATTTTTTATTCTCTAAGTTTATCAGTACAAAAAAATCCGCTGGTGTTGTACAGCAGCTGTCCTATAAACATGAATTAAAATGATGAAAATGTGCCAGAGTGCCATACAATCTTATATAATTCAGTTTGAACACAGTCATGATGTGCCTTTACTCTCCTTTTCTTGCTTAAAACTTGAATATGTTCCTCTTAAGGAGGAAAAACTTCAGTGACAACATACCAAGAACCAAGGGGATGTTTTGGACAGAACATGAGGTGAGTGATCTGGCATCCAGACATTTAGCAATGAAACAAGAATAGAGTTTGCTTCATCATTCCCAGAACAGAAAGACATTGTGGGAGGGATCACAATATGAGCCTTTCCAAATGACTGGCTCCTCCCTTCCATTAAAATGCTTTATTCCTTGTGTGTGATTCCCTTTAAGCCCTAAATGTGAATTCAGTACCAGTTGGAACATTTCAAATTACTATGTCCCAATATGATTGAGTCTCGGACCTGAAGGACCAATGATATATCATGAAAACACGAGAGAACTTAACAAATCTGAAGCCTCATTTAGCAGCTTTATATCAAATCTGTCCATGAAAAACTGACATTTTAACATTTCTTTCTCTGGTTCGAGTCAGTATTTTGTGGCATATCTTATACATAATAGCCTTTGCAAAGCAACTATTACAAAATTATTTTGCTTGATCAAACTTTGTATTAGAAAATTTGCACCAATGTAAGTTCAGCATATAAAAATGGCTGAAATCCTACGTCAGATGGCTTTTGACTGGAGCTTGGTATGCTCTGCAAACATAATGAATTCCTGAAAGAATTTTAAATAAAAATACAAATCTGTTTACAATGATACTTGTAGTACATAGCCAAGCAAATAAATCTTGTATCACTCAGGTTTAAAAACAAGATGAAAAAAATGTATTAATCTCTCTCCCCCACATTCTTTGCGGTTTCTATAAGGTCAATGCTAACAAGCCAAAATGTAAAAGTAAAAGAGAAAGAGAACCTTTGACTGGTTGTAATGCTACAAAGCTTTTGCACCATTATGAGTGTACCTCTATTTCCAGAACATATGCAAACTCACACTGATTTAATATGCATGGTCCACATAAAACTCCATATTAAAAAAAAATTACTGAGCTACCTAGTAGAACACTTGAAATCTGCTCTATGTCAGAAGTAAACGTGCCCATGCAACTTTAACTCAATCCCCTCAATCNATTCATGCACAGGTATTATAATATACTTCTTAATCACAGGATTGTTTAACATTTTTTCCACAGGATTCCTGCCTCATCCCCTAAACAGAATTAAAAATGATTACCTATAATTATTTTAACAGAATTGCCTAGTATATGTTCTTGTTTAATACAGTTTTCAAACTCTGCTGTCCTACCGTATTTCACTTTGTAAGTTAAAAAAAAGGTACAGTAAAACTGCTGTCTTGATGTCACTACCTCGGTGGGTCTGATTTAAAGCACTGAACCCATCAAGAGTTCATTTCCTCTGTTGTTGTTGGGAGAAGGATTGGTTTGGTGGTGGCAGAGGTTTGCTGACTTAGTATTATTTTGTAGCAAGGCAGGGGTTTTGGCGGTAAATGTAGGGGATTGCAATACCATGAAGACTAGCAAAGTACAATGTGAAAGCTCAAACATTAAAAGATTTATTTCCAGTGTTTGTTAATTTAACTCTCTCAGCTTGTCTTAGCTATTTAATTTCTATGGGTTTTTTTTTGTTTTGGGGTTCTTTTGTGTGTTTTTTTTTTTTTTTTTTTTTACATTGTGCTTACATTACTAAGGGGTGCATTATTTACGTGCTGTTGGTTCAGCTTGTATCTGTGGATATGACATCTCTATATACTAATGTCTAGAAATGTGACAGTGCTTTTGATTTTTCAATGGACATTAAAGGGACAGTGACTATCAGCAATAGTGGATGCCAATTCTACTAGCAGTCATTACACCATAATATTTTAAATAATATATTTGTTTCAAATATTCCACAACAAAGCCTATGCCAGCTATGTAACTGTTTGTAATGGTTACACAGTCTAAGCATTTGAAAACAAGGAAATTAAGAACCTAAATATGCTATACAGCCTACATAGATCACATAAGACAATAGCCATGTAAAAGCTAATAAGCATTTTACCAAAGATTACATTGAAATCAAAGTCTACAAATATAAGAAAATATATTTCATTACTATCTACAACAACTTTACATTGATTTTTTTTTTTTTGACATTTTTTATGCAACTGTTAACTGTTCTCTTTAATGGAAGGCTTCCAGCGATAATTGTTACTAGTTAAAGTAATAATATTTTGTTGAAGTAGTAATAAAGGCACAGTTTTATAGGACAGTAGCACATTTATGGTATATTTCTTATGTGTAATATAGTGTTCATTTCAAATGAATCAGTGCAAGTCCTAGTTTTGCAATACCTTTGAAAACCTTTGAAAAGCACTTGGTTTCTACTTAGTCACCTAACTACATCTTAAAAGCCTGTCAGGATCCTAGTCTGAACTCCAGTGAGGATAACTCCCTTGAGCAAACTCGCAATCTCAATTTTGACTTTCTCACACCCACTTCCGAGCCCTGCACATAGCCTAACGAGATATATCCAAAGTCATGAGACTGAAGCCAGAAACTAAAAACTATTTCCAAAGACAGTCAAACTTGATAACATTTAACCCAGCACATTGCCTCAGATGACGTGCTGTCCTCTGGCTAATCAATAATCACAAATCACTCACTACTATGACCAAAAGTAACATCTAATGAGTAAGGTAACCTTGCAACTGCATTGGAACAGGCTTCTAAATACCAATGTTTCCCACTATTCTGAAGGGGACACATATTGCAAACTCCAGTAATCTAATTTAGCAAGTGTGAACGTAAGATAAGCAGAACAACTTTTCTTCCAAAATGCTGATTTTGCAGAGTAGGTCCATGTAATCTAATAATGGGCCACTTTAAAGTGTGAAATTAAAAAGTTTTACTGTAACTCTCAGCAGCAGAAAAAACTCACCTGCAGTTGATTTCCAAAACAAAAACCCAATGCTACATAATCTGACCCTGCCCTAGGGAGGGCATGATCACCCCTTCTGAGAAAGTGCTCAAAATTATGTAGTCTTCAGGCATTGTTGGAACACCTTTATTAGAAGGCTACAGATTAGCAGCTTTTAATCCCTAGCAGTCACTTTTTTCTATCAAACATTAGGTGCCTTGTGAAAGACTTGGCCTGTGACCTGAGAGTGACTGTTCGTGTTAAAGGCATAGCATAAGAAACTCAAGTTGTTAACATGAAATCCAACTTTGGGATCTGCAAGTTATTGACGAAGAATTTTTTTATGAATCAGACTGTGCATCTGACATGAGTAAAAGCTGTAAATGTAGCTAACCGTCTTGCACTTTAAAAGCACTTTGTAGCATCAATCTACACAATTACTCATATACTAATAACTGCTTAGATATGGTGAAATATCGATACACAATACTGCAGCAAATCACAAAAACTTGTATGTGGGCTAAACAAGCTTGTTTGCGAGAACTATGTGAAATGATTCCAATGCATATTAAAGTACTATCTTACCTGCTGCAGATGACAGAGGGGCTGATAATAGGGTCTGACAGGCTAGGTGCACTCTGAGTAGAAGTTAAGACTTTGTGTGGCTTTAAGCCTTGCTTGGTGTCAGTATCTGTAGAGTCTGGAAATGACACAGAAGATGTTTTTCCGGTAGGACTTGTGGCAGGCGTCCCCTGAATCGGTGAATGGCATGGGGAGGTGAGAGGTGAAATATTTGGCGGCATACCTGGCATAAGAAAAGAAGACTCTTGTCAATTAACAGAAGTGGCAGATGGTGTATGAGTTGTCCTGGTTCCGGTTGGGACAGGGTTAACTTTCTTCCCCATAGCTTGGTGTGTGTGTGCTGTGTTTGGTTAGGTGTGAAAGGAGCGTTAATGGCCCATTGATGCTTTGGCTGTTGCTGGGTGATGCTTGCACCAGGGCGGGGGCAGCACCCAGCTGGCCAATGGGGTATTCTATACCATGTGACATCATGCTCAGTATAAAAACCAGGTGTGGGGGGGGCTCGCCCCCCCGGGTTCGGGACACGCGGTCGGCGAGCAGTTGCATTGTGCATCGTCTGCTTTGTATATTCTGTTATTGTTGTTGTTCCCATTTGTTATTATTGCTGTTCTACTTCTCTTTTATTTAAATTATTAAACTGTTCTTATCTCAACCCGGGAGCTTTCCTACTTGTGCCCTTCCCGATTCTCTCCCTCATCCCACCGGTGGGGGGGTGGGGTGGGTGAGTGAGCGGCTGCATGGCGTTTATTTTTTGCTGGCTGGGGTTAAACCACGACAGAGTTCACTGTGCAGAAATACTCCTCTTGAGATGCACAGGTACCAGCACATCTTCCAAACGGAAAGAGAAAACCCTCCTCCATTCTGAGCCAAGCCCACGGCTATTACAGAGAGATGAAGCTCCATTAATATCCGCCACTTCTACCTGCTAAAGATCTCGCTAAAAATATGAAGCATATTCTCCCTGTTGAGTAGGATGCACTAACTGGCAGGCATGAAATGAAAGGCATGCGTTAGNAAGTTATTGACGAAGAATTTTTTTATGAATCAGACTGTGCATCTGACATGAGTAAAAGCTGTAAATGTAGCTAACCGTCTTGCACTTTAAAAGCACTTTGTAGCATCAATCTACACAATTACTCATATACTAATAACTGCTTAGATATGGTGAAATATCGATACACAATACTGCAGCAAATCACAAAAACTTGTATGTGGGCTAAACAAGCTTGTTTGCGAGAACTATGTGAAATGATTCCAATGCATATTAAAGTACTATCTTACCTGCTGCAGATGACAGAGGGGCTGATAATAGGGTCTGACAGGCTAGGTGCACTCTGAGTAGAAGTTAAGACTTTGTGTGGCTTTAAGCCTTGCTTGGTGTCAGTATCTGTAGAGTCTGGAAATGACACAGAAGATGTTTTTCCGGTAGGACTTGTGGCAGGCGTCCCCTGAATCGGTGAATGGCATGGGGAGGTGAGAGGTGAAATATTTGGCGGCATACCTGGCATAAGAAAAGAAGACTCTTGTCAATTAACAGAAGTGGCAGATGGNGTGGCATGACTACTGGTATCAACATGTTCTAGCAACAAAGGCACCAAACTCCAAATGGGCAGTTCCCAGACCCATCTGCAATTTCTTGTTGCTTCACTGTCTCCATCTGTAAAGCAGGGACAAGAAAGGCTTACACACATTCCCAGCAAATCTGAATTTCTACGTGTGTGAAGACTAGCAATAAACCAAAACAGTATTTAGTAGTCATACATTATATAAATATAAAATATTGCACTTATGGTGCCATTTCTGCATTCCTCACAGATTTTGGCCTTGATCTTGTGCAGCTTGAGTTTATTTTTCAATAAGTGTTGCTCACTATGGGAGACTTGTGATCGTTACCTGTACCACGTGGTATTGTACTCCTGAGCTAGTGTATCAGACACTGCCAATATCCAGATGTGCGAACACTAGCAAGATGTAGTTCTCTCTGTCCCCTATTCTATCTAAGCACTGCCAAGATGAAATGCATCAGCCAGTCCAGTGCTTGAGACAAAGTGCTGCCTCCTTTTCGAATCCACTTTACATTTTCTAGTTTCAGACAAAAAGGTCCCATTCACAATAAAGTGCAGGGGAGCAAAGATAATCTATCTTAGAAGGAAATGCATGTAAATTGACTTAACCTCCTGAGCTTTGTTCTAAAGTTTGTAGAAACTCAGGCCCAGTTCATTTACCATGTTCATCTTCAAAGCCAAATGATATAAAGAGCTTGGGAACTTTAACTGGTTTTATGTTTGAATTGTACCCACTATCTAAATACATTCCAGACACAAAAATTATCTTAGAATAAGGCAACATGTTGATCTAAATTTAGGAAATACTAGCCTTGCAGGATATACGTGTACAGTTCCAGTGGTTTTTCCTGGTAACAACTTACTCTGATATGAGGTTAAAATATGATTTACTGTTGACAATCCAAGAGTTAAAAATAATCTCTGACAGTTACTACACTGTAATTTTGAGATATCCAACATCTCCTAAGTTTCGATTAGAGTATTTCTTCAGCAAACATGTGGTATGTATTACTGTCTTAATTTAATGATTGCAACTAGGATATTATGCTAGTCTTGAGATCAGAAACCTACAGAGCAATTAAAAAGTTATCAGATGGCCATGACATATGGAAATTGCTTTAAAATACAGAACGCCTCTGTTTCACATTTACTAATCCTTTGAGATCTCTGCTTTCCATCCAACAAAAATATGTCTTTAGAAACATTTCAGTCTGTTAGTTGCACAGGGGATTGAGTTGGTTTATTATCTATCTTTGAGCTATATGTTACCAGGTAATCTTCATGACTGTTAGAGAATACAGTATATATGGTCATCTTTCAACTATTTAAAGCAAGTCCTGGGAATTTAAACAGCAATTTTCACAATAATGTTTCTAATCACGGCTGTCTCTCGAAATATGTTTGGTTGTGGTTGTTTTTTTTTGAAAGAGTAATTTGCCACGGTAAGTACCCAAAAATAAATACATTTACCAGAAAAAAACAAACCTACTTTCAAAATCCAACATTTAACCATTTATTGGCAAAAGTGAGAGAAAACGTGTGTTGCTACAGCAAGGAATTTTGAACAATCAACATAAGGGAAGATGAACAATACAGGGAGAACTTTTTTAGGTACATCCATCTGCTTAGGTCCTCCAGAACGTTTATACATGTGTAGTGTTGAAGAAATAAAACAGTAACTTCAATGTGATGTGAAATTACATACGAAAACACTGGAGTTTACCCAGAATTTTGCCAAAATAGGTATAGTTAGCAATATTTTAAAATGTTAATGTTTTCATGCATAATTAAAGACATATTTTGTAAATTAACAGATTTATCTAGAACAACTTCTACCAAGAATTATTATATATTGCTAATGGAGCTATTATATAAAAGTCTAATCTGTATTAACTACTGCAAATTGAAGCAATTCTTTAGTTGGAACATAAAACCAAATTATAATTAAAAGTGCATGATTGTAAACAGTCTAAAACATCAGAATATCAGTCTTCTGCATAAAATGCCGAACCAAGATTTTTACTCCTGTGAATCAGTGCTCCTAGGAATTGCTTGTGATGGAACGGAGCTCTCCCTTCATCACCGGGGAGCTCGTGTTGTTAAGCAACAGAGATGACTATTAACACTTTCTAGAAGCAGGAGAGACTAAATGTAAAACTGACTGATGGGGTTGGTAAATCTCATTTTCCATGTATAAAATATTACACCCACCCA
>VZTQ01007842.1:76675-137409 GCA_013400755.1 Pelecanoides urinatrix | reverse complement strand
AGGGGAGGGGAGGGGAGGAAAAAAGAAAAGAGCAAAGGGATGGAAAGGAAAAGGGAAAAGGGAAAAGGGAAAGGGGAAAAGGGAAAAGGGAAAAGAGAAAAGGGAAAAGGGAAAAGGGAAGGGAAAAGAACACAGCAATTCTTCCTCAAGCTACCTAGATTCCTTCCTTTGGCCATAATAAATCCCATTCAATCCCAAAATGCTTTTCCCCTGCATCCCATAGAGTGTCCTATAACCAGCAACCCTCTCGGTCCCAAAGGTGCTCCAGCATTGACTCATCATGATGGGTTTCCCTCCTGGACAGTGGGGCCGAGGGTCTCCTGGGACAGCCCTGGGAAGGGCCCAGACAGAGTGTCCCTTCCTCTGAGTCCTTAATTTGTGTTCCCACCTGCCTTTGTGCCCCTGTGCTCCTCTAGACTTGTGCAGATGGGCCTTTGATGGGCTGACAGCTCCTGGGATGGGCCTGGGAGCAGTCAGGACAGGGTATTATTGGGGGTCCCCCTCCTGCTGTCATCTCTCTGTGTTCCTTTGTGGGTGTGCAGATGAGCTTTTATCACATAACCCAACATCATGATCCTCTTAAATCTCCATGCTAGGATGCAAAGAGGGTTAGCTGATTCTGCACAACCCAATGAGGATCGATACTCTAGATTTTTATATTTCAGATGGTTAAAGGTACAGGAAGTTAAATCCAGCCCACGTTCAAAGTGAGGCTTGGACAGGGGAGGATGGCAAAAGTGAGAGGGAAACAGGAAACAATATAGTATAAAAAAAACTTAACTATTTCCAAATTGCATCAGGAAGAGGACTCAAAGGATTATAAAAAATAGCCTGGGAAATGCAAGCAAAGAACCACATTCTGTGGTTTTTTACTCATAATATTCCATAAATGGTGTTAAAGAAGCACACTTGGCAAACATAAGTCTTCTAGTTTAGTTTGCTCTACTGCTAGCTCTCAGTTTAAATAAAAATATGCAAATATTTGTGTAAAGACTAATACGGCTTTTAGTAGATGTTTCTAACTATTTCAGCAGCTTAGTTGCAACGTGATTTTAACCTGAAATTAAATTTCTTACGAATAACAAATCGTGACTGATCATGACTTAGGTCTATTTCATTAACATTTGCTAAAGGAGTTTCAAATCCCCAGGTAGAATACCACAGAGTGAGTTTGTATAAAAAACACATTACAACACCACTTTTCTCCTATTTTGAACTTTCATGTATATATTTACACTCACCTCATGCTGCTATTTACATTTTTTCCAAGGCAAGCATCTGTTTTAATAACCTGAATACTAGGATTACATTTTCTAATAAACATTTGATAAAGCTGAGAATATGCATTCCTCGGTCTCATAGCACTTTTCATTGCCAGTATCATATCAATTTGTATTTCATCATCACTAAAATCTGTATGTGTCTGGCATGGGGCAGCCCCTGGCCTCTTTCCACAGAGCCACCCTTGCCGCCTCCACTGCCAACGTCTGGGTAGGATCACCCCATACATTGAAACAAAGAATTAACAATCGAATGTAAAGTTAATCATTTTGAAAGAAGAGTTGTTCCGTACCTTAATCCAGAAAGATTTGGGAATGAGGGTAGAATGCTGTCAGAAAAAACAAAGATGTATGANCTCGGCCGCTCCTCCCTCCTCCCCCGTCTCCCCGCTCCAGCGCGGGCCCTGCCCCGGGCTGCAGCCCTTCAGGGACAACCTGCTCCCGCCGGGGCTCTCCACGGCCGCAGCTCCCGCAGGAAAGATCCCCCTGCTGCGGCCTGGGGCCCTCCCCGGGCTGCAGGGCGGGTCTCTGCTCCAGCGGGGTCTCTCCAGGGCTGCCGGGGATCCCTGCTGCGGGCCTGCAGCACCTCCTGCCCTCCTCCTCCTCCGGCCTCGGGCTCCCTCTGCTGCTGCTCCCTCCGGGGCTTCCTCCTCCTCTGCCTGGGCCGCCTGTGGCCCTTTCGGAAACCTGTTTTCCCCCCGGCGCCCCAGCTTGGCTGAGGGGCTCAGCTGTGTCCTGCGGTGGGGCCGCTGGAGCCGGCCGGGACCGGCTGGGACCGGCTGTGTCCGGCACGGGGCAGCCCCGGCCTCTCCCCACAGAGGCCGCCTGCAGCCCCCGCCAGCGCCTGGGCACGGACACCCGACACAATATTATAAGGCCAGATTTTCGGCGTGAGATCCTGATTTATCTCAGCTAAGGATTTGTCATGGTCTATGTAGATGTATTTATTTATTTTTACTAAGGGCCTGGTTTTGCGCTTAGTTGTATCACTAGAGAAGTTCCTATTATTTCCACAGCCTTTTGTGTCAGCTCTGAAGGAGCAGGCTGTGTTCTTTTTTCTTGCACCACAATTACTTTCAGTCATATTGCTCATCCTTCTTAAAGGATGATGCCCTTTGAGAAAATTCCCATGTGGGTCAAAAAAACTGATCTGTTTGTATCACATGCCAGGTCACATAATATGACAAGTAACAGTGTGTCTGGAAAAAATGCTGCTTTGCTGCCTGTACTTGAAAGATGTTTAGGACTGATTTAGTCGCAACAGTGCATATACAACTGTTGTAAAACATACTTTTCTGTCATGGAGCTGAAGGAGTTTTGAGTGTCACAGCATTTATGTGATAGGCAATTCGTACCATCCCTTTGTTCCTCTGTTGCACTAAGGGACTCCTTTGTCCGCTTCAGATCTTTTTCAGATGGCTTCATCTGAAGATGTCACTGCCGCTCTGACTCTAGAACCAGCTCCCCAAGCAGAAGGCAGTCATCCCCTCCTGCAGGACTGTCCTGGTTTCGGCTGGGATAGGGTTAAATTTCTTCCTAGTGCTGTGTTTTGGATTTTAGTATGAAGAGAATGTTGATTACACACTGATGTTTTCAGTTGTTGCTAAGTGCCCTCCTAGTCCAAGGACAGCTCCCATGCCTGCTGACTGAGCCAGGTACACAAGATGGGAGGGAACATAATCAGGACAGCCAGCCCAGCTGCCCAATGGGGTATTCCATACCATGTGACGTCATGCTCAGTATATGAAGGGTAGGCGTGATCCAGGAAGTACCGATCGCTACTTGATTCTCGGTCACTGCGGGTGGTGAGCAATTGCATTGTCCATCATTCATTTTGTATATTCTATCATTATGATTATTTTCTCTTTTATGTTCTATTAAACTGTCTTTATCTCAATGCACGAGTTTTTCTCACTCTCACCCTTCTGATTCTCTCCCCGCCCCACCGGGGCAGGGAGTGAGTGAGCAGCTGCGTGGGGTTTGGCTGCCTGCCAGGTTAAACCACGACAAGGACGTTCTCCTACGGACTTCACCCGAGGTCGCACTCATGCAGGCATCTGCTTGGAAGCAGAAGCTCCCCACTCCTGTGCAAGCATCCGACATTCCCCACCAGCCGGCATGCAGGGCAAACAAGAAGCAGTTATTCTGCCTAGCAGGCATGCGGTGCGTAGTTATTTGGCTCATGGTGATACAGGGCCACCACTTGTGTGATTCTGCCTCAGCAAGCCGCTATCAATGGGCCTCTCCGACATGCTACTGCCATTAGAATCTCCTCTGAGCCAGCTGACTCCGACTGAGGCCAGCCACAAGATTGTCAGCAGAAACAAACCCTCTGCTAGAAGGCACCAAAGAATATGGTTGAATCAGAAAATATGACAAACACAACAATTTAAGCCTTGCAACTGCTTGCCTGTCACGTTGGTGATGGTGAGAGGTTTCCATTGTAGTCACCACCCACCCAGGCACCCTGCTGTGTGGAGGGGCTCATCAGGAAAGCCTGAGCATCTTACCTGTGCTAGTGCTTCTTGAAATGGGAAAAGGCCTTGATGTAAGACAAAAATAAAGGATTTTTTGCATTTGTAGAATGATGCTAATAACAAACCAAAGTCAAGCCTTTAACCCTTGAGGGATGTAGATTTTGAAGAAAATTCTGTGACCAATTCACTAGAAACGTGGTGTATGAATGCCTCAGAGAGGATCTAGGCAGACATTTCAGCACAGTTGCAAATAGTAGAGCTTCTCATTATCGCTTATACTTTCACTGTCTTTTATAATTGTTTGAATTCAGTGAGGTGCAACGTTGGTGTATACCTCTACTTTTCCAATTAACAAAGTTTAAAAACTTACATAAGTGTGTATGTTTATTAAGATATTTCTTGTTAATTAAAACTTGTAAGTGAAAGTTGGTTTTGCTCCCTTCTTCCCACATTTTTTAGCAAAAATGGCAAAAAGGGAACACATAATATTTTTTCCTTTGTTTGATTTGCATTGAGTTTTATAATGCTCATTTTTCAAACAAATTTGATATTTCACTTTCTCTTTCATCCATTTATTTTTTTTCATTAGTCTTTTTTATTTCTTTCTTTTAGAGACCAGAAAGAAAGGAAAAATACAGGAGGAAAGGTGAAAATGGAAGAAAAAAAAAAGAATATAAGAGAAGTGAGAAGCTAACACAGAAATAAATTTAAAAAATCAAAATAGTACAGGTAAAATACATTTTTGAGAAATATGATAATATACATATTTCAAAATTGGGTTCTTTGCACTAAGTGTACAAAAACATTCTGTACAGAACTGCTAAATACACCTAAAACTGATGTGAATATACATAGTTATATTGGCCGTGTTAGCTTCTAAAAGAGCATTTTTAGATTGCTTCATTAATGTCTCAGCATGTTGCACAATTAAAATTAATAAATGAGCTTTAATTAGTGTTCATAGGCAACCAGGTGAGCTAGTGGTTATGTTAATATTGAAGATGATTTTCCTGCTTTGTGTATATGCTTGATGCTTGATTTAAAAAAAAAAAGGATCAAGTCTTCAAGGTGTGGATGAATAGTTGCTACTTCAAATGCATGACTTCACCTATACCCTATTGTGTCCATTTAATAAATCAAGTGGGGAATCCTTTGTATTAAGGTTTTGTGAAGAAAAAGGACTCTTTAATATTTCATGTATAGCATAAACTATTAAGTACATCTACAAAGTTTGTTGCAAGATATCCTCCAAGCAGTTATTATATATAACCCGTACTACATGCCACTGAAATGCTGTTCTCTATCGTAGCATTCCAACCCCATTAAAGAGCGTTTTTTTGGTGGAAGGGCACAGTTTTCAAACATGAGCAGAGTGACAAATGGAACTTTGGGGATTCCACATACAGAACTGAAGTATCTTGTGCTCATAAACTAGCCTCCCTATGCTCTATTCACCTCCATAGCTGGAAGGAACTTGGGGGATAGGTTAAAAGAGAAAGAAGTGGGAGTGAAAATGCTGTTATTACTTTCATAGTCCCAAATAACTCTGTAAATGCTTCCCTGGCTCTTCCTGCTGCCAACATACACTGCAAATTCTCCCCCACAGGATCAGACCTGCTATATATTGCCTCCTTCACTCAAGGAACTCAAAGTGCTTTAAAAGACATCAGTTTCAAGGCCCATTAAAATCAGTGTGCATCTTTTCCACTAATGTCAAGAGGCTTTTAATCAGACTTTAAATTACTCCCCAGCTTCAACTGAGTTCTGAGTTGTTTCTTTCCCACAAATGCATTTTCCTTGCTTGAATCTCATTTCCTTCCTCTCCTTCTAATCTCCTTTTTAGGCCCCTTCTGTTTCTCTCTTCTTACATTGTATTTTGCAACACTTCCCACCGTAGTGTCGTCTGCTAGGTGAATTAATGTGCTGCAACTTCCACATCATTAACAAAGGCACTAAGTATAATCCCAGTGAAAACTGTCCGTGATATACCACAACCATACTGTAAGGAATGAGATGCATTCCCCTGTTCCCAACAGGATTATACAGGTTCTCAAAATCCCTCACTCTTAGCTCATCAAGGAAAGCTCATCAAGCTCATTCAATTACTTTTTTCTCTCTCTCAACAGAATGATCTAACACACAGACACAGAGACACACACATAGATAGACATATCTATATAATCTTCCAGAGTGTAGAAACAGAATGAGAAAAGGTAAAGAAATGGTGTATGACAGAGCTACATAAAATTAATTTTTATACACATATAAAAATACATTTAATAGCACCAGCATGTTACAGAAGCCTGACATTTTTGATTGAATCCAGTCCTCACTTTATATTTCAGTTCCATCAGCTAAAGATGCCACACTCACAATAACTTATGGAAAATAAAATGTTTATTACACCCTAACTACTGCAGGTAGAGAATGTTCTTTCTATGTCTGGTATTTATATACTCTATATTCAGCTTTGGTCAGATAACAAATCACATTATTATTTACCACATTGCTCAGATAAACTTTCTATAGTACAGATAAATCATGCACTTTGTTTTCTTAATTATTTATTTGAGTGGGAGAAATGTATCTGTTATTTTGCTGAGCTCTATCAATGCAAGTGACCCTCATAGCATCCTGACATCATGGAGTAGTTGGCACCAGGGAGGTTTGGGAAAACAGAGAAGGCATTGTGGACGCAATGTGCATGTATGTATGACCAGCCATATGGATACCCAGGCACAGAGGGGGTCTCTGCAGAGGTCAGTAGCATAAACCTGGATGTAGACAGAGAAGACTTCAGCTTTACTGCTGGCAGTGTGAGCAACTGCCTTGTTCATCTTCTGATCATCTGTGTCTACCATGAGGCTTAAAGAAATATCTTCACGCCAACTTTGTGCTCTTTATTCAGTCAGTCCTGCGAGAACTTTCTGCATACCATCAGAAAGGGTAAATGTGGATTTAATCTCCTCTATTCACCTCATCCATTTCTAATTTAGTTATATGGTTATTACATGGGTTGTGTAAGTAAATGGCAGCAAAGTATTCCTGCCATGTAATTATATTTTAAAATCCAAGTAATAGCAGTTACTTTTATTAGCAATAACAATTACCATCCCTCCTAGCATAGTCTCAGATAAAGAAATTCCTTGTAATGATCTTGTAATGACAGTTCTACATCCATGTCATATTGACATGAATAATAGATTTAATGTCAAAAGAAAAATGATTAACTATTTCTTCATTGAAGGAGCATGAATTTCTATGCATTCACATACTTATACTCAGGGATCTTGTCTCATTAGCTGGAAAATATATTAAAAAAATATAATGATTAACAAATTCCAGGTTTTAGTCCTTTAAACAATGGAAATCCAGAACAAAAAAGGAGCTAAGCTAATACGGATTCAAGGCAGGTTTGCAGAGAAATTGCAGAACTAGAGTTAACTAGTTCCTTGAGTTAGCTCCAAGAAAACTGGTAAGTTTAGACAGTTCAGTCTGGACTTATGAAAGGATGCTGAGATCCCAAAAGCAGTGGAGGTGTGTCAATGAGGACTTCCTGGCAGCTAATAAGCCCTGCCTCTCTGTGGACCTAATTAACCCTGACACAGCTGTGGCCATGCAGCTTCTGGTGGCAGAGCCAGCTTCTTCATCATTGTTTTAGGAACCTCAGTGGCCGAGCCCTCCTGCCCCACACAACTGTGCCCTCGGTGCCACAGCGATACTTGTCAGCCAGAAGGTGTGTTGCACGATGCTGTTCACATACAGTTCGTCACACAACAGGGCAGAATCTCATCCTAGCACAGGATCAAGGCACAGGGGTGCAACGGGAGACCAAGCTCTGCTCTTTCAAAGACATCATAGAATCATAGAATCATTAAGGTTGGAAAAGACCTCTAAGATCATCAAGTCCAACCATCAACCCAACACCACCATGCCCACTAAACCATGTCCCTAAGCACCTCATCTACAAGTCTTTTAAATACTTCAAGGGATTGGGACCCAACCACTTCCCTGGGCAACCTGTTCCAAGGCCTGACCACTCTTTCAGTAAAGAAATTTCTCCTAATGTCCAACCTAAACCTCCCCTGGTGCAACTTGAGGCCATTTCCTCTCATCCTATCACTAGTTAGTTGGGAGAAGAGACCAACCCCCACCTCGCTACAACCTCCTTTCAGGTAGGTGTAGAGCGCGATGAGGTCCCCCTCAGCCTCCTCGTCTCCAGACTAAACAGCCCCAGCTCCCTCAGCCGCTCCTCATCAGACTTGTGCTCCAGACCCTTCACCAGCTTCGTTGCCCTTCCCTGGACACACTCCAACACCTCAATGTCCTTCTTGTAGTGAGGGGCCCATCCTGCAGAATTATAAGGAACTTGATCAAGCGGAGTTTCCTCAAGGCATTTGGGTGCCCACCCATTCACGAACTGAGGCATTGAAATACATCTGACTGTTTGCATCTGTATGTCTCAAGTTATTCTTTTGTTTGTGAGGGAGGGACATGTACAGTTTTCTACCTCAGACTCTGAAAATGAGAGTAATCAGAGATCTGAGGCATACTCATGCAAAAGTAATTCTGGTGCTCTTAGTAAATGTTTGGAATTTTTCTCAGGCACCTAAGGCCAATGAGCACAGAAGAATTTGTGCCCATATTCTTAAATTTTCTTAACCTTAAAAACAGAGTGGTGACATCAAAACTGCGTGCTGGGAACGGTTCATGCCGTACGTTGATTTGTGAACTATTCAGGAATTGCTTGGAAGAGTTGTATAGGGTTCACGCAAAATCAGTTACACAATATTGATGGCTAACTCCCAGTCCTTTAGGTGCATTCACTAGGATCGTTTAATTTCATAATATAGCTGTAACCTGTGATATCATACATAACACACTTTTTTGTTTACTTGTTTGTTTTTTTTAGTTGGACTTTTAATCAATTCTTCCCTTAGTTTTCTTTCTGTTGGATCTCTCAGGTCATAAAGATGTTTTCACAAGAAGAGAAGAAAATCCAGATATAGTAACATCTATTATTTTTCCATCTGATAAGAGACATTTTAATGGGAATTATAAGTGGGCATTGAAGAAAGGAACTATGAACTTTTATTTAGATGTAAATTCACCAAAGTACATTTAGTCTGACTTCATTCTCAAAATACAGGCAAACTGCACATGCAGTTTCATGTGTTAATAAACAAGAGTTCTTAACTGCTCTCCACCAGCTGAATAATATTGAATTCCACTTCAGAGGTAGGAACTGTTAGGAGAGACAATCACATCATGAAACACAAGTGTGTAGTTCTAGTTTAGATACCTCCAACCATTTAGAATATCTGCAGAGGGCTGGAAAATATTACACAGGGTTTACGAGAGGTCCTCACCTTTCTGATAGATGAGTGGTATGCCAGACTGGTTACCCTAGGAGCCTTACATGGCACTAAAGTTACCTGAGTAGTTCCCTGAAGGAGAGGCACCACTAGAAGTCACATGGACAGTTTTTCTGAAGAGCAAAAGCAGAGGTCCATGATACCATGAGCCAGTTTGGTGTTTAAAAACCAAACCTTGGATTTATAGGTTTGGACAACAAATCTGAAGTTAGTCGTGCTCTGATTTCAGCTCAAGAAGAGATACTTATCTCATGTGCCCCTATTCTCCTTTTACAATATGTCATGCTCACTCTGCTGACATTGCCCTTGACACTGCTTTTATAGCAAAACTATTTTTCCATTTGTGTGGGTTTGTATCATTTAGAGTCAAAGTCTGTGTCGGATCCTTTGGGGCAAGTCTGTATGTATCGATGCAGAAGAACCTCACAAAGTTTGGCTGTGCCCTAGAATAGGTAGTCTAATACTATATAATTCAACACAAAATATAGCATAGCCTTTCTCAAACAGCACAGAGCAAGCTGAAAATCGGAGCATTTAAAGAAAGTTAAAGTCTGCAATTGTCACTATTTTTGTCTTAATAAATTCTTATTTAAATTCTGAGCAGCATTTTTAAACCTTCTGGGCACTATTTCAATTAGGGGAATATTTCACTATCATCAAGACTCCCTGTGTACACATAATTTTATCATTATAATTGTTCTCATAATGGTAACATTTGAATAAGCTATATGATATAATCACTTTTTTTATTAGAACTGCATACACTCTAAGTGCATTCACTTTAACTCTGTCATGGGACAGGGACTAAGATTGCTGTAATTGCATATAGCACAATATTTAAACATTTTCCCATACATCACTTATCTATTATATTTAAGCTACAATGTTAGAATTATGGAAAGGAGTGTAATACGTCCATAGAGGACACAGTGTAGAGTTGTTCTAATCAATATTACTAATACTTGAATAATAAAACTTAGCGTGGGGTTAATGTTTTTGAGGTTAACATTTTTGATTCATTTTTGCTATGGCTGAAGTAAATGCTGAAATCCCCTCCAGCAAAGCTCCCACTACGATCTGCACAACACATTTTTGAATCCCTCCCTGACGTGTTTGCTTAGGCAGTCAGCTCCCAGTGTCGGTGGAAGTTTGCCTGCACGTGTGCTGAGAAAGAAAGTAGGAGAACTTTCAAGACCTGCCCTCGGGTTATCGGCAGTGAGGTCTCTGCAGTACCTTGGTGCCTCTGAACTCTAATTGGCCTGAAGCTAAGCAAAGGTCACAGATCCAGCGCTGGAGGTGAGCCAAATCTAGTAGTCCTAACCTTAGCAAAGTTCTCACTGAGGCATGGGAGTTTCATCAATTAAAAAATTCAGGGTCTGGCCTGCTGTCTTTTAACTTTGTGTGTGCTCACTAACCTGCACTCAGGAAGTGGAGGGCTGTAAGATCTCAATCCCTTCACTGAGCTGCAGTTGAAATAAATGTGAACAGCTCCTGTGGCTTGAAATACGGGACATAATTTGAGAGATGCTTTTGAAATATTTTTTGAATTAAAATAGCCCAGCACTGCAAAGATATGGAAACCTTCAAATGAGAGCTGTTTTCAAATAGGCTGTTTTCTTCACACTGTTTGCATTTAGATCTGAATGCTCATTTCTGAAAACCTAATGAGGTTAATCATGCCCAGATCCTAGGATCACATCCTCCTAAAAAGGACAAATCAGCTGATGATGAGGTCTTTTTCCTAGGGACAAGTGTTTAGATATACTTTACCAGATGTTGCCTTAGCAAGTTTGTTAAATGCAAAATGTGGAAAACAGCTTTACCATTCCTCAGGGAGGGATGGGGACACCCCAACCAAATGCAGAATAACTGCAAACCTTTCAAATTTGGAAGAAATGGGAGCTGTGCTCACATTCCTCTGAGAGGAACTATCTTTGTCTTGGTTTTGCTTTGGGGTTTTCTAAAAAAAAAAGAAAAAGTCAGAAAGTATGAATTAAACATCTTTCCAAGGGAAAAAGCACAATGGTCTCACAATACTCATAACTTCTGTACATCTTTTGAAATTATTTATTTAGAACCTTATGCCTTATCCCCATTCGCTTTTCATCATTTCCACATCCAAAAATGTATATTTAAGAGCTTCCTACA
This sequence comes from Pelecanoides urinatrix, assembly GCA_013400755.1. Taxonomy (NCBI): domain Eukaryota; kingdom Metazoa; phylum Chordata; class Aves; order Procellariiformes; family Procellariidae; genus Pelecanoides; species Pelecanoides urinatrix. Next base: position 126,129 of record VZTQ01007842.1, on the reverse strand, counting down.
GTCCTTCAAAGGATGCTACCCTCTCCCTGTTTTATACATCACCATCAAGGTTCAGTGGTAAATGTACTTTCTTGTTAACTAGACCTTGATTGAATTCTTCCATCTCTTTCTTGATTTCTCTCTGTCAGTGACATATCTATCATCTTTATCTGTGAGTGCTGTCACCTGGGATTTTCTGTTGCTCAGATGATATTTTATGCTTTTGTTGCCTCTCTTTTATTTTTTGACCTCTTGAAATATTTTCTTGTTGTACGGCATGAATTCTTCTGACAGTTTCAAATGAATAGTTTTGATGACTTCAGCATATTAAAATTTCTTACTTGAATGCTGGTAGTTTTTCTATCTTTTATTTTCTATTTCTATTATATTCCCTGAATACCTTGAGATCCTTTTTAAGTCCTTTCTATGAGTTATCCTCACTACGTTGCTCTTCCTTTTATTACTTGGTCAAACACCTTTTCAAAATATCGCCCAACTTTTCATTCAGAACTGGAGTGCAGGTGGCTTAGAGCTCTTCAGGCACTGAGAAAGACCATTCTCAAAGTAGCAAGAAACTCCATTTTCCCTCATTCCTGTTGCTGTAAAATAGAAAGGAGAATTCTTTTTCATTTTATGGTAAAAGGCTCAATCATTATGATCAGTGTCACCTGTGAGCTCACACTGTGGCAAACAGCAGAGGACACGGCTACTGTACCTTCAGCCTATTTAAACACCAGTTTGAAAATGGCAGAACTGTACAAATGGTATTGCTCCCTTCTCTACCTTCAAATGTATAATACACTTAAATTACCATATAGTCCTCAAGACGTTAGGCAAAATTGCACGATTTATGTCAAAACCTATTCTCGTAAATCAGCACAAGATCATGCACATCAGGTCAAAACTATTCATGGTTGCAAGGTGGGTGAAATCAGTTGTGCTGCTGAAATGAATGGTATTATTGAAATCAAGAAAGTCCAGTCTGGAATGAATTTGGTTCCACATTTAAAAGGATGACGGTCAAAACCTTTTGAAATCCAGAGCTTCACCTTCTTTTGAAACTAATGGAGATATAAAAAATAAATCTAACATCCCAGCCCTCTGCATACCTGGTCCAAACCCCAAACAAAATTTACAGTTGTTATAATGTTGGTACTTACAAATAATAAAAAGACCAGCTGTCTTCTGTGTTGTTTTCAGCGTTCTATCCTACATGTTGGTTTTAGTCATTCTTTGGAGAGACCTGCTGCATCTGGATTGTAAAATTAATGAGGACCAGGTTACGTATTGCTTATTCACAACTGTGAAATGCTATTCTCAAGAAATAAATATTCTTGAAATAATATAACAAAAGTAACCCAAAAAATCCACAACAAAAATAATAAAATAACCTAAAACCAGCTATGCCTCTGGTCCAGTTTTTCACATTAATCCCCATTCATATTGAAAGATACATATTCATATTATATATATTAGATACCATAAAATTTTATATGCAGTTAAATGAGTTGTGTACATGGCACACCCGCAGATATTTTCTGATAAGATGCTGTTTTGAAAAGCATGAGTCTCTCCTGACTTTAATCATTAGCCACAGTCTGATTTATGATTCAGCTGAAATGATCCATCTGTTTCTGAGAACAAAACAAAAGAAATGTAAAAGAAAATAAGGCATAATTTTGTTCAGAGTAAAACTCTTACAGCAGCTTTATTAAAGTACTTTACCTTTTGTAAGGTGCATTCTAGATAGTGAAAGAATATTTGCATCCCTCCAAAAATTAACCTAAAGTTGGGCATGTTATCCTGAAAACTCTCTTTGCTTATGTTTAAATTTGATGTTTGTCACTTAACTGCATTAAAGTTTCAGTGCATTAAGAGCCTGCTGCAGATTTAAACTGCAGGAGGTAAGCAAAGCCATATCTGCTGTTTTTACCCTTCTCTAGCAGGAGTTACAGGGGTGCTGAGAAAAGGGAAACTATATTCATGCAATATGACAAAGATGGGTGAAGAGGAGTCAGGGAGGATAGGAAAGACTTGGAGCAGAGATTAGATTTTGCTGAAAGAGTGGAATTCTCTTCCAAACCAGTATATCTGCATATGCAATCTGCATCTGCTTTAGAAGTCCAAACTCCCACTACATCTTGAAGACATCCACATTAGGCTGTCAGACATGACCCAGTACCTATGGTAGATCCACGTCCTCTTGGAGTAGCAGCTAAATACCGGTGATGGATATCCTAGAGCATGTCAGATGGCCTAGATGAAAACTTTCTCATTTGAGCAGCTAAACCATGCTTTAGAGATCTATCCTTATTAGCCACTGGAGTGTTGAGAACTGCTCAGCTGATTATGAAAAAAAGTTTTGATTTAGTTGCCTAAATATTGACACATAGTACCATTTGAATGCCGTATGTTACCCAAGATCATAAAATGTGTATCCATATGTGGATATGACAGAGGAACAACCTATCAGAGACCCATGTGTTTCTGGAGCAGTAGCTGAAGGTAGGGAGGAGCACTGTAAAGTGTCTGAAATGGGGTTAGATGCCTCTGTTTAAATAAGTGAATGGATTTCCTGGGCGTCTGCCTTCAAATCAGCTATATTCACCACAAGGCTTCACTGATATATCCCCACTGGCTATAATGACACCCTCCCTGCTCACAGGTGGACGCCAACACATGCAACCGAAGGCCAGGTGGCTTAGTCTTTCCAGGACTCTCACCACAGGAAATCTATGTGGTCGCTGGCCTTGGTGCCGTTTCAGAAGCCCTAAGGTATCCAGGAGGCCAAGAGGGGCCTGTGTATGAACACGGGGTGTGCTTTCTTACTGGTGTGTGCCTTAGAGGATTGTAGGCACAGGTACAAATAAAGCAGAAGTGCCTACATCTCCAAAAAGAGACGTGTCTACATGGGGGACCTGCCCTTCCAGAAGAGGGGGTGTGCTGGTAACTCAGACATTGTGTGCCCGCTTCCTGACAGCAGATGTGTGTACAGCTCTGTGTGCAGGCACTTGCACGACTATGTGTGTGATTATAACTTCTTGAAATAAGATATTGAAGGGTGTTTAGAAACATATCGTTTTATTAACATCTTACAAGTTTTTAATGTTGTGATTCATCTGTTATGTTGCTGTTATTGATCCTGAATGCCTAGTTCACTGTTTGTGGGTTAATTAGATGTCATTAACAAATCAAAACTTCTTTAAACCTGATTCTGTTTAACTTGCATGAACTGAGCAGTTTTTTCCTTGTACACAAACTCATAGAGGGGCATGCTACCGGTCTAAAGAGCAAAACGTTTCTCTAGTATGGATATTTAGTCCATAGGATAGAACAGATGCTGATTTTTATTGTTTTCCTGTATTAGTTACACCTCTGCAGTAGAAGAACATGAAGATGTAAAAATGAGGTTCTCAAACTATGGGAAACACTTGAAAAGAGGTTTTGTGGGGTTTTAATTCAGTCCCTTTTTAATCATTTTGCAGTATGATGATAGAGTTTTTAATTACCCTCAAGGTTGTCTGGAATAGAGAGTAGTAGAGATTCTATTTGTTCCTCGAAAGTGTGCCTTCTCCTAAGAAAAGCTAAACCAAGATGTCTAAAGATCTCATAACCTGGCCTTGTGAACTGGCAGTGTAAACGTCTCAGTGACATGGGTATGACATGACATCAAGATAAATCCAGAAAGCATCAATAACTTTTTTGGAAGGAAATCAGTTCCTTGCCTGAAAACTTGGAAGTAGAGCTCTGTGTCACATAGTACACTGAAGAGCCATTCATGCACTGTTTGTCTTTTATGGTAAAGCACACATCCCTATCTTTTAATTTTGAATTCCCACACCGTTCTTTGTCCTTATTGTATCTGGTGGTGACACTCTCATCAGGGAGCAGAAGATTAGAGGCTGAACATATGTCACATTTTAAGTTAATAGCTGAGGTCTCTTTAAACAAAGCTGGTATGTGTGACTTTATGTCTCCCTTTACCTTTGCTTCATACAGTGCAAAAATATCCAGGATACCCACAGAGCTTTGCTGTGTTTAAGAACTCTGTGTTCTGTCAAAATAAATGCAGAGGAATTGTGCAAGCTTCTGAAGGATGAATCGGAGTTCTTTTGAGAGCTGTTTTGTTTCTAACCCCTTGATAATTCCCTTAGTGGTTACCAAAGTCCCTAAATGAATGAGAGCTATATTGAGATGTGTCAGTATTAGCTGCGGAAAGCATAGATTTAATCCAGGAATAAGTGGCACCAACCTATATAGGATGTAGAGGTTCTTTAAAGGACGCCGACTAATCTATGAATAACTCCACAGGAATCACATTCTAGATAGCCTCCAGAGAATCAACTGAATTGGCTCTTGTTCCATTCAAACTGAAATTCTGACAGAGCTATGTGAACCCTAGAAGCAGAAAGGATTTTAAAAAAATAGTAGAAGGAACCTCACGTTAGCTGCTTAATGCTTACATTTCCAGCTTTCTGTCATGTAGCTGCTGCACTTCTACTAGGAGGGAAAAGCAGAAGGAAGGAGGGGCAGGCAAACTCTCTAGAACAGATGCCAAAATGCCATTAGACTTTACAAGATGTCTTGACTCCCCAGTGGACTCTGATGGTAGTTTTGGAAGAGGCTACATCACCATTACCCTGACCTTCTGTTGTTGTAGAGTGACCTTGAAAAGTCTTTGAACAAGAAACTATGTGTTGGCTGTTTCTTGACTTAAGAGATTCAAGGTTTCTATGAGAAAAACCATAATCCTGTCAATTTTCAGATGCAGGAATCCTGGAGGCATATGAGAGGACTTAGGTAATATCCCTGCTTCTCTCAATGGATGCTAGTGTTAATGTGATCTGTCTGTGATGTGAAATGTGAATTTTAAAACAAGAGAGATGTATAAAGAAACCCTATTTCTTTTTTTCTTCCTTTTTTTTTTTCTTTCCCCCCTAAGGTGAAAATACAGCATCAGAAGAAGAGTGTAAATTTGCTTCATTGGTCAATAGAGCTTTCTTGGTTTATATTACCTAATTTCTGCCCATGGGAAACAACATTGGTGTGTGGGTTTTTTTTTCCGGTTCACATTCTACACAATATTTTGTTGATGAAAATTTCAAAGCTTGTTGTACTGCAGAAGACTTGGCATCAACATACTACTGAATGCTGAGACTGCCTTGTCTAAGGATATCCATTTCTAACAAAGAAGACTGTTTGAATCTATAGTCAATCAAGCAAATGAACAAATGCATTTAACAAGCAGTAGGAGGATGTTTAATCTACAGTGAAGAAATATAATTTTCAGTCATTTAAAACCACACATCTGTTCTGTTCAGCTATGAAGGACTGATTCCCTTCTTACTTAATATGAAGTAAGTCAGGAGTATAAAGGCTGAAGTCTGTTGGTATATACCAGTGTAAAATCAGGATTAAGGGAAGAATATTCAGAGTCCCTTATACTATGGCCACAAATCTTCCCAAAAGACATCCTGATCATTTCTAAAAGGACCATTTTGTGGGCAATTTGTAGCTACAGATACACTTACAATACAGCAGATACTTAATGAAAAAAATCCTTTGTCTAAAGAATTTCTCCAAACCAGTGGGCTGAGTGCAGGGTTGCTGGTGTCACTGATTTTAATGGTAGTGGGACCAGTTCATGGTATGACTTCTGTTCTTTTTTTCATGGAAGGGAGGGGGAGTAATGATCTGAATTTAGAGGCATTGAAGAAGTAATTTCATTTTCCTAACAGAACAAAAAAGATATTTGAAATAAGAGATTGTACTGCCAATGTCCCGTCACCTGCTTTGCCTTGGTTCAGCAAAAGAAAGAAATATTTTTCTTATCTTTTAACATTGCTAAAATGTATTCTGACTTCAAAGAGACAAATGGTAGGTGATATTCATCCCCTTGTGTTCCATTATGAAGAAAGTTAATACTAGGTTACATAGGTAGCAGAAAGAAGAAAATCTGTTTATTGCATGACAGATTAGAATGGGAAACATTCATAGTAAATTCATAACTGCTATATGTGCTGATTTGAAAAATCGGAGAAAATTAATTTACAGCAATCATTTCTAGCAACTGGCAAGGCACAGTACTCCCTTAGCAGGACAGCTGGCAGCTGGGAGGATGTAAGTAATTCAGTGCCAGTGTGTAACTGGCTTTCTTTGCATTGAAATAGAGGTGTTAAAACCAAACTGGATTTGCAATACAGAATGCAAAATATGAGCATGTCATTGTCTCTGTCTGCATCACAAATGGAAATGTGGATGTGCTTCCTTGTTATGTTGACTTCTTTTCCCATCACTGAAGTCACTGTGAAGAATGAAACCATTTTATTAATCCTCATCTTCTCTATTCAACCCAGTCAAGGCACCTTCATCTCTAGAGGTATCTCTCTAAAATCTTCCCAGTTTCTTTTACACTACAAAACCCTCACCTTTCTGTTCAAGATGATGCCAATCTTTTGGCATTTGTTATTGCAAGACTTCTTTATTCCACATGGGGGAATTCTTTTCCATCATTCAATTTTAAGGAAATAACCTCCCAGAATGTCAAAAAAGTATTTTGCTTCCTTTTAGGTTATACTTGCTAGTGGTATAATCAAAACCATAAAACAACATTAAATATCAACAGGTTTTTTACACAATTTAGAAGTAGTCTTGCTGTATCCTAATCCAAACCCATTCTGATGATTCCTGCTGATCTCCTTTGCACCTTAAGTGGGTTGCAGCACTGCTCCTTTCCCGTCTGGTGCTAGATTGTGGTTCCATGCTGATGAACTGCTGTAATATGTAGTCCCTGTGGTATTTATGTTTGAAAAGACATAAGTGTCATGTAAGATATTTTGGCCAACTGCACCTGAGGCTTCTAGAAAGTGTTTCCCTAGCTTTAAGAAAATTACTGAAATGTCTAACTGCCAGTATAAAGATTAAANTATGACTGCCTGCCAGGTTAAACCACAACAACCCTCAACTTAGAATTTCTGGAAATGAAACAATTTATGTTGTTCCTCATTGTCACAACCACTAGTCTTGATCCCACACTATGTCCTAGATTCATTTGACTTTACTAAAATGAAGTGCTGAAATTATGAGCATAGGCTGAACATTAATGTTCCTAGCTTTAATGGAGGATTCAAATTGTCCACAGATATGCATTTGGTGCCATTTTAGACACCTGAGGCATCACCACTTTACCATCAGTTGGTGCTCGAGAAGCATGTAGGTCCTGTATTGTATCTGTCTGGATGCTTCAGATATTTTTTGGCACCTCAGGCAACAGTAGAAACTTTTTTATTCAGGAAATTAAATTACTCCTTAAGCTTCTATAATGTAGATTGTCTTCATCTGAGTGAAGTTTAGATATAATTCCTCTAAACAAAAGTAAACCTTAGGGCAAGAATTGCATCTCAAATACCAATGGCTGTAAGAATTAACTCTCTCCTGACTATGAAGGAAGCCAAGGGTGGTCTGCCCAGATGTAGATCTTCACAGTACACATCCATCTTTAGCCAGAGGAATCTCCCACCTTTATTTTTTAAGTCAAATTCACTGAAGGGGCACAGGCACCTGTAGACCATCATTCAGATCCTAGCTCCCATTCCAAGGTATCTGTTTGATTGACTATAAAGGGAGCCAGGTGGTTTGATTCAGGTGCTCACACATGGGTTTCTAAAACCATCAAAGATGCTCTATGATATTCAAAATACCTGCAGAAATGCAACTGATTTGACACAGAACCTATGAAGTATCTGACCTCTGGGTCGGTGTTCAGGTAAGGTATACCAAGGCACTTCAGACAGTACCAGCTACTTGCATACAGCCCAAATTGTCTGAGCTGTCTCATGTAAATGTTTAGAATTAGGTGAGGTGAAGTGGCCCTAGAGCTGCAGATAGAACTTGTTCAACGTAATAACAAAACCCAAGGTGAACCTCCTGTCTTACAGCCGATGCTGTTAAGTGTTACCTGTTTTCAGGTGGTGTAATTCCCTTTAGCAGTGTGTGCATGCAGACACATATTGTAATATGGTTGCTTTTGATAATAGGATTATAACATGTTAGTAGCATTTTCTGTCCATAATTTCAACACCTTAACTTTCTCCTTCCTTAATTGAGCTGAGCTGCCAATAAAAAAGATAGCTTTTTGTAAGCTAATCAACTGGGAGTGCTAGCTTTTCTCCAGCAGAAAAACATAGTAATTTTATTTTTTTGAGAATCAATTAATGTGTCTCAGAGTTAGAGAGTTCTTCTTACATGTATTACCTTTCTCTGATTAACTGAAATTTTCATTGGCCGCTGTTGTAGCCACTCAGTCAGTTGGGGTTTTTTTATATCTCCCTGGAGATTTTTTTCACAATCTTCTATATAATTAACCAGTCTAAGTAATTTTAGAATCAAGAAATGGGCTAGCAAATGGGGTTTTTCCATAAAATAGAGCGCAACGGGAAAGTCTTAGGTCTTTAGAAAGCCGGTGATTCTAGAAGAAAAAAGTAGGAGGTTAATTATTTCCGTGCATTAAATCCATTAGAAATCATTAACGAACAATATTTGTAAATGTTGCATTTCATAATGAAGCGAAGTATAAGCCTGTGTGTATATCTAGATTTTAACAACAGACAAATGCAAAGGTGCATCCAGCCTATGCGCACAAAGTCCTTTAGAAGATTATGAATCCAGTTTTAAATCCCCTTTTATCAGGGTTTTTACTCATTTTTTCATCTCTGGATTTATGTAAATGTAATAGTGAGTGGGTTTTTTTGGAGTTGATGAGGTCTGCCATCAACTGAACAGAATTAACTGTATCATCACTGGGCACAAATGCTATGTCAGATCAAAATGTACAACTTTTTTACTTTTATTTTTCTTATGAAAGGTAGAATTTTCATTGTCTATTTTCTCCACTTCTTAACTGTATATGGGAGAATAACTTTAGTAGCTGTATCAATCTTCAATTAAAGTTATTTAATTAAACAGTATTTTTACATTTGATTCCTTAATTGGCAAAAAAAATTGGTCATGTATTAAGGCATTCTTCATTCAATGAAGAGTAAGTTTTATATGTAAATATTCAGATCTAATATATATGGAGCATGTTGTAATAGCCATGTTGTTGGTTTAAATGGAAAACAGAAGTTAAAAAAGGAGAAACAAGAAAAAACTGAAATATTGAAAAGAAAGTGGGTTTAGAGTCAGGTTTCTGAACACTTTGTACATGAGTAAGAGGAAATCATAGAATCATTGCCAGATAGAAAAAAGATTCAGGGTAGACCAGTATGTCCCTTTATGGCAATCACTGGCCTAATGAGAAGATACCATTTCCAACTTGCCTCAGCGACTTGTTGCCACTCTCTGTTTGTAGATGTCCTGCTTTTTAATCTGCCTCACGCACTGCAGCCACAGAGAGCACCACTGGTTCTGGGCAGAGGGAATTCCCTAACCAGGCTCATTTTGATCAAAACAGGCCTGGAAATGTTCACGAGACCAAAACACTAGTAACAACTGTCTGAGACAGATGCAGGCAATACAGCAGACAATTTTTAAGTTTACTTTTTCTAACAGCCAGAATAAAATGTCATCCTAAAGGAGACAAAATAGACTTTGTGTGAGAACTCATGTCTCATCATTACTGTGGTATCTGAGACCTCTCAGTCTTTAGCATATTCATCCTATTAAAGCAATGTTAGTCTTCTTTGTAGCTGGAAAACTGAAAACCAAAGAGGATGATTAACATGTTCATGAAAGAAAGGTTGATGTAGACTGGGACTTGAGTCCCAGACTCTTGAATCGAAGAAAAAAAAAATATTCCCAAGATCAGCCTTCCTTCTTTGTGAAGACAGTACTTTCAACTCCTTGAATTAATCTGCTGGAGTGAGAAATAAAGTGGCAATTATCCATTCTATTTATTTATCACTCTGTGTGGTTTTAGATGTTTCTGTTTGTGATATATTCCACAAGTATTAATTAAAGCAAGACTTGGTATGAGGTCATTAATCAGTAGGCAATAATAAATAGTACTAAAGAAATCAGTTTGTCAAAGGCACAGTCAGAGCTGGTCAAAAAATGCAAAGTATCTCTAGCAAAGTTTTTCACCGAAATGTTCAAAGTAACGGTATCTCTACAAAAGAGGCAAGGTGGACTTGCCTGAACTCAGGCATGTAGTACTTTTGGAGCTGCCCTAACACATCCACCTACCCTCCAATCATTGCTCCAGAAGGAAATATGTCTCCTATGGATCCTGTTTCATATTTTGCAAAACCCACACGGAAACGTCAGATATAGATGGCAACTCATTTTGCACTAAGTGCCTGTAAGTAGGCAACTGTGTTGATCTTCCTGAAATTCCAACAAACATTTATCTAGCTTATGGATTTTTCTGACATTCATGATCACCTGTGAAGACTACAATTAAAATTGGATGTGACAAGTAAACTCCGATGCTTCCATCCAAAGGCTTCATCCAAACCAATGGCTTAGGTCAGCTGGCATTAGTGTCACTGGACTTTGAAGGAAGCTGTTCAGGAATAGACTGATCCTGGTTGGTTCATGTCTTAGGTCAGTAACCTCTCAGAAGAGAAAAGGTACATCTGTAGTGACTTTTGAACAGTGAAATATAGCGTTTAGTATTGTTAGTGTCAGCCAAGAACCTTGTTCTCTTCACACAGACAAGCTACATGTACAGCTCAACATCCTCACTAGCAATATTTATCACTGCTCTCAACCTGCTTTCCTGCACATTTCAGTGTTTTCTGCTGACTGATACACTCCCCTCCAGAATTGTTCCTCTCACCTTCAGGACCCACTTATTGTCTCCATTCTTTACTTTGTCTATGCATTATCACATAGGCAATACTCACAGATTCCCCTGAAAGGGATCACATTTTCTCCCAGTTGCTGAGCCAACAGGTTAAGTTCATCTGACCCTGAAGGTCCCAATTCCACAGTTTCATGAGCTTATATGGTTCACCATCTTCCCTGGGAATTGCTTGCCCACCACAGCAGCAGCCAACCTGCTGTTTTCATTGACAGTGAACTTTATTAAGGAAAAAAATGGGGTATGTCTATTTATATGTATAAGTTTATAGAAACATAGATTTAAGTTTTTATACACATACATATATATTACTATTATACAGTATACAGTATACAGTATATAGTGTATAGTATACATCATATATTATATAATATCCATTACATTATATTATATTATATAGTGGAAAATGGAATGGAATGGCCAAGCTATCTGAATTTCATCCTTGGCCTTTCCATTGCTTATTATGAGACAGAAAATTTTGCTATTATGATCCAGGAGAAGTTTTGCACTTATTGGAATGGAATGCAATAGCCCCATTCTGTGGAAAGCCATTTAACTGTTTATGCTCAGCTTTATGAGTGTCTGCAGTGCAGATCTAATTTAGCATTAATCAATGGACTCCTTCCCTTTATGTTTCCTTAGCTGAAGGACTCTAGTGGACAACTTTTTTTAGATTTCAAGGTCCAGTGATTGTTTAAAAGGATTGTTGTTTAAAAAGGTTTGACCATTTCTATGACGAAAAAAGAAAAAAAAAAAAAAAGTTTGAAAACCAATTCAGATCAACCAAATCTGACTGTTTCATTTGCATCAAGCTTAAATACTCCCCTAAAGCAATAAACTAAACTGACTGTGGGGCATCACTGAGTTATTTTCAGCTTTTCTTTGTAGAAAAAAGGCATTCCTCCAGCATCACACTACAGGCCTGCTGCTCACTGTCTGTTTTTGCACCACTGAACGATGAAGCCTCAGCGTGGCGTTCTCCTTGCACAGTCAAAAGGGAATATACAATGACAATTTGCTTCTGGTGATATGCTTTGCTCTATTGCTTGACTTGCATAGATTTTCCCTTTAAATTAACTCCCCCAAACTCTTCCGTTCTTTAAAAAGGAAGACTTAAATGTAAACATAAAGAGTATCTCTTTATTTGTTAAAACCACTGAAGAATAACTGCAGGTTCTATTGTTGCAAGCAGGTAATTAGCCTGCTTTTTAGTACAGATACACATAGCAGATTCTAAATTATGGCACAGAATAGTATGAAGTCAGGACTGAAGTGCATGCTCCATCCAGGCAGGATGTATGGGTTTTTTAAGTGTAATAAGATCAATGAAACATGTTATTTTGGACCTACTCTACTGTGCTTCTAGCCAGAGGCTACAGCTTCATGGTTCATGGTTTAAGTGTTCAGATTTAAAAGAACTCAGTTCTCTTGAACTGCAGCTGGAATTCTTCCAGGGTTGACTCAAATTTTAAATTTCCCCTTGTTCTGCTCTCCTCTGCTTCCTATCTGGACCTTCTGAAATGGGTTGCTCTGTCTCAGCTGATATTGTAGGAGACCAACAGAAAGGCCAGACTGTTGTATGGAACAATTCAAGGAAATATCACATGTAATCTAAATAAGTAATGCAATGCAGGGACCATAGCTCCTGCTGGACCTGAACTGAATATTGTAGTTTGTTCCAATCTCAGTGGCAGCTCCTTAAGTTTATTAGAAAACAAACTCTACCATTTCAAGTGGTGCAAACATATATTCATCTCCTATGTTATTACTGTAAGGTCTGATTTCCACAGACATAGCTGGGAATACAGTGTAATTTAAATTGATAGTGCCCACCATGTTTTTCATTGCAAAAAGCTCCTTGTTGCTTCTTTCTCTTAGCTTTTTCTTAAGAAATTTAGATTAAAGGCAAAATAAAAAAAAAATTAGATCTAAATATTCTTCTCAGCTATTCAGAGAGGCCAAATTCTTAAATCTTAGACTGATTTGTGATTTTATCTACACTGGTTCCCTGTATGGAACCAGTTGTTAATGAAAAAGTGCTTCATCTACTCTTGTTAGTGTTTAAAGTATTCTGTAATTGCTGGACTAAAAACACCTACATCAAGTGAAGAGTAAATGAAGAGGCATCTCCAACTTCATGAAATAAAAATATTTTTCTTTTTTCTGATGTCTTGCCAGAAATAAGGGACAGACTAAAATATACTTGGTATGTGCTTTGCTGAATATATTCGAAAACAGTGAGGTAGTTTCTATTCAGCTGCATGCTAAAAGCATGCAGAGAAACCTTTGATTATTAATTGTTAATTGATAATTAGCTGTTAATTAAGCTTTTTATGAGATCTGAGTATAAAATATATTATATCACCCTAAATAGATTTTGCTTTCCATTAGTAGTATTTTTGCTGTGATTTTTGAGGCTGGAGAATAGGAGGCTCAGGAAGATCTTTTCAACATGTATAAATACCTAAGAGGGGGGGAGTAAAGAAAATGGAGCCACGCTTTTCTCAGTGACAACCAGTAAGAGGACAAGAGGTAATGCACACAAAATGACATAGCGGAAATTGTGGTTAAACATAAGAAAAAACTTTTTACAGTGTGCGTGGTCAAACACTGGAACAGGTTGTCCGGGGAGGCTTTGGAGTCTCCATCCCTGCCGATATTCAAACCCACCTCGACATGGCCCTGAGCAACCTGCTGTAGCTGTCCCTGCTTTGAGCTGGGGGTTGCACTGGATGACCTACAAGCAGTGCCTTGCAAGATAAAAATCTTGAATAAAAAATCTATTTTGTTAAGACAAAATTGGCAAGGGTTGAATGGAAGTTTCTTTTGCTTCTGCAAATTTCTATGCTAGTAGCAAAGTCATGGTTAAGACAAATGTCTTTTAATAACATTACTTCAACGTTGTTGTCTGGAAGAGGAACTCATGTCTGAAAAGGCATGAAAAGTAATTATCTTCTGACCACTTCTGTTTCTTTTTTTCTTTCTTTTTAACAACTCATCAAGATATTGCATATACCCCCACTCCCATGGAGGAACAAAGTCTGTCCTTGTTCATTTAATTAAATGTCATTTTAAATGAAGCAAACAGTGAGAGAGCTCAGACAGACAGGGGAGTCTTGTCTGGTAAGTAAACTTATATTTTAAAATGGTTGTTTGGGAACATATGGGCAACCTAGCTTACAAGGGCTAGAAAATATGCCAGGACATACTGAGAAACATGGGTAAGCATATTTAATAGTAACGGGTCTTAAGTGACTTTGTGTTTGCCATTCAGAGTGCTTTCCTCCCGTTTTCCTTTTCTTTCTGCTCTTCTCCAGGGGCAGCGACAGTGATATTCTAAAATGTACAGCACTGCTCCGCCTCTCCCAGGGGCCCTGTAAAGGTGTCACTGAAGTTGGTAATACAGCTTCTCCTCCAATACAGGTTGGGAACATCTGGTGCAAACCCATATGCCACCCTGGAACCTGTTCTAAAACCACTGTCTGGAGCTTTTTTGTGATTTACAAGTCCTCAGCTGTTTCAGTGATGGGGAGAAAAACAGCTAATGGAGAGGTAACTGTGGATGTCTCTGCTATAAATGACCTCTCTAAGACAGTGATAGCTGTGCAGACAGTGCATTTCCAAGGTTGATATGGGTTTTAAAAGGCACCATAAAAATAGACGTAACTACATTAATAACTGAAGAGTGAAGATAGACAGGTGAGAGATGCCCAGAAGAGCAGCAGCTGTTCCTTTTGATAGAGGCATGGAGATGTCTGCAGAGACCACAGGGTAACGACAGCGCAATACGCAATCTGTCCAGCTCTGGTGCTTATTATCTGAGATGACTATTGTTGATCAATACTTTTTACGGTTGCTGATTATAAGCCTTATTTTGTTTTGGCAGCTCTCAGTTCTCAACACCAGCTGAAGGTAGGAGGAAAACTAGTCCTCTTCTCAGATAAACCACTATTTCTTGATACATATCTGCCACCAAGGCAGTTAATGTCACCCAAATTGTTGAATTCTGTTCACAGAATAGGTGGAAAACCCAGATTATGATTAAACCTGAACTGCTCACAGGGGACAAAGACTCTGGTTGTTCAGCATGATTCATGACTATCGAGATGAACTTACTAAGGATTCATAATGAACTACCTCTCCCCCCAAACAGAACACAGATCATTTTGAGCTGCTAGTGCAAGTCCTTGGGGGTTCTTTGGAGACAAAGCCTTGAGATAGGTTTTTCCTGGTTCTGCTGTCACGACTCTGCTGCTGGAACTGTGCTGCTGCTCCCACTAACACAATGCCACTCACGTTAGTAGATAGATGCAGTAGCAACCCTGATAGGTGGGAGCAANGTATTTGGCTGCCTGCCAGATTAATTTTTTTAAAACACTAGTTTCCTAGGTCTAGCTGCATAGGGGATGGGAGTACATGGGGTAAATAAATTCTGTGAGGCCTGAGAGGAGGTGAACTTAGAAGCGTTACAAAAGTGCAGCAATTTGTTTAGGAAATCCACAGGGATTATTTCCAGTCACACCATGATACGCTTGCATAATTTGTGATTGAGCGTAAGCTGACAGTGATTTTTATTATATTTTTGAAAGGGAGAAAATGTCTTCACAGTAGGACCAATGCAATAGGATTGTAGATGCAGACACGCTGTCTGTGATATAAAGTACTCAATAAAATATGAATATGGATGACCTAAGGTACTGCTCATGCATATGAATGAAGGGAGAGAAGAGGCAGAGAATGACACAAAGAAGCATATTTATGCCCATAGTAAAGTCAATGGAAACTTTACTGTTGTTTTCAATGCCAGAAGAAATCACCAGACCCTTCAAAAAACACAGTTTGTCCTGTCTATCTGGATTTTCACAGACTTTGCTTTTCTCTTTTATACTCCAGATCTTGACTGAAATAGAGAGACACAGGTAAGAGTATTAATTCATATAGAAATGAGGAGCGGAAAAGAGTAATTTGGGTACACAGTACAGAGCATTCCCTTCAGAGCACGACAGGTAACAGTGACAAAGCTGCCATTCCTAACCATTGCTATTTCTAATATCATCTTGCACTATTCCTAGTGCACAAGATAGTAGTACAAGTGTACTAGATAGGGTGACCCATACAATAATAGACATCTGTGATTTAAAATTTGTGAGCTGTCACAGGTGGTCCAAGGCATACCAATGGCCTCACAGGAAGTTCCGGTGTCATCAGTGCACCCAGGTTTTGAAGCAGGACTTTGAAGAAAATGGTGGCTTTATAAATTTTGCCTGGAAGTTCTTATGCAAAGTAAAGGGCTAAGCAGAAAGAAGACAGCATTTTTATTATATTTTTGAAAGTGATTAATGTGCAGGAAAAAAAAAGTCCCTCTCTAGATTAAGACGTTCCTAACAGTGGGATTCCTTCCATGTCCCTAAAGGTGCTGTTCTGTGAACTGGTAAATCTTGTTAACTTTTCATGATGTTCAGCCAAATTGTGCCTTTACCTAATTTCCCCTTAATTTCTCAACAAAAGTTTGATATCACATGAAAAACCTTGAAGCCTAAGTTGTTTGTAATTGTAGTAATTGCTTCTATTCTCCGCACTCAGCTAGACTACCATTCTCCCTGTGCACTAATGGCCTTTTAACAGGCAAATGGGAACCTGGAAAACAGAATTTGAGGTATGTGCACTTGACAGAGTAGGTGGATTTTAGCTGAGGGTGCTGACCCTTTTCATTAATGAGACAACACTATACATTAAGCAACCACAGGCTACTAACACAGAAAAGAATTGTTCATAAATGGTAAAATTAAGCTTGGAAAAAGGAATCTGTTATTTTAAAATCTCAGGTTTTCAATTCCTTTCTTTTCCACCTTTGTTGTTTTGATTTAATTATGTTTCCATTAGTCAAGCAACATAGTAGCTGTGAAACAAAAATAATGTTCAATGATACAAAAGGTACATGCAATCTTTCAAATAAAGTCCAAGCTCCCTGTCAGATCTTGGAGTGGTTTTGTCCTAGGCTGCTTATTCTAGTGTTCCCATTCCCTCCCACTTTCTTGCCGCTTACTGCTCCCTTTAGACACTCTGGCTTCCTCTTTATTTTCCTCACATATTTCATGATGCCCTTTCTGCTTCCAGTTCTGTTTTTGCTTAATCTCTAAGTGATCTCTTCTGACCGTACTAATTCAGTCTTCCACTTTGTCTCTTCTATGCTGTGTATATTCTTTATGAAACATGGACAAGACTGCTCCTCTGGCACTTAGGACAGCTTGAATAGAAAGATCTGTGTATAAAATACAACACAATATTAAATTTTAATAGTATACAATATTAAAGTCAGCCTCACAGTAGGGCCACAGACAAAGTAAATAACGGTCTGAAAAGATCTCTGGTCTGTGCTAAGTCACTAACAATATTTTGAAAAGAGATTTAGGAGACTGTTAGTTGGCAAGGGCCAAAATCATGCAAAGAACGTTCTGGCTATTTAACTACATAGGTGATCAAGATCCAGTGCTTAGCTGAATTCCTTTGGCCAGTTTAATTTACTAGCATAGATGTGGTCTAAGCTCCTCAACAAAATTTTCAAAACATACTACTGGGTATTTATTTTTGTTACATTTAGTTAACCAGACAGTTTAAAATCATTTAGGCTGTTGGAGTGATAATAAAAGAAATTAAGCAAAAGTTTTATTTGGTTTTCAAGGGCCTTGTACATTCCGTTAACAGAATATTTATATTTTCTTTAGGCCAAGGGTAGTTTAAGGGTGATAACCTTCCAATGAACAACAAAAGATGAAGGCTATGGGCCTTAAACTTCTCATTTTGGGAGTCAAAATATAAGATAAAAGGTCTCAAAGTTATTTCTTTTGCTTTAAGAGTTTCAGTGAAGTAATTATGAGCTATTTTAGGTTAAGTAACTATCCTGGTTTTGGCTGGGGTAGAGTTAAATTTCNCTGCAGGGGTGGGGGAGTGAGCGAGTGGCTGTGTGGTGTTTAGCTGCCTGCCAGGTTAAACCACAACAGTAACAAGACAATTCAGTATGCTACAATAACCAACTCTGAGGTGCCTGGAGCCTGGAATGGAACTAGGCTCCCTTAACAATGCATTTACAGAGCTAGACATCCCAAAGCCAGTCACATAACAACCAGCATGCTGACTGTTCAGGCTTCTAAAGTCAGACAATAAAGATCCAGGCACAGCTATGATTTATCATGGTTTTCTGAGGAAACAGATTTTATGGAATCACATTGTCCATCTGCCTGTCCAGCCATTTTCTGTCTGTCAGTCTGATCTTATGTCTTTGATTAATTGAAAAGTTTCAGCTCAATTCAATAGAACAAACATCTCCAAGCTCCTAAATTCCTACAGGTTTCATGACAGGGATGGTCTAGATTGTTGAGAAAGCTCATAAGAAGACCGCATTCAGGCAAAAATCAGATTTTCAACTAAAAGCAGTTTCAACTAAACATTTGAATTCTTTTTTGTTTTTTTTTTTTTTCTCCACTTGGCTAGCAGCTCAATGATTATTATTCCCACACAAACCATCGCATAATGTAATGCATAGCAAAGCTCCAGAAAGCACAGTTCTGAGTTGGTACTGAGAATAAGCTGAGGATATACTGGAAAAATACAGGTAGAACAAGGAGACAGAGATATCCAGTTGCCTTCGGGAAGGCTGAAAAAGGTGATGAAGAAGGGAAGAGAAAGGAGGAGGAGCTTCAGCTCCATCAGGTGATGGAGCTAAAAAGGAATATAAAACACAAACATACTAAATCAAAGCTCTCAGAATCGTCAAACATATTTCTTATAACAATTTACAGAACATTCATCCAGCAAGTTGGAAACAAGTTGCAACCACTCACCCGCCACATATGCCCTCTTACAGCAAGACATTATAGTGATCAGATGAGTGGACCAGAAAGACCGCAGTGCGGAACATGACCTCCTACCTTAGTGCTTAAGGGAGTCATGAGGGGAAGTTAGTCTGTGTCTTTCCTCCTTTGAAGACAGTTTTTATATTTTAGCTAAAGCCATCATTGAATTACATCTCCAAGCCATTCCAAAGAAGAAGTCATCTGCATTGTTTGATCATTCTCTTCCTCTAGGGATCATCTTAATAAGAAAAATACAATGAAAATAAGAAGTTTGTTGCTCTACATCCGTAAAGACCTCAACGTTGACAGTTTGCATTGTTAAATCAGAGATCCTAACTAGTTAAACCCATCAAGGGACTCAATTTGTGACTTACTGCATTCACTGGGCATTGGAAATGAGATAGATTCTGAGCTCTTCTGTTCTTTCAAGTCCAGACATTTTTGGATATGTTCAAAGGAGAAAATTTTAAGATGCACATGTCTTTATTTAAAAAATAAAATTGAGTTTTTCGTGCAGACTTGGACAGTGTTTAAACATTTTTAAAGATTTCTTTGAGCATGGCTATATCATATAATGGAAGGCAGCGTAGAGTTCCTTGACATAACAGAGACTGCATCTGATTAAGCCACAGGATATAATGCAATGTCCTGCTGATGTAATTGGGGTGAAAATAGACAGAAAAGTGGTGGACACTCAACCACTTCCATTAATAATCTCAACAGCTTTTCTCATACGAAAAGGAAAGACATCCTTTGTCAAGAACTTACATGACTCTCTTCATTTTTCTGCAGCATGGAGAGATGCAAAATCTCAGAAGTGTCTGATGACCACTCAGCCAGTAAAGCAACTTATTCACCTTAGAAAATCAGTAGATAATACAGATTGTTATTGAGAGTGGATTTTGAAGGTCTAAGGATATTTGTCCTGCAGAGACATATGGGATTTTACTACATACCTCCTTTTAGAACTTACTAGGATGGGAGAACAACTGATCCCTCTGTCAAGATGTTTTCTATGCTGAGAGAGTTCATACTGAAAAATAATCTTTCTTTTTTTGCTTATTTTTATTGCTTTAAGCAACAAAACATGCCTCTCTAAAGATAGTAGGATTAAATCTTCTGTTCATTTTTATTTCTCCCCATTTAACACTAACCTTCCCTTTCCTTATTCTTAACAAAATATTTAGTATCCTTGAAGTACCATAGGTAGTATAAAAATACTTAGATACTAAATACAGGTTCCTCATCCTTCCTTCCCATCATCAAAACTCTTATACATCAGTTGGAAGGAAATGGGGAAAGATATATTTCTTTGTAATTCTTGCTGGTTATCACAATGCCCTCTTAGATGCTGAACTGCAGCATCAGAAAAGTAATGATGCACATCAGATATGATAATAGCAGAAGAGAAGCCGCACAGAGCAGTTTAGAGTGGACCTGTGCAGGACTGAATTTGCCCCTTTCAAATCATAGAAGCTCTGCCATTGATTTCAGGCTTCCATCCGTCTTGTGAACTGCTGTTCATTTTCAGCAATATGTCATCATTAACAATATGTCTGCTTTCTTTTTTAAGCAATATGCCATCATTAATTCTGAGCTGCTGTATTTCTCAAGACACTCAGCTCAAATCCAAGCTTAATGAGGTTGAGACACATAAAGTTAGATAATTGTGTATGAAGAAAATCAAAATGGAGGGGGGGGGGGGAAGAAAAGAAAACAAGGGGTGGAACAGCATAGTTTTGTTAGTGTGTTTAAGGAATAAATTGAGTCTAAAGAAACTCCAATACCTCTCCATTTGCTTTTATCATTAGTGCAACCAAGATTGAACTTGAATGTTTCCCCCCTATTTTGATGAGTTTTGTTTTGTTTTATGAAACAGCTGATGAAATATTCCATCATCTGATCGGATCTGACGGAATCTGATGTTCCTCTCTGGAACAAGTGATTTGTAAGGGACAGGTTGACCTGGTAGGTTAAACAATTAAACGGTTAACATGAACCTCCCACAATTGCCAGTAAAAGGAAACCAGTGGTATTTTAAACATTCTATATTTCTGGCAATGGGAAATCCTTATTTAGACTGAAGCATCCTCTGGATTCCTAGATGTACAAATAATTCTTTAAGGTATTTTAAGCAGGATTATTCCTGCACTTTTTTATATCATCTGGTGTGGTTTGAACATTAATGGTTAACTAACAGCAATAAAAATATTTATTCATGACATGAAAAACTATCAGCAGGGAGTTTAATTTTTTTCAGAAAGATGGAAAATACAAAATGATGAAATAAAATGGAAGAAAATTGTTATGCTGGTGAAATGAACTGAAATAGTTCAAATTAGTACAACATCCTTCTCTGGGCTCACTTTATTATATATTTATTTATATATCATCTGGACTCGATGACCTTAGAGGTCTTTTCCAACCTTAATGATTCTATGATTCTATTTGGCTCATTGTTTTTAGTCCTTCACCACTGCTTCTGTTAAAGGAATCTTAAACTTGCTGTTCTTTGCTTTAGGCTAAGTTGATGAGGAAAGGAAACATCCCTCTGTCATCTTTACACCAAGGGTGGCAAGCATCCCTGACTATGCCACTACACCACAGTAAACAAGATTTAGTGGTGGTGCATCAGAATTCATACTGTCCTTCCATTTCTTGTCAACCTGAGGCAAAGGGAAATGGCAGCTTGACAGGGATGGTTTCCTAACCTCAACATATTTGTTTATGGCAGGACAATAAAGTTTGGTAATGATAAGGCAGGATGCAGTCATGCAAAATTATTGACTATTAAAATTGAGCATGTTTTTTAACAAATCCCTTGCTGTAAGTACGGTAATAAATACATTTTATTTAATTGAAGGTGTCAAAATGAGGGGCCTAAATAAGAACCCTAATCATCCTTGGGAGAATATGCTGCTGGTAATGACTTCATAGTAATATGACAGCATTTTAATAGAGTTGATTTTACCATTCACACAGAGATATGTCTTTGTGCCCAGAAAACAAGTGTGTTCCTGTTTCTCTCTTGTCCACTTAAGATACTCCTTAAAACAGTTGCAGGCTGCTAGTAGTACATTAAAAACTTAAACTTGTTGGAAATGTAGAAATATGTTCATTAATTGTTTTGTAGGCAACTACCAGCCTAAGGTTCCCAACTGAGTAATGTCACATCTTGTGGGGGTTGAAACAGGCTGTAGAAGTGTCCTGTCTTCTCTGCTGACCATACAGAGAACCTATGGTGTGCACATCCTCAGTTTAAGCACTTTAGCTGAATTTCAAAATGTGAGAAGGATGAACCCAGCCCTTCCATTTTAAGTTTGGAGGAATTCCTCTATGCTTATTTTGCTGTTACTTCCTGACGTACTTCTTACTCATTCCTCTTGTGGAAACATGTCAGTGTCACTCATTTTAGTCTTGACATAGAATTTATTCCACCCTTTTTTCATTACAGCACTTCTACTGATAAAAGTAAGTTATATGAAATTTTGGAAAATAATAATGTGGAAACTATAACCATGGTAAGACCTATCCACAACATGAACACAGTTGAAAGAGGAAGGGAAAATCCCTGTGATCACTGTGGCATCATTTGACTTGACTTTTCTGCACCCCAGTGGGCACAGGGTGTATGCATCAAGTTTTTCTTCAGATAAATCCATTATATTCTGCACTGAGTCATCCATGCTTAAGGCATGAAGCACTTCGCATTTTAAGATTATTGCTTGAATGCAATTTTTATGTCTCCAATTTTGTTTGGTTTTGGGCTTTCATAATTTCAGAAGTGTAATGTTCAACTAGAAGAACCATTTTTCTTTAGCAAACTAACACCTTGCAATACTTCAAGAGGAATAATAGTTGATTTTCCATGTTCTTGGATGCTCAGTGGAACTTGATAAACCTCTTAGAG
The DNA here is from genome assembly GCA_013400755.1 of Pelecanoides urinatrix. Lineage (NCBI taxonomy): Eukaryota > Metazoa > Chordata > Aves > Procellariiformes > Procellariidae > Pelecanoides > Pelecanoides urinatrix. The sequence goes on along the minus strand of VZTQ01007842.1, from coordinate 103,586 downwards.
GTTTGCAGTGAAAATTAAAAAGTTTTCCAGTTATATACAAGAGGTATACAATTGCCATACATGCTGTAAATTTGGGTATGTCTTATTGCTCTTAATAATGACTTAAAAACAAATAAATTTTTCTGCAGTTCCATAAGCTAGGAAAAACTTGTTCTTCATTTTGCCTAATGAAGTAAATTGAGAAAAGAGCTTCTTGTAAAGGGGATATCCAGCCTGCTGTGAAATAACAGGAGATGCTTCTTCCTGTTCCACATGGAAACCCAAGGAATGATGAAACATTAAGTACCTTTTTGCTTACATTTCAACTGGTAGCTCTTATGAATATTCAACTTGTCTTATCAATACTTTGATTTATCACTTAATTTCCCCACTGAATCTCCCATCCCTAGGTTTTGGGAAGAACAGAAGAGGTGGGATGGAGAATCAGAAGTTTTAGCCTTGTTTAATGACAGAACAAGAGTAAAATTTAAGTTAGTTCAAAATTTTCAGAGTGAATCTTGATTTCACTTCAGAGTTGTTTTTAATAATCTGACACTGGATCTCTGTTCCAGCCATTCAGTGTCTGCTCGTCTTTAATGAATGATAGAATAAATACAGTCCTGACTGTAGAATAAGCCTATAATGAAAAATGTATTTTAAAAGCTAGCTATACTTGCAGCATTTGGATGAAGTTTTTGGTTGCCTAAGTTGAGAAAGTTTTACATTATATATCTGGTATAAGAACTTAATGATGCTTGCCTCTAAGGTTGAGAATTTGACTTGCAAAAAGGATGCATGGGGATGCAAAAAAAGGCTTACAAAGCAGATGCCAAGGTTTTCTTACATGTCACCTACAACACCTGCAGAAAGTGACCTTATGTAGTTTAGATTTTGCGTATATAAAATATGCAAATCAAGCTCAGCAGAAATTATACAAGAACTGAAGAGCAAAGATTATCTAGCACAGAGGAAGGGAAGCTCACTGAGTCCTCGTTATAAATTAAATTGTCTATAAAAAAAGAAAGAGAGAATGTTCCATACTCTTTTTCTGAGTCCAAAGATATGTCATTGTTGCTTCAAAGGGTGATGCCCTATGGAAATATGAAGTAGGGATTTTTTTTTCTGCTATTATCATAAATTTCAGTTTCTCACTTATCTTAATTGTAAAGCGTGTCGTTCATTGATATGACAGCAAATTTCTATCCCATGCAGGCTTCTCACTATTAATGTGAAAGGTGAAAAATTAGTGAAGTTATAGTAAATATTTTTACATGGTGATGGAAGGGACACTGGGAAACATGCTAAGCATTGCTATTGCTGTTAAGATAAACATACTTTAACTACAGAGATAAAAAGTACTTTTCCTTGATTTGGGGTAGTAAGATTATGGGCTACAGAACCAAACAGAGATCAAGACATATTTCCTCAGACATTCAAAATCTATGAATTATGTCTAAAGTAATGTGATAATTAAGTAAAGACTCTCTTTATCTCAGTGTGAAAAATAACAGGAAAAGAGGTGATTTTTCTAGATCAGAGGTGTACAGTTTTACCTCCTGTAAATATTTTGTAAATTAGTAGGTTTTCCATTCCTCACTGGAATTTTTTAGAGCTCTGGAATGAATGAAAACATTTTGTAAATTGTATGATATAGCAGCTGCCACTTAGGTCCTCTGTCCTGTGGATGATGACGTAAGCAAAACCAATGCTGCTTACCCTGCAGGAAACACGTATTCCATTCAAAAGTGTTGCATGTTCATAAGCTCAGACCTGACCTTCAGCATATTGCAATGGCGACCTGTGTCACGGTCCACTCCTCAATCCACTATAGGCATCAAAGGTGGAATAAATCTCTTCTAACTTTACTTATCTAATCTACAGTGTAGATGTCTACATCTGAACCAGCTATCTAGATTCCCTCCCTGACAGGTAATGGGAAAGACTTTGCACTTATGCAAGCTGATCCATCTCATTCAGGGGTAGACATCTTCAACAGATTGGATGAAGCATCCTCTATAGTTGCCTATTTCTCTTAATTGACTAAGGAATCTAGGGAGTCTTGACAACTTATTCGAATGTAAACACCTATGCAGAATCCACCTACAAGATAGGTAAGATGCATCATTATGGAGATCAATATTAGTCTGAAAGGCTTAAATAATTCATTTTTTTCAGCAGCTTGTAAACTGACATACAAAAGCAATGAACTAAGCCCCAAAATCATGTAAAATATTATCCTAAAATTACACACATTCATTTTTCTTATTGCAACATGTATGCCTGTTACTATTTTTTTTTCATTTCTCTAAGGAGCATGTTGGGACCTCTTGTTTCTCTAATCTAAAATCCTATAATAAAAAAAGAGAACAGATGCATTTCATTCTACTTTATGTATGCTTAGATGGATTTAAGATAAGTATATTTTAAACCATTATCAACACCCAACTTCCTTCTTTTCCTTTGTCATTCCCCTTTTTTAGTTGTTTGCTATAGTGACAATAGGCACTGCATTTTCACACTCAGTAATTCTCGAAGGATATTATTTGACTGTAGCTGAGAATTTCTAGGGGTAATTATGTTGAGAATCACTTTGGAAGAAATCCCAATGAATTCTTGTATTTTTATTTTGTCTGAAAATTTTACGTGTATCATAGTGATGGCTCCCTTCAAAATGGTAACCTCTGAAGAATGACACATTTTTTTCATCTACCACTTTTCCAAGATTTTTCTTCCCTTTTCTACTAATCTGTTTATTCCTCTGCTTACTCTGAATATCTAATAACACATTTTTAGCTTTATTCTCCCAGTTCTTAATTTCTGTTTCTCACTTTTTAAAGCTCAGCAATACTAATATTTAGAGATCAATGTGATTTTATGCTAGATAAATATTTATCTTGCTTTATTCCTTTCCCATCCACCATCGCAATATCTTCCAGGGTTTTGGCTATACTTATCCTCTTTCATCTCTGCTTGATTTTACAGTGTGACTATTTGGAGTGGGGGATGTCTGTGTTGTCACTTTTAAGGGTTCCTTTCAATATCTGTGAACAGGTCTGCCTGAAAGATTTATCATTAGTATCCAGAAGAGCTGCCTCCTAGTGCCACCCATCAAGACATGGTTTCTATTTGCTTTCCCTTCCTCTCAGCAGTGTTGTAAGCTTCCTGAACAGCATAAACACTAGAAATCATGTGAAAATGACCATTCTATTGCTTTAGGCTGTATTTTCATTTACTTAGCAAGGCTGCAGAAACAAGAAAGTAGTTATTTTATTTAGATTCCCCCTAAGAACATGCATGTCCAAGTGAGGACAGTGAAAGAAACTGGCTTTAATTCATAGAATCATAGAATAGTTTGGGTTGGAAGGGACCTTTAAAGGTCATCTAGTCCAAACCCCCTGCCATGGGCAGGGACATCTTCCACTAGATCAGGTTGCTCAGAACCCCGTCCAACCTGACCTTGAAGGTTTCCAGGGATGGGGCATCTACCACCTCTCTGGGCAACCTGTGCCAGTTTTTCACCNTGACCACACCACTCAGCTTGGTGTCCTCTGCAGACTTGCTGAGGGTGCACTCGATCCCACTGCCTATGTCATTGATGAAGATATTAAACTGCACTGGTCCTAGTACAGACCCCTGCAGGACACCACTTGTCACTTATCTATATCTGGACATTGAGACATTGACCACTACCCTCTGGATGTGACCATCCAGTTGCTGGTTTTCATTTCTTTAACCAAAGTAAAAATGTTTTATAAGGCATTTTCTCCATGAGAGAACAAACTTTGGCATTTCTTTATCACTTTTGACCCTGGTAGCCATCTTTCTGAAATGACAATGTCCCTTTATCAGTTATTTAGGTGAGTCGCTGTGTAATACAAATTGGACAATCCAGAAGTCTTTCAGAACTCACACAAAATGTTTATAGTAACAAGATCATATAGAGATGTTACATGTTCACTTCTCACAATTCACTTTCTGGCCCAAGGTGTCCTACTGAAATCTCTCTCCTCACCCAGATTCCTCAACTCCACTTTCTAGTCTTCCCTAGTTTTTCGCATAGCTGGCTTTGCTCATTCAGTTTGAGATCAAGACACCCATGTTTAAGTCCGTATCAGAGCTAGGAGGTCTCAGTTTCCATGGTGATCAGTGGAGTTCAGTCAGTAAATTAAATAAAGTATAGGTAGTATTTATTATTATTTTTATTATTTCTCTAAATATCTTTGCAAAACTTCACTAAGCTATTTGCAAATTAGTTGCCTAAACTCTAGTACTATTTAAGATGTTATCATGTACTGGTATAGACACTGAGGGTTGGAATAAAGCTGCTTGACACTGATACACAGATAAGAGTGGAATTTAAAAAGAGGTAGAAGGTACAGGAGATAGATTATATAAGTCCCTTGGATATTGGGAACCCTTCACGTGGTCAGCATCACATGGACTTCTCTGCCAGGTTACGCAGCGTGCTGTGCAGAAACCCATCTGTGTTGAGGTTCAACACAGGCTGGAGTATCTGCTCACTTTTTTGTGAGTTTTGTTGTAATCATGATCATAAACTATGTCTTGTCTCACAGGTAGAAGGCAGGTGGATGGCCCTTAGCATGCCAAGGCAGTGAGGGAGTTGGCAAGGGAGTTGTATATGGGATCACCAGCCTACACACAGGTCAACTTGACACATACCTTCACTACATGTTAGTCAAGAGTCAAATGTGCATATGAGTGCTATAAGGTTGTTATAGCGGCCACTTAACACTAACATGCAAATATCTGCATAGTTATGACCTACATTCAGGTTCTGCTTGAAATGATTAGCTCTTCATAAACAATCTTCTACAAGGGACTGCCAAAGACTCCCTATTATCTGAAGGTCCATCTAATTTCCATCAGAAAAAAGGCGGGAGATCCATTTTCCAGTCCTATACTCCCCCCTGCTATACCAGTTAGTCTTGTTTTCTTCAGTGCCCAGTCTTTTGCTTGATTTACCATTTCTGCACTATATCTGCCTTCCTTCGAATACTCAGACTTGCTTCCTGTGATGTTAGTCTCTATGTATTTGAATCCATAACTTGAGTTTCATTCTCTTTCATGTGACTGTAAATAATCAAGTTATGGATTCAACTGCAGTTGTCTGCCGTGCAGGTGCTGGGTTCACATTCCTGCTGGAGCACCAGAGGACTACCCAGCCTGGAGAGGATGGAAATGAGAGAATGATGAAAGCTAAAATGCCTCAAAAAACTAAGGGATTTTAGCATTTCTTGGAAGGCCACACCTCGCACTCCCTCTAGTTCTCATGGGGCCACCCCATGTATCTTCCTGGACATTTCTCAGGTAAGGGATTGGCAAATAAGCCTGTGAAAAAATGGGGGATTTTGACCCTGCATCTAATAGATGTGAAGACTGAGCTAAAAAATATAAGTACAAACTTAATCTGAAGAAGTTGGCATCTTCATGGAATATGTGGTCCTTAATGTTTTGCATTTTAAAGCCAAAATATCTATCAGTGAAGCAACTGTCAGCACAATTTCTTTTGCTTGATTTACAGGTTTTAGATATGTACATGTCTCTTGTGTTTATCTCCAGGATTCATGTTTTTAAACATTCTATTTCTTATTTCCACAATGGCTTTTCAGAGTCCCATTAAAGAGAATGGTTTTTCCTCAAAGCAAATTACAAAGAGCTGGGAATAAACATACAGAAATGAAAAGAAGGACATTAAGTGAGAGAAGGAACCAAGGCTTATTTAACATGCAAGGGGAGAAAACAGCTTTTGTTATGAGGCATTTTTTTAGCATATAGTTACAAAATAGGAATGTCAGTGTTAAAAAGAGTAATCACTAATGTGAATCTTGTTGTTTTTCCCTCACAGAAATCTAGTTACTGTATTTTTCTTTCTTCTCTTGGGTTGTTCAAATTAGGGTAAGTCATCCATAAAGTCTCATGTATAATTCATGCAAAGACTTAGTGCACTGTGTATTTGCCCTGCTTCAGTAAAATCACATTATTATAATTTGACTTTTGATATAGAGTGCTTATTTATTTAAAATTTTAATTAGAGTCATAATTATGTCTCGTATTCACAATAGTCAATATCAATAGTAGATCTGGACAAAAACAATTAGATCAGGATGTTTCTTTACAGATTAATTTTTTTCCTCCCCCATGCCCTAAATTCAAGTGAATGAGCATATGATGAAAAAGGACATGTATCCTGTTTTAAAGATATAATAAAATAAAATGGTATTAAAATTAGAGGAAGAGTTGCCAGATATTAATGGGAATTTCTGGAAATGTAGTGTATTTTTATGATCTCGCTTGCATTCTAGGCAAATAGATAAATAATAGCTCTACTGAAAACATTGCAATTATACTGGTATGAATGCACTGGAAGTCTGAGATAAAACAGATTCACTGAATCCGTAAAAGTTGTAGGGAAGAATCTTCAGTACTGACAGAAAGCAGAATCAGTAAGTTTATTATTTTTCCTTCTTCTAATATTAATTATGAACTAGTTCATATCTTAACTGAACTTAAGACATATCTGTAATTACCTCTCCCATAACGATAGCAGAATATCATAATAGGAATTTATTATTTGAGTTTCTTATTACATGAAAGGTGATGTTCAGGCTAATCAAATACATGCCAGGAAATTTCTAGTTTCTGTCATCCAAGTATGAAAACAGAAAGCATCCTCTTACCAGGTTTCAGAGCCCAGAACAGCTTTCTGATAGTAGCCAGCTGAGTTTCTAAGTATTCAGGGCATCCTCCTTCTTGTGAGAGTATTCAGATCAAACCTTTCACAAAGAGTATCTTAATCAACACATGCAAGGCTCTCCTAAGGGATTCTATCTGTGTTCAAATTAATGATTCCTTATTTAACATGAATCAGCTGTTGACTAAAATATATTAGCGATGCTTGAAAATAGATCCAGCAAGCTCCACGTGGTCAGCAGCTTGACTGCTGGGCTATTAACTTATGTCTGTGGAAAAGACTTTGCTCTGAGGACAGAAGGTATGGAAGAATGCCAGACAGAGTAGAGAATCTTGTAGGAAAAAGACACTCGTTCCGTCTCTTCCTCAATAGAATAGCATTTCCTCTTGCAGATGATAGCTGAGTTTTCCACACCACCTGGAGAATCAATGAGAGGCAGATTTCCTATGCCCAGGACATGTAGTTTTCAGAACACAGCTACAGAATGACAGTGAATGTTGTTCCTGTCTGCTAGCATCTTAAAAGAAGTAGATGATCCTCCATTTATCACAGGGACAAAATCCATAGGTGTTCCCAATACATTTTGATTCGATCAAGCACCTTAAATGAAATAGGCATAGGGATGACTGTTTTGGGGTATAGTGCTGCTGATTAATAACATGGCAGACCATGTAATGAGCTCAAGTAAACCCTCTGTAGATCAGTATCTCAACTTCTGACAGTGGAACGTAGGATACAGCTAGAGATTGAATAGAGGAAATGAGGAAGGGAAAAAAAGAACCATGCTCATCTCCAGATGTCTGGCAATTTTTGACAGAGGGTGCCCTGGAGCCAGAGCACATATTCATTGTTTTATGCTTAATACCCCTTCATGGACTTTTCCTTCATGAAAGTGGTTAATCACTTCTTGAATTTAATTATATCTTTGGCCTCTGCAGAATCTTACAATGAGTTCCGCAGTTTAATTATTTTCTCTTTGAAAAAGATTTCCTGTCATGTTCACAGTTCAGCTTGGTACTCTTATAGTCACATTATACTGTACATGCTTTTTTCATAACATTCACCGTTTTCATTTGCTTCTTCCAAACTGTCTATGTAATCCTTGAATAGTAGCTATTCTGTATAACTGAGGGTATTTTTTTACATTTTTCCCCCCCTTGTAACTTTTCTTTTGACATTATCCCTTCTGAGATATGAGAGTATCAGCATTGCACGATATGAATGCGTCAGATATAATAATAATAATGAAAAAAATTTCTTCTGTATTCTTTTCTAAAAGGTCCTGCATCATATTTGTCAGTTTTAGCCAATATTGGCAAGACCAGAGAACTTAAAGTCCCCAGGAAATCTACATTGGTATTCCAGTGCTTACATTTTTAGTTTAACAATTCATTCCTACCTGAATGATCTAAGTGCTAGCATCTTTTTCTTTTCTGGGTCTTCCTCATCAGCTGAAAAAGTAAAGACCTGTATTGTTGAAGAAAGATGCCCATGTCTTCTGCTATATAAATGCAAACCCACACTTTAAGGATCGTTTAAATCTGAAAAGCCTATACTGAGTACAGAAAAACTTTTATATGGATAATAAAGGGGGTCCGAACTTACTTGAAATAGAATTTCACTCCTGTTAAAACTCAGTGAAGCCAAAGAAGTATCTCAGAAAATTGACTGAATAAAAAAGTAACTGAAACTCCAAATTTTAAAGCTTCACTGAGAACATTTCACCACAAAGACAATGACAATGTGAGTACCAAACTAAGGAGAATTACAGTGCTATAGCATTTGTCAGTGCAGATCACTCCCCAGGAACTGAAAGTATTAACAAGGCAGCTTATGTTGGGTTTGAGCTCATAAAAGGTTGACAATGAGAGGGTTATAAAACTGAGGAAGGATCTTGCCCCCTGCCCTCTTCCTCAGTATTCTGCAACTCCTTAAAGTAATTTTCTAGAGCAAGGCAGTTCAAGAAATAGCAGGTCCCAGTTCAGATGGAAACATCACGAGAACTTCAATATATGTTGTTTAGATTTGGTTGTAAAGCTCTGACAAGGGATTTTGTTAACACTTTCTTGTAATGATTATGCTGATATGTTGAAATGTTATTGAAATTTCAAACAGTAACAGTTTTCCCTGGTAATCAGCAAATAGCTTACACTCTGGGAGAAGAGATACAAGGCAACATTGGTCTACAAAGAGAAATAATGGTATTTAATTTTATATTTAAGATACTTGATATTCATTAATTTGCTTGCTGTAAGATCATTCACTGATTTTTTTTTTCCATTTCTGATATTTATATTGGTTTTTTACAAGACTGTGTTAGGATTATTCATATTTACCCATTTATAAAATTGGTAGTGTTATTCATGGAGCACCAGATTAGACTATCCTTAAATAAAATTAATTACCATCTACAAATTTTTTTTCAATTATCTATGACACACTAAATTACAAACCGTGACAAAATGTGGAAATAAGGTACATGTCGCACTCTAGCACATTTCACCTCTCAGGGGAGAAGTCTTCACTAAAATTTCTCCTGAGAGGCATGCAAAGGAGGCTTTAAAATGGCTGTCAAAGCTTGTAGTTGGATAATTGTTCTTTTTTCCCATTTTCTTTTTTTCCTCATTTTTTCTTCAGTTAAAAGTAAAATTATTTAAATTAAAACCTCAGGTTTTTTAGCTATTTTTAATTATGTTCCCTTACCCATGGCAGAAAGCATTTATGATTAAAATAATGATGTCTATAACTTAACCAGCATTAAGAAATGCAGTTATTGAGATACTTTTTGTAGATGTTTCCTCAGAGCTGGACTGCTGAACAGTGTAGAGCAACAGGCGTGATTCTGAGAGTTAAAAGGTGGTCGGCACACTGTAATTCCAGACAACAGTTTGTGATTCACTGGGAGAGAACACGTTCCTCTTGTGCTGAGTTAGCAAATTTTAAAGACAAAACCTTCTGTATTTCTGTATTACATACAGGTTTGCTGCTCTTGAAAGGATACAGAATACCTTCAGTAAGCCAGAATTACCTGGAAATCACATTTCACAAGCAGACAAACATCGGGGATAAATCTTATAATTGAATTTTATTGAAGTGAAGTCAAACATAAGATGCAAAGGTTGCCTAAGAAAATTTCTCCATGGAAATTAAGGAGCTTTCCTGCTCTTTCTAAAGACTTTCACTCTGCCAATTCTTTTGCAGATGTAATTTCCTAACTCTCTCCAGCAATGGCACAGAAGATAGATCCCTGCAAGCTACCTGTGAGTCAGACAGAAGGTCTGCAGGAGCATAGAAAAGAATAACTTGCCTCATATACATATGGCTGGCTCCCCACCAACTCCATATTCCTACTGTAGGTGAAATAGGGCACTCAAAGCAATGAAGCTATTCAGAAAATCTTTCTTATCCTGCCTTTTTTTTTTAATTATTATTTCCTTGCATTCAATACTTCTTGCAAATCCTCATTGCTTATCCCATTCACACATAGAGAATCACCTTGAGGATGCTCTTAACGCTCGGGATTAAGTCTGCAGATTGTCAGCAAATTTGCAAACTTGCCAGTTCTTCTATTTCTGAGGACTGTGGAGCCCTGCTCCTGCCACATTCTGATAATGATCCTTTAGAGTCATCAAAGTCTGTAGTTGAATTACTTGACTCATCTTATAACAGAACAAATATCAGTCAGGGAAATCGTGTGAAATGATTTTCCAGAACAAAAGAAGTAAGATTCATATTTCCTACATTTAGACATCTACCTGACTGTAGACATCTGTATCTGAGGTAGTTAGATGGATCCTTTATTACAGTCAGTAATAAAATAGGCATTTGCAGGATGAGGTTCCCATTGCTAAGGCAGTTGTTTCTAACACAGGTTATGTGAATAGCTATCTGGAAGTGGCTATTTCTCTCCATTAACTACTAAAACCCAAAAGTTTTGACAGCTAGGTCATAGACAGAGGTCCAAAGTCAGACAAGGTGAGTTTTATCAAGAAATCTGCCTATGACATACTTAACAACAGAGGTAGGTTCTGGGCCACTCTTGAGAAGACAGGCTTTGTCATAACACATTTAATGTGTTAATGCTAACATGCACTGCTGAAAGGTGATATAATTAATTGCACACTCTTTTAACTGTTTACAAATGTTACTCACAGATTGCATTTCTCTGAAGCTGTAAGAAAATTAAAACATTTCAAAACATAAAAATAAAAACTAACATACATTTTAAGAAATGAAAGCACTTCTTAGTTTAGGTATTGTATTATATTTGCCTGTTGTTGGTGATTAGTTTTTTTCTGATTATCAAGGCAAGTGATTTATTATGAACAAGTCCACAGATTTCAAAAGCTTAATGCATTTTAGCACGTATTATTGCACTGTGCCAAAACGTGCATCCAATACACATTATCCACTATGCACTTACTTGTTATTATTCTCTTTCATAAATTTCAGTTATGTAGTCAAAGAGCAGAGAAAATTTCATGTAACTAACAACTAAAAACACAACACGAACAATAAATACTTTGATGTGCAAATTAGGATGAAAACGATATGGCTAAATTATTCTTGTATTCTAATGATTTACTGAAAAAAAAAAAAGAAAGGTTCACTTACAATTTGCTAAAGAGACAGGGAATGAAATTATAGATAATATTAATAATGAGTAGTTCAATTAATTTTAGTTCTTCTAAATATTTCACAAATGGAGATGTCAAAAGGTTAAACTGAGCTGTGGAACATTATTATATCCATGCATTATTGATTAAATAGTAACTGTGAACAAGACAAAAATCTTTGTGTGCAAAGCTCTGTACAAAAACATCTTTATCGTGTGCTATATACAAAATGGAGACAATCTTTACAATAATAAATACCTATTTCCATGCTATGTATCTACTGGTGTTGTGCTTTCAGATAATGTCATTAAGTATCAGTCACTTTCTTACTACAGTGATCAGTACTCTTAGGCAAATAAAAAAGAAAAAAGTGCTTGAGAGTTTAAATTAAATATAATTGTTTTTCGCTTGTATCAATACTTAACTTTTTACCAGTGAAAATCACATCCTGCCAAAGAGAAAACATTCAAAATATATATTTTAAATCTATTGAGTGAGACTTATGAGACAAATGTACATTATCTTATTTAACTTCATCTGCTTCTAGAGGAATTATTTTTTGTTCAAGGCCAAAGACAATGTCAGTGAAGTGGAACCAAGTTCCGAAGCCTCTGAAAAGCTGATGCATATTCGTCAAAAATCAATGAATTAATGAACTGACATCCATATGAGGAAAGAAAATACCTGTGGAACCAGTCATTCTTTATAGCATGAAGGTTACTTTAGTAAAGAATGATAGTAATATAGATTTACATTCACATGCCACGAAGATCAAAAAGATGAGAAAAGAAGAGTTGATTTACTGTCCATATATGGGTAAGATAAAGTACCCTGGTGTTTTGGATCTCTAAGAAGAGGGCTTTTTGAGTTTGANTTTTTTTACTCTCATGTTGTGCCTTGTGAGCTTTTACAGCAGGAACATCTTTGAAACTGCAGTTTCAGCAGATGTCCCAGGACAAAGATGGCACAATGAAATGATGAAGCAGGCCTTTCAAAAGGATGAATGTTGCTAAACAATTTGTTCACATACATCTTTGTCTAGCTGCTTAACTTGATTTTAGGGTGGGAGATTGACCCAATTTTCTCTTCATTTGTATGCTTCTAGTGCATTGATTCATGCATCATATAATTTATATTATTTTCCCTCATACTGGGAGCTAAAATGTAGTCTTATCTGAAAATCTATCTCTTCTTAACATGCTCATTCATTACATATACCAATGTAGTTCTCAAAAGTAAACCTAACAACTAAAATGGATATAATGGACTCATGTCTTAATATTTTAGAGGATTTAATTGTGGCGTTGTTCTGGCACCAAAAGCTATGGTGTAAAACCTGAAGTTGCACTTTATCCCCATGTTCCAAAACCTAATGAAAGCTGTGGGGGTCTTCCTTAAGCACATACCAACCTTTCATGGGATGCTGAGAGTCTCATAGAGCTGTGAAAGATATTTGGGGAGAGTGCTGATAGAAACAGAGCTCAGATACGTTACTGATGAGCTTCCTGACCAGCACAGAACAACAATGTGGAAAAAGAAAGAAGAGACAGCATCTGTATTTAATCTCATAAAGATACAACCTTGGATTCAAGGAGTTTTTGAGGCACAGACTTCAGGAAGTTGGAGGACTGCTTCACAGGATTGCAGTGACAACATCTTTTTCTTCTTTTCTTCACAAAACATCCCCTTTTTGGTTATTCTTGTACATGTGAAGGATACTAGATAGACGGACCTTTCTTCTGGGCATGTATGACCATTCTTCTGTACGCTGGACAAGAAAATTGAATTTATATGGTGTTTCCTACACATTGCCTTGCTTTGTATTGCTAAGGATTAACGTACAACAAACTCAAGCACTTGTAAGGTCGGAATTACTATTTTACTGAAGTCATGAGGGGTCAGGATAGTGAAAATTATGTCTTTTGTTTATAAGTTAGAGTTATCCACACAAGCTTCAGACTTCGAGTTTCCCACATTTCTAGCTGTTCTAATTTGTCACAAATCACTTTACAGCCTTAATATTGCAAAACCCAGAAGGATATCTACTTAATGAAGTATTTTCTAGTCCCAACTAAGTTTTCTCAAAGGAACCATTATGAGGGAAGGCAGGGTGGAAGCATCCTTCTTTCTTATAGTGGCATAAGAGGAGGTATGCCTACCTGTTTGTTTTCTTATATATTTTTGGCTATCTGTTTTATTCCTTCATTTTTGGATGGAAAGTGGAGTTAGTCGTGGAGAAAACAAAGTTCCATACTTACAATGGCCCAAAGCAACAGTGCAACAGTTAAGACATGATAAAGGTAGAACCATTACACACTGCACTGTATTCAAGAATCAGTATTTATCATTATCCCATGAGTGAGGAACAGTAATAGTCCTTGTCCTGCTTTCATAGTGAATCATGACTGTTGGAGACGGAAGTATGGATAGAGGTTATCTCTTTAAAAACAATTTTATATTTCACTATTAAAAATATTAATTATTTATTCAATTGTATTTGTAGACTTCTATAGAAAAACGAAAAAGCAGCATCATGGAAAGGAAATGCTCAAGAATGGAAACTCAGAATATCCCTGCACAGTTGATGTCATTTTGTCACTGACTGACCACATCTATTTGGCAGTGTTCATCTATGGGAATCAGTCCTGTAAATATAAATTATGGTTTACATGCCAGTTCCATCTGCAACCTGGGCACCTGACACAGGAAGCAGCACTGCCTCATGTTTGCAAGTTGTCAAAGATTCAAAGGCAAATTCACACAGACACTGACCATCAGGGAAAGAGAAGGAAATAGAAGGATAAGGCTTGAAAGGTTCTAAGAAGATTCATTCTTTTCATATCACCTGCATCTTTTGCACTATTGTTAAAAGCTGGCATAAAAACCAAAAACAAGAAAGCAAAAAAACTCCCCAAAACAGTCCACCCCCAAAAAAACAAACCAAAAAACCCAACCAACCAAGGCCTTATTCATCAGTGTCGTGTGCCTTTTTATCGTATTATCTGTGCCTTGAGGAATGCCTGTAAATTAATACACCATCCTTGGACACAGAAAGAAGTATTTTATTGTGTAAAGAGTCGCATGCAGTTCAATGGGATAGAGCACGCAGAGAATAAATGGCTAGTTCCCTGCTGGTTCTTCAGGTTACAGACCAGCAGAAATACTCAAGGAATAAAATAATAAAAGGTCAAAGCTATCCCAATTGTTGTGAGAAGGCTTATTTCAGATTTAATTCAAGATTAATCTGGGAGTTCAAGATAGCTCTTACCTGAAATGAAGCAGTTCATCTACCCTCAAACACCATTACAAGAAAAGGGATGAAAACCGAGTTCTTACATCTTCAGCTGAGTACCTAACCTAAGAGACACAGGGTAAGAAGGCAGCGAAGAAAATAGTTAGCAAGACCATATGAAGCCAGATATGTGGATATAAACATATGAATAAACCCTGTTTTGACTGGAAACCATAGACAATGTCCTTTGTAAGAATTTCTCTCACTCTGTACTGTCCATAGACTCTTTGCTCTAATCTGTTTTATCACCAATACAAGACTGGAGTTTAGGGTTACAAAAAAAAAGCCATACAGAAGAGAAAAAAAAATATGCTTTTTATTTGTGTTTTTTTCTTTTTTAAAGTAAATTTGAAGTATGTGATGCACAGACAATGAAAAAAGGAGGAAAATGCTCATTAAGGTTATGTCCTTAACAGTGTTAACTTCATATTTCACCTCAGTTAACCAAAGTAAAACATGTGTGTCAAATGCCTAAAAGGAAAGAACAGAGAGCTGCTGAAATGCTGTTCTGCTGGACAAAGGAATATTATTCTTAGAACTCTGTAAAAAAACTAGTAATTAATGACAACTATGAGACAAGAATTTACCCTCATTTCCTCCAGACAAGCAGGGGAATAAGATAAAATGGACTATCCTAATCAGTCCTGTCTCATTCAAAACATCTGATCTGGTTTGGTCCAGAGCACAGAGCCTCTGCAAGAAAACAGGGAGAAGATGTAATTTTCAAAGAACAGATATCTGCTTGCACACCCTGCAGCAGATCATCTTCTTGCAGCTGAAAGGGCACTGGGGTTCTTCTCTCAGGCCCAGAGCTGGCTGTGCTATTCCCTTACTATCAGCTTTGTCCTCTAAGAAAAGTTTTTACCCAGTCCTTGAGAATGGTAACTGATGGAAGAACAAGATGGTTTATCTTTATTCTCTACATAAACACCTGGCACAACTTTGTCTTCTGTATTCAATCTGTACCTACTGACATATGAAATTTGAGCAATGTATTTTTGTCATCTTTATTTTTTCAAGATGCTATTATTGCTGAAGGCAATCAGCTTTAAGTAAAATGCCTTTAATGAGAGAAACGAGCATATCAGAAGAAAAGGGAAAAAGAAAAATCCATGTTGCAGGATAAGGATGTCTCAGAGTTAGATGTCAGGAAAAAGCAAAATCTAACTGCATACATCTCTGTAGAAAGCATTAACTTAGGCAGTCATTAGGATTTATTCCAAAGGATCTTTAATTCGCATTCAGAAAGCAGTAGGGCTAAGCCCAGAAAGAAATTGTATAGAAGAAACATGCTGTAATGCAGGGAGAAATGAACTTATTTGAAAATGGTATAGGATCTTCCTACCTGCTGGGCTTAATTTAAAAATGTAGTGATACATTATGGAAGGGAAAAAATAAGAAGAAAGAAAGAAAGAAAGAAAGAAGCTGTTTGGCTATGTGTTTATGTACTGCTTTATATTCATTTCATCAATAATTGAAAAAGCAGAAAAAATGTTATGGAAAGTCATGTCTTCTTGACTTTTCTGGAACCATTATTTTAAGGTGATCTGTTAAACATGGTAATTGGACTGTATGGAGAGACTTTTCCAGGTTTGCTTACAAGAGCAATCTTACAATGTCCATTCACTGGTTGCATTAGATTAATGAATATTCTTCCTATTAAGGATTATTATTCCTGCATCTATGACCAGTCACTGGGTGGCAAGGTGGAATATTTTAGGACATATCAAATGGCACTAGATGTCTATATTTAAGCAAATGATTTGCAAGATAGACACCTTTAGCTACCAACATTAACAATTGTCTCAAAACTCAGGGTGTTTGCCTTCAAGCACATTTTATAAAAATCTGTTTTCCTTCAAGTCAGGGACTGTGTTCAGAGACAACCAGCTTCAAACAGAGCCTAACACAACTGATGAATTAATGTCCTATTGTAATATGCATATAAATCAATGGGCCAAGATAGAGATGTTTGCCTAATGTCTTCTCTTTAGGAGTTTTTCAGTTGTGTACCTTCAGGAGTTATAATTTGCCAAATGACAGCAACTCTGAGACTTATTCATGAAACATTCTTTACTAGCAGGCAGTGTCAACAGAAGCTGGTTGTGGAAGAAACAGGATGGGATGTGATTTAGTGAACCATAGCGAGACTAAGATGAGAAATCTGGAGTTGACCTTTCACTGAAAAATTCTGATTTTTTTCCGAGTCGAAATTTTATGAAGAACAGCCAATGCTGGAAAGCACTGGGAGTTTTCTCAGCCTCACGACAGAAATGATCAAAGCAAAGAAAACCTATGATTAGCTAACTGCCCAAGTGCCAGTGTATTCAGCCATGAGAGACCTCATTTCAAGTTTCTGCTTAATATGATTCAGATCAAAGTCTTCTGTATTCTAGCTGAATGCCCTAAATTCCATATTATAAAATAATTCTCTTTTTACCTAAGTGAATTTTTAATTATTCTATAAAGAGGAAGAGAGAAAATGAGAGAAATCCAACTGAAGATATAAAGTATCTTAAAGCTTTCAGCACAAACATCCCTAAATATAAGGCTTATTTTTCAACAGAGACTTCACCCTGGGTTTTCCAGCCTGCTTTAGCACTCTGGCTATCAGAGTTCTTGTCCAAAGAAGAGGTATTTTCACATAATAAGGGCTAAAGGCTTTGGTTTCATCCTGATGTAGAATGGACTTTTTTTCTTTAATGAATGGGAAGTGAGTTTGCAACCCTGCTATAGTTTTAGACATTTTTTTTTTCTTTTAAGATAATCCTGAAAATGTTAAGTAAAACTGTGCTCAGTATTGGAAACCAATTATTTGTAACCTGAGGCAACTTTCTAAATTACTTTTTTCTTGGGGCTCCCTACATTTCCTTCAATTCAACTGCTAAATTGCAATAGTGCCCCCACACCTGAGTTACCCTCAGCTCAATATCTACGCAGTTTGGAAAATATTTTCTGAAAAAAGGATTGGAGAGTGTCTGTCAAGCAAAATAAGTGGCCAACTCAAAACATTTTTTTTTGCTTCTTCCCTTTTTCCAGCTCCCCCTAAACCATTTCCTTTAATCAGATTTAGTAACCAGGACATGCAAGCAGTAACCCATCTACTTATCAATGGGCAGTTCTAACTATACATTTACTTAGACATTCAAGCTACATGTCAGGTCTCAGCTGCTTATTGATTTTACTCCATTAAAATAGATGGTTTTGTTTAGCATTGAAAAAGTGAACAATTTTCCTGACATCAACCACTTGTTTAATAGTCTTGGAATAATCTATATTTCATTAAAATGATGACTTATTACACAACAAGACTCTCCTGTCTTCTTAACTATTGATTTAAGGCAGTTTAACACTTGTATAGCATATAATAAATTGGTCTGGACTGGCAGCACTTTGTTATAAAGTAATTCTTAACTATATAAACACTGAATTGGCATATATTAGAGATGGTCCTCAGATCAGTTTCTGGGAAAGGATCTTTCCCACCAAAACAGAGTCAGTACTTTTTTTTTTTTTAAAACCTCATAAAACTTTTAGATAAGTAGAAGGTACCACAATCAATATTCATAGCATGATTTATAGGAGAAAGAAGCTTTCCACTAAATCCTGACCATAAAACCAGTACTGTAAAGTATTTAGTACAGTAATCCATCTCATGGATATTTTAAACTGGGCAGTAATGGTGCTGAAAACTCTAGTGGCAGTGAATCACCTGTATTAGGGAGAAGTAGTTAGGAACTTTATTAGTGGAAATGATTCAAACATACCTAAGCCCCTTTATTCTCCAATCAGTGACTTCTTATTTTCTCATATTTTTTTCCTGATCAGTCTTTTAGCTGCTGATATCACTAAAGCCTTGCTTTGATGTGGTGGAATAGATTCATCTTCCCTGTGCTTACAAGAAGGCAAACAGCAGGCAGAAGCAGGTTTCAAACATAATCTGGTTTATGAGCTGCCAGCACATACTCCCCTGCTATTGTCATTCCACTTCAATTCACCTGAAGAAATCAAAACAGACTCAGTTAAGAGTTTGAAAAATTATTTTCCTAGAAGTCTTCTGTGAACACCCAAAGGAAGAATGCACAGGAAAAGTCCACTGGAGATATTAGTTATTCCCATACAACAGGATGATAATATTCCAAATATGGTGCTCTCTTCCCTCAAAATATGGTGTCTGAAGGCAATAGCAGGATTTAGTCATATTAAAAAGGCAGTTTCAAATCTGTTGCTGTTTCATAGGGCAGCTAGTATTACAAAGGAGAAAAGTTCTGTTCAATGGAGGCACTATTTTCTAGATAGACACTTTTGCTACTTCTCAAGTACATACAAACAGTCATTTCCTCCCATTGCCCATCTAGAAAGAGAAACAAGGCAAAGAAAACAGCTCATTTTAAGTAGAAAAATATGATGGCTAAAGTAGAGAAATGCTCAGGAAGAGTCAGATGAGGTTTGGAGCCTTTTTTCCTTCTATATTGGATTTCAAGATGATGATGACAACCCTGAGAGATAGTAGAGTGATATTATTATTTTAGTTTTTCAGAGAAGAACATCAGAGTACAGAGACCTACAGTCAAGCAATAGTCACTTACTATTTGAGAAATTTATAGATAGAAATGACTACTGTGTTCTAATCACCAAAAAAAATGTTTTCAATTTTTCTGGGTAAATAATCATAGACCTTTCTCCAGTGCAAGGGAGAAGCATAATATCAGCAATTCCTCTGCCACATGACCTTGCACTTACACTTACACGTGTGCAGTAGGTCTAATGTTGCCCTACTGCACAAGATTTAACTGGGTAAACAGTACGGCTCATAAAATGTAGTTTGGCCAATTCTGGGAAGAATTAGCCCTGTTGCACATGAGACAAGGAAATACAGAAAGAATACAGCCAAACTGGCACAACCAGCATGATTCATGAAACTCACTCACATCCACCCTTTTTTATATGTCAGCCATCGAGAACAGAATGGGCACAGTAAGTCTGAATTGCCCCAGTGGGTTTTATGCAATTCATAGACATTACGCTGAGGACCTAAACCAATGTAGTGATGTTATTCAATACTAATTCTACAACCAATCATGGTGACAATTAACAAATGTAATCTATATGTTTTCTATTTACTGTAACAAAAGCATATGAGGTATGTGTTACCAAATTTAATTCATTAAATGAGGTATATATTAACTACAGGAAAATAATACTTTGTAGCGTATGTGCAGCTGAAACAGATGTTAGGTAACATAAGAACACGTTGGGTAAAAACATGTTGCAAAAAAAGCAGGCAAAGCACATAATACCATGGTGTGCCAAGTGTGCATCAAGACTCATGAAATGTTTATCAAGAAATACTAATGTAGACCATAAAGAATACTCTTTGATCAGTTTATAGTTCACTTCTTTCTTTTAACCATTTGATGGTGGCAACTTTGTCTCTGCACTCTCAAGCTCTTTTCTCATCCTATTTGTTTGGTTTGACATAAGATTTCTCATCTGCNCCCAGCCGAAACCAGCACACCTGTATAATCTGCTATGCTATGTGTAGAGTGACCTGCAGGTGCTTTGGCACCCACTCACCCAAGACCCCACTGCCAGGCAAATCAGACATCTCTTGTCCCTCAGCAAAGCTCCTTTCCTCTTTCGTGGGCCCATATTTTATATGGTGGAAGCCTGAGGTGTAAGGAAAGCATGGGACAAGGTTGTGCCTGCATCTTGGCTTGGTGTAGGGAAAGAACAGATAAGATTAATTTGTACCTCAGGGTCCTTACATGTAGGTGTCTGTGTGAGGATGCTGACACATAAGCAAGGAACCTCAGTTTCCATTATAGGCAGTGGGCAGCCAGGGTTTGATTCAGTTCCCTGAACATCTATCTGGGACGGGTAGGTTTGACTAAGGGTTTACGGGAGATCGATCCATGTGATTCTGAAGCAGCATCTGTAGGGCAGGTGGGTTATATCAGAGCAGCTCAAATGGCACTACAGTTACCACAGGTAACTGAATAGCACACCTAATTAGTGGAGTCTAGAGCACAATTCAAGCACTCCTAAAATAAATATCTACACTCCTGTAAATCATTATCCGGATCCCAGTGACTGATTAGAGCTCCTTTGGGTATAGTGGGAACTTACACATCTGGTGCAGAAGCAAACATCTCACATTAGATGTCTTAATCTCTCACTGAATCTGCTTTTTATACCAAACATGAGGAGCATGAGGGTTTTGTAGACGAAGCGTAGCCTACATTCATACTATCCAAAAACCTATCTCCATGACACAGTGCAGTGACCTGAATGAAAGCATATGTCAGCTCTGAATAAATTCGTCTGGGGACCAGTACTAGGATAACCGTAACAGTATTATGCTCTTCCAGGGTTTGTATGTCAAGTTTCTCATTCAGAGCTTGTTCAGGTACTTCTCAACATTGCACTATACCTTTCTAATATATCCTAAATGCCTTTCAGTAGTGTGTTAAGTGATGTAGCTAACATCTGTCACATGTAATTTGTCGTCTCTTTTCCACTCCCCAAGGGAGGAATTATGCATGCAATGTAGCGTTTTGTTTTAGTTAAGAATTTGTGCTTGCTGTTTACACATAAAAGATGCTGGGACAGACTGGCTGTAAGATAAAGATCTCCTGCTGTAAATTCAGAGGTCTGAGTTTTTGCCCTATTTTGAACCTTCATGAAAAGCTGGCCTTCTGCTTAGCCATTTGTAAGTGACTTCCCATGTAGGGTAGT
This sequence comes from Pelecanoides urinatrix, assembly GCA_013400755.1. NCBI lineage: Eukaryota > Metazoa > Chordata > Aves > Procellariiformes > Procellariidae > Pelecanoides > Pelecanoides urinatrix. The sequence continues at coordinate 82,249 of VZTQ01007842.1, read as the reverse complement.
CAAAAGGGACTACTCACAAGATTTTCTTCTGTTTGTCTGACTGAGAACACTAATATGCAGTTAATTAACAGTTTGCTGAAAGGTGGTAAGACCTTTTGACCTCTTGATCCATCTGTGATGGTTTCTATGCAGGAGCAAAAGAATGTGCTTTGTGAAAGGAAGAGAGAACAGCAAGCTTTACAATGACCTTCCTTTTCTGTCACAGTTTGTTCCTCATTATCATACAGGTCTTGAAGACATCTCTGCAAAAATGTACATTCAGTAATGTCTCTTCATTGTAAGAGACATTGTAATGTACTTCAGTAAGACCTCTGTTGCCACTTTTTTCTGCTATTAGTATGTGAAGTATTAAAAGATATCATCAAGGCTAGATGCAGAATTTAAGAAAAAACACCATAACCTAAGCTGTACTTGCCTGAAGGTAAATATGGTAAGTACAACAGATCTAAAGGGAGAAAGCTCACTCTTCTGAGCTCACCAAGTCAATCTAGAGACTCTCATGCTTTGCAGAGACACCTGAATATTACGTGAAATTAAGTTCTGACCCATTTCAAACTTATTCTGCTATAGATCTAAATTAATCTGAATTTAGCCTAAGTTCAGTGTAGCCTTCAGGAAAGCCAAATCATGTAACTTGGTGTTGGATCCTGGAGCCTATCTGCCAGAACTTTGCTTATGCTTATATATGCGTTTGCAAAGCCATACCTGAAAGGATGAGGTTCCAGTGTCTACCAATTTAAACTTGCCCAGAAGTTCCTCCCTTGCACCTTTGTAGTATCTTGTTCTTTTTCCTGAGCACCCCAACGAACTAAATTCCCACTAGTCTACTGCTGCAACTTCCACTTTCTGAGGATGCTTTGAGGGGAAAAGAGAGAACAAAATTGATTGTTGCCTTTTTGCATATGATTCCTGGGTATTTACAATATTTTTTGCTGAAATGGTAATTCTGTCCTTCAGAATTGAGCTGACATTTGAAAAATAATAATAATGAAATTCTCCCGCATGCACACCTATCTGGATTCCAGACAAAACATTCAACTTGTGCAGTTCAGATTCAAATCAAACTTCGACCACATCAACCCAGAGGCATTTGCTTTTTTTAGAGTTCATAACCAGCTCTGCAACTGAGTGTAGGCAGCAAAATAGTTATGCAGGTTAACTCCAACTCTCTACACTGAAGTTCTCCCTACATTTTAACCTCCCTAAAATGGGAAGGGAGGAGGAAACATAGTCAAGGTCTTCTGCCTGTTCTTCTCAGCATAATGAATCCTCCCCCATGTTCATTTAGTTCATCCCCACTATAAAAATGACTTTTTCAATCAAAGCATTGTACTCCTTCTAAAGACATTAAGCCAAATGACAGAACATGAGCTGAAATGACAAGGACAAGCTTGCTCAGCGCAAGGCAAGGGGAGTTTCTAAAGTGAATTATTGAAAACGAATACATACTAGGACTTTGCCCAAGGACTCTGAGCAAATTGTTCCTACAGAGAACCTGATTTTGGATCAGGATAGAAAAAAAATTAGGTGGTGAATAAGAAAAATCTCTACTACTTGGTTTGTGGTTTTGGTTTTTTTGCTTACTTGCCATGAATAGTTCTGCTCATTATTTATGAGGTTTGAACTTTTGTGTGCTCAAAGCCCAGAGAAACCTCAGAAGTCAGAATTAAAAAGCTAAGCTCAGTCTACAACAAAAGGAGGGAATCGGGCATCTCAGACTGAGTCACAGGAATAAGAATAGGGAATGGGTAGATTAATAAACAAAAAATCAAAAACACCTTTAGGAAGAGCATGTCTGATGCCTACATTCTGACAGAATTAGTAATTTATCTGAAGATCTGAGGTAAATGCCTACACAAAAATTAGGACTCACATATCAATACTGCCTCTTGGAATCAGATGTCTAATTTAGGTATTAGTAAGTGAATGACTGCTTCACTTTTGGCAAGCAGCAGGGTTTCCTACTTTTAAGAATACAGCCACAAGTTTACATCACTTGCCATGAAAACTAGAGCCCTAAGTTACCTTAGGTTACCTTGGTTCACCTAAACCCAGGGGAGTCAAACCCACATCTATCACATCCCAGAAGAGGGCTATTGTGCAGACTTGGCATATGCTTTTCTGAACTCTTCCTACTATCCACAACCAAAGGCAAAGTTCCTAGGACAAGTGAGGCAATAACCAAAAAGGAACCTGACCCTCTGGCCTTGTGGTTAGGGCTTTACACAGGCATCAATAGTAATCTGTATTTTCCGTGTGATAGTGTAAAACGAAAAATAACGGAAAGCATCTCTATTCTAAACTGGACAAGTTAGGACTCTACCTTTAAAACATTGTTTAACATGAAATTTAACTGCTGTGCAGAGCTGGTACAAGGTTTATGAACCATTTTGTGTGTAGGGTCTCTATTCCTAGCTATTAATCACTGCATATTTGAAAATGATCCTTCATATTGTATACCCCGAAGGAAGAAACTAGCAACAAAGAACTAAGCAGATTTCTGACATGACAAACCACAACTTTTCTGAGAGCCATTAGAGGTTATTGTGTCAGCCAGCTCTCAGGGAATTCTTTTTACATACCTAACCTGATAATGAAAACATTTACATACTAACAAAACTCAGCCCATGCATTGAAACTCCAAGGAACTGGTTGTCTCTTTAGAAACAAAGGCATTGCATTTATATTGATAAATTTGCCTTCATTCAGGTTAAATGATTTAACCACTAGATGTGGTCTTTTTTTTCTGCTTAAGAGTAAGAATATGTATATATGCTCACAATACTTCAATGGATAGTTGTAGTACTGATTTTTTTCTCATTATTTGTTTTAAAAATCACACAGTGTTGCACACACATTGGAGAAAGCATTGTCTGTAGCTGCTTCAGCTTTCTATGTGGTACAGCTCCCCACAACTACATATTCAGGCTTTGAGACTGAGATCCTTCCCAAAACTCAGCATGCACTACCTGGCAGCCAAGCCCCCCCAAGTATAAAAGAAGCCCCAGGGGAGCACCACGAACAGCGCAAGCAAACAGGGTGGGCAAACAGGGCGTGTCGTGGCAGTTCGCGTGGAAGGGTGCGCAGGAAGGGCGCTGAAGCTCTGCCAGCTCGACCAGGGAGCAATGGCATCCACCCGGCAGAAGGCCGTGTCCTCTCTCAGCCCTGCACCCACCACCACTGACGCAGCTTCCAGACCCAGCTCCGGCGGGAACACGCAGCCGCCCCGGCGCCGGGCTGCAGCTGTGCCTGCTCTTACGCCCGGACCGGCCGGCAGCAGTGAGCCCACCTGAGGGAGGTGGCCCAGGCAGAGGAGCTCCTCCGCTTGGTGACAGAGCTCCGGGAGGAGGTGAGTAGGTTGAGGATTATCAGGGAGAGCAAGAGAGGGAGAGAGGCCACTGGAACCGCACCCTGCCATCCCTGGAACAGGCCTGTCAAGAAGGAAATCTTAACGGCACAGGAGGAAGCCGTCTCCATGTGCTGGAAGATGAGCCAGTGGGGAAGAAGATTGGCCTGGCTGAACAGAGAGTTTTGGCTGGAACTCAGGAAAAAAAAGAGAGTTTATGACCTTTGGAAGAAGGGGCAGGAAACTCAGAAGGACTAGAAGATGTCACGAGGCTATGCAGGGATAAAATTAGAAGGGCCAAGCCCAACTAAAACTTAATTTGACTGCTGTAAAAGACAATAAAAAGGAGGACTAATGAGAATCTCCATCCTTTATTGGATGCAGGGGGAAATATATTGACAAAGGATGAGGAAAAGGCTGAGGTACTTAATGCCTTCGTTGCCTCAGTCTTTAATGGTAAGACCAGTTATCTTTGGGTACCAAGCCCCCTGAGTTGGAAGGTAGGGTCGGGGAGCAGAATGAAGCCCCTATAATCCAAGAGGAAATGGTTAGTGAATTGCTACACCCCTTAGCCACACATAAGTCTATGGGGCCAGATGGGATCCACCCAAGGGTCCTAAGGGCGTTGGTGGAAGTGCTCACCTAGCCACTCTCCATCATTTATCAGCAGTCCTGGCTAACTGGGGAGCTCCCAGTTGAATGGAAGTTAGCAAATGGGACGCCCATCTACAAGAAGGGCCGGAAGGAGGATCCGGGGAACTACAGGCCTGTCAGTCTGACCTCGGTACAGGCAAAAGTTATGGAGCAGATCAGCTTGAGGGCCATCACATGGCACGTACAGGACAATCAGGTGATCAGGTCTAGTCAGCATGGCTTTATGAAAGGCAGGTCCTGCTTGACTAACCTGATCTCCTTCTATGACAAGGTGACTTGCTTAGTGGATGAGCGAAAGGCTGCGGATGTGGTCTACCTAGATTTCAGTAAAGCCTTTGACACCATTTCCCTCAGCATTCTCCTGGAGAAACTGGCTGCTCATGGCTTGGATGGGTGTACTCTTTGCTGGGTAAAAAACTGGGTGGATGGCCGGGCCCAAAGAGTTGTAGTGAATGGAGTTAAATCTGGCTGGCAGCCAGTCACGAGTGGTGTTCCCCAGGCCCCCTCAGTATTGGGGCCAGGTCTGTTCAATCTCTTCAACAATNTGAGTCACCATTCCTGGAGGTATGTAAAAGACAAGATTTGGTGCTTAGGGACATGGTGGTGGACTTGGCAGTGCTAGGTTAATGGTTGGACTTGATGATATTAAAGGTCCTTTCCAACCTAAATGATTCTATGATTCTATGATTCTAATAATTCCCTCATGACCCTATTCAAGGTCATAGTTCAGTTACATTCATTGTGGACACTACCTATACTTGTACACCATTTTCTGTATATAATCCAGTGTCTGTGCAGCTGGATCACCCAAGACTCTTTCTGTTCATTTAAGTGTCTCTTTGTGCACTGTTTCAGGTAGAGATTTTCTCATCTGCCTTTTGTTCTTCTGGCAATGGAAAGGTTTCACTGTAAATAACGGTAATCAGCTACACACTGTACTTGAAGCAATGAAGACCTAAATGAACCCCATCACTTCATAAAAATAACCACTGGCAGCCATGTTTTCCTCCCATATATTCCCCCAAGAGGTCGTAGATGGTGTTTCCATTTCCTGCACAAATTTTAAATGACAGAAGACATCACTAAACCCATTTTCCCATAACTGCATAAAATTTGACAGTATATGTTATCTGAACTCCTTTAGTCTTTATGAGATCAGTCCCTTCCTTTTATGTATCTAATGGTACATATGGTAACTTCAATTGTTTTATATTCCAGCTCCTCAAGAAACACTTTTGTCCTTCCTCTCATAAAAGGAAAAAACAGCTTGTAGTCAGGATCCACATTTTGTCTTACCCTCAGTCATCACACACCATAGCAATTTGTAATGGCTAGTCAAGTACACATCTGAGTCAACACCTAAGACCGGTTCATATCTCCACTATCCAATGGATACCAAATTATTTCTCTTTTTATCTTTATGATCTTGTAGACAGCAAGCTGCTTGGGCAGAGCTGTATACCAGCAGAGCTGGCAGTAGTGAGCATTTCATAGAATCATAGAATCGTTTGGATTGAAAAGGACCTTTAAAGGTCATCTAGTCCAACCCCCCCGCTGTGGGCAGGGACATCTTC
>VZTQ01007842.1:19666-76613 GCA_013400755.1 Pelecanoides urinatrix | reverse complement strand
GGCATCCTGTCCCTCAGGCCTGTCAACCGCACCACTTGGCTTGGTGTCATCTGCAAACTTGCTGAGGGTGCACTCGATCCAACTGTCTATGTCACTGATGAAGATATTAAACAGTAATATCAACAGTCCCAATACGGACCCCTGTGGGACACCACTTGTCACCGACCTCTATGTGAACGTTGAGCCGTTGATCACTACCCTCTGGATGCGACCGTCCAACCAATTTCTCACCCACTGGACAGTCCACCCATCAAATCCATATCTCATACAATATCTCATATTGTATTTCCTACAATCTTGGAAGTACGGGAACTCTGCTTGGTCGTTACTCATTCACAGAAGAAAGTTTCCCTTCCACAATTCCATGTTTGGCAAAACCTCGTTCCACCTGATTTTAATCTGTTTTGGGAAATGACACCAGATTACAAACACAGTGGTATCAGAGAACCCACAAATCAGTTCATTCATTTCCCCAGCTGACTGTGAACAGCTGGAAATGAAGATCTACAAAGTATGTGCAATCACAGCGCAATGACAGCTTTTTTTTTATGTATGCAAACAAGATGATTGATTATATGTGGACAAATAAGCTTCCTTGTAAACAAACTAATCACCGGCTTCAACCACGTTGTGATCTTCAAAGGTATTTCATATGAACCATCTATGAATCAAAACACCAAGTGTTCTCTCCTTATCTGTTTGGGGTTTTTTTAATCTCCATTGCAGTCATCAGAGATCTGCATGGACATATATCACTTTATACAACTTGAGACCCTGATTCTGTCCCTGTATTTTGGGACTGTGTCCTTTAAAGGAGACATTTTTTCCCCTGAGCTACAGAAAAGCAATCAAGGTAGGCAATGCATGGGAAAAGGGTGACACTTTGTGGCAATACAAGAGAACTAAGGTCCCTTCATCCTTTTATATTTCATTCTTTTTGTATCTATCTTCCTGGTATCATAAAAATGTAAAGGTGACAAAAGTAGAATGGACCTTGACCATGATTATAAACAGTTATTATTAAAAACAAAACAAAACCAAACCTCCAAACCAACAACATGAGAATTGTTTTGAGGACATGCTTGTGAAATCACAGCTAAGCAAGTCACCATAAAGGTGACCACAAGTTTTGTTTAAAGTCCATCATATTCTATTCGGGCACATTAGCAAAAGTTAATTTAGAAAATAAAGACTTTGGGGAAGATTTTGCATCTCCTAAAACCAAGTTAACTGCTTTCCTTTCTAGAGAATGTTATTTCCTAAACAACTTCTTGCAAGCTCAGCCACTCTTACCAGGTCTGTCATTTTATGAAAATAAAATTAATGGAAGGTTCAGTCTTTCTGCAGAAAACTGCCTATTACCCATAATTGCTAAAACTCACCAATGCCCAAAGTCAGATCTACCTGTGGAAAAGGGGAGATAGGAAGTCTGGTGTTGATTTAAAGAACAATGTACAATACAATGGAAATAATGAAGGTTAAAGCAAATTATCAATCCTGTACTGAACAAATCAAATTTTATAAGCCACATCATGACTGCATCTGGATTGCCTATTATTCTAAATTTGTAGGCATTATAATATAAAATGCCAACAGTGTGGAAAGGAAGAGATGAGCCTTTCAACTACTTGCACTCCTGCTGCATACATCTTCTTTTCATCAGGTCAATGCACTAAATGCTGTCTCCATGCATCAGGGTGTCTGTAGATATTTTCACTTTGGTAGTAGCCAAATCTACTGGTGAGTCCTACCCCACCTCACTCGGTAAGATGATCTTCTTCATCCTGGAGTGATACAAGGCACAGACACTAGATACTAACTGGTGTGAATAACATTTCAGTGAAAAAGGAGCTTCCCAGTTCCTTGGGCCACTGGTAGGACCATTTGACTTGCTTATGGTGCATCTTTACTTCCCACCATAACTGTGTTACAAGGAAATCCCATTTGGCTCAAGTGATAGGACTGCCTCTCCTTATATAAAAAAAATAGAAGTTGGTGTCAGTGGCTCTGATAAAGAGAGAGCATTCATGCTAAATTGATTTTTATGGGTCTGTTCCTTCCAGGAATAATACTTCACATTTCTTTGCTTCACAACACCCATGAAATTAGTGGCATAGTAAGTCCATTCTGCAGGGAAAAAAACCTTGGATGCAGAGTGGTTTTAAATATATTTTGCAATTAACATTGTGGAAAGAAGCAGTAGCTGGGAGTCCTGACTTCAAGAGCTTTCTTTTAGCAGATTGTTAACTTTTGACTAGAAATAAAAGAGCATTTGCATAGCTATCAAGAGCCAGACTGGATCATTGTAGCAGACAATCAGACACCAGGCAACGAAGCAATGCAGAGCACTAAATCAGGGGGAAGCAGTCACCCCCTTCAGTAGGGACACCCATGGAAGTGTCAATACAGCTGAAAAAAAATCGAAGGGAGCTTCTGTGCCATTCAACTAAGTTCAGATAACTTCAGGAACTGGCTTTTAGTCTGTTGAACCCACTGACTGACTGATTTCCCAGTGCTCGCTCTATTTAGTCAACGGAGGAGAGGAGGTGCCAGGAGGGAGTCATTCAGAGATCCCAGGATTATGTCTCATTTTAATTCAATGACTGTCTGTGTTGAAGTACAGGAACATTTGATCTAGGTATCTAAGTGCATGAATGGCTTCAGGCTCCGAGTTGCGGTTTCCCAGAGGGATTTAAAAGACCATTTACTTCACCTCCTTGCCCTGAGGTATGATTAGTTACACACCTATTTCGTTCCTGACAAAGGCTTTTCCAATCCTGTTTAAGGACCTCTAGTGATGGAGACCTCACAGTTTCCAAGCAATCAATCCCAGTGCTATATTGGGAAGATTTTGCTGTGGTGTGATTCAGATCCAAACTTCACATGCCTGTATTTAGGTGTCTGTAGTGCAGGCGTGTCTTCTTACGAGCACAGTGTCTAAGCTCCCACTGCAGTCAGTGGGGAATCAGTCAATTTTCATTTCAGTAACTGAAGAAGCTGTTCAGTCTTTCTTCAACTGCTTTGCTTTCTAGGCTCCTGTTTATTCTTGCCACAGTTGTCTTGATTAATCTTTAATTACTGCACACTAGTAGGTCCAAAACATGAAGTTCCATCATTACTTACACATTGCTAGACCTGAAAGAGGATAGAATTAATTCATATATTTTGGAGGTTTTGGGCGTTTCTGCTACCTAAAATAAAGTTTTCTGTTTTCACCCTACATTCTTTTTGGCTCATATTTGACCCACAATGTTTTCTAACTCCTAGATACCCTTTCTACACATGTGCTACAGTCATATCCCATCATATAATTGTACAGTTGGCTATTTTTTTCCAAATGTAACATCTCACACTTGTCTCTACTCACTGATTCTTATTCCTTTTCCTTGTTTTTTGTTTTGCAAGACTGTTTTACCAATTTTTGAGATTACAGTTCTAATCATATCATCTAGAGTATCTGTTTTCTTTCTCAGGTTCATATGATGGGCAAACTGAAAAAATGATCTCTTTTTTTCATTGTTTAGATAGCTAATGAATGCATTGATCAGATACAAGGTAGATTTCTGCAAAAATCCACAAATATACTTTTCTCTTTTAAGATCGATAGCTATTTTATGGGAATGGTTATCAAATTCAGGTGATAGTGGTTCCATGTTTTCATGTTTCCATTCCTTGTTTGTTAGAATATTCTGAGAGCATGAACCAAAACCTTTCTAAAATTAAGGGGTTTTTTTCACTATTTACTTTTGTCCTCTTTATCCGGAAGGCCTGTAAGTCTGTCTTAGAAGAAAATTACAGTGGTTTGATGTAATGATATAATTTGGTCTTGTTGATTGTTACTGGTTTAGTTCTTCAGTTCTTAAAGTAGAGATAATTACTAAAAATGTGAGATTATTTTAACTGGAAATTTATCAGGTCTTCATAATTGCTTCTTAATTTCTACTTTCCTTATTCAAAGCAGAAATCTCAGGTATCTTATCCTTTTATCACTAGTATTAGTATTTTCAGACATCTGCTAGTCATTGACCTTTTACAGGGAAACTTAAGAACGACATTAACTTGAGTATCAGATCAAGATTTTCCATGATGTTTCTCTCATTACTCAGAGAATTATTTCTTGTTACCCTTGATGTCTCTCACACATTGCACCCCACATTGCTCTTTGGTCTTTCTAACTTTCTGTCTACATATTCATGTTATTTTATTTTATTTTATATTTATGTTCATCTTCATTAATCTCAGTTTCCTTTTCTTGTTTCTTTTAGTACCTGAGTTCAAGTTTTAAACATCTTGTTGTTTTATTAAAATACTGTCCTTTATGTGCAATGGAAATGTTTGCTTATGTACCTGTTTTACTTTTTTTTAAAGAAATGTCAAGCCTCCTTCAGTCCTTCTCCCTTCAGTTCACCTTTTCTAGAATTTTCTCTGTTAGTTACCTGACATTATTAATGATATACAATCTTTGTGCACAATGCTGTGTCTCTTACCCTTTTCCTTTTTCTTTCTGAATGATCTTCAGTCATCTTCTATTAATAGTGCAGTCATATGTAATTACCTCAAAGCTCTGCTACAGCAATTAAATTATAGCCCTAATTATGTAATAAGGCTTTCAAATCTCTTTGTTTAATCTTCATACTTCTCATATCAGTATACAAATATCTAGGATGTTCATCACACCAGTTATTGTCTTCTTGTCCCTGATATTATAACCCTCATGTGAATAACTCTCTCCTCATTTTCCATGTGGTAAACTGCTCTCTAACCAAAGTGCTCCTGGAAAGTGATCACATAGAGGTAGAGAATGTAAATCTCCATCTGATAACACCATGTGTGCACCCTCGTACACTATGTCGTTGTATGACTCTTGTCCTTTGGTAAGGGAACCATATAATCTCTCATCTTTTTCACCCAGCATCCAGCAGCAGTTCTGTTCCACGCAGCACTAGTTCCCCAGAGTTCATGATTCTGGTAAGTCCAAGAGCACACTAAGTCTAAACAACTTTCTTGTAGTACCNTTGTGTTACATGCTTTGCTGGCAAAATAAAAGGTATTTTTTGACTAAAAATAAATTAAAAAAAGCAGCTAACAATTTCTAGATTTTCCTCTGATTTGTTTCTGTATAAGTAGGTACTTGATGTTAATGAAGCAAGAATTCCTGTGTCACATTATGACTGTAAATTGTCACACTGGAAATTATTCACACCTTGTAAACACAGGTGCCTGAATTATGTGGCTATGCCCCCAAATTCTCCCTTTAAGCAGTCTTCTAACTTAAACACTTTAATTTGAACTCATTTTAGATCAGTGGCATTTACCACATTAAAAAGCCCAATATACTAACACTTGTGCTGACAAAGTGACCATCACTGTAAAAAAATAGGTAGCAGATTCTGAGCTGCAATGTTGACCAACATAAATTATGTTTATAATAGCAGATTTGCCTGCTTTTTACCAAAATTTAATGAAATATCTACTGGTAGGATTTGACTCTTGTTAGCCTTAGGCTGTTTCCATGGCAGCCTCATTGCTGGTCATTGCATTTCCCCTGCCAGCTGCACATTTCCACCTTTTTCCTTATGAGACTTTCTGTAAAGGTCTTATGGTTTCATAATCCAGAAGGGAAAAAAAAAAAAAAAAAACCTTCCTGTAAAATTAATATGCTGACATTGCTTTGAGAAGAGTTCAACTAGAACAAGAAACAAGAGAGGGAAATGAATGGGAGAATGAGCTTGGAGCATGTTTCATAGGAAAAGGGCAAGGACTATGGCAGCCAGGAGATAGATCTGCCACAGAAATACAGGTTCAGAAAATTCAAGGGTTCAGTTCAGTTGCTGACATTTAAGCATCTTGTGCCATTTAAGATGCTAGCACATCTTGCCTAAGCTCCAGCTGCTGCTCTAGGAGATTATGTATCCCTCATGGGTCCTGCTGTTGACCCAGTGTGAATGTTTCGGATACCCCAGGGCATCTCAGATAGCACTAGATGCCCATACGTCAGCAGCTGAGTTGGACCCAAAGTGTGCAGATTGCCCTTGTCACTTCCTAAATTAATTTTGTGTTCTGCAAGTATCTTCCAGGGGGTAATGCTGCCTGCAGAGCATGTGTCTAGTCAAAGAGACCCTCAGATGATGACCAAGCTACTGCTGATATGCCCAGTTTCCAAGTTGCTTCCCTCCACAACAAGAAGATCCTTCCACTACAATAGCAGTGCATGATCCAACTGACCACATATTTAGTTTAAAAGAGCTTATAACACAGAATGCTACATTCTCAACTGCATATACTCAACACTGCTTATCTGGTATGGAGATCTTCATGCAACCAGTGTTAAACAGTAATCTTCCACTAATATTTTTGAAACAAAAACATCTCATTTCCCTCCTTTCAGTTGTCTTACAATAAGCACTGTGGCCACACTCAGGACATCTTATTTTATATTATAGGTGGATGTAACACAATGTAATTGGTAGTCTAAACAGCAGCATCTACTGAGATGAGACCCATGTTCATGTTGTCAGTCCTTAAAGAAGGAGTTGAAAGAGCTTCTCAGAAGAAAGAAAAAAAAAAAAAAAAGAAAAAAGGTTCATTATTTGCTAAATGGAACATATTCAGAGTGAAAATCATCAAAAGGCTTATAGAGCAGTGACATATCCTGGCTCTAGGAAATTTAGATCAGCTTGCATATTATTGGAGAGAAATAAACTGAATTTTGATGGATTTAGTCACTGCACCCAAATGGTTGTTAAATGCACATAACATTTCATCACTCCAGTTCTCTACACTTTGGAGTAGCTTGCACTATGATCATGCTGTATTTTGACTCCTTGTGTATAGTCTGTGCTAATCTATCTTACCTCCTAAAGATATCTCTCCCTTTAATGCAAAAGAAAGCATTTTAAGAGCAAAATATGTGGAAAGTTTTTCCCAAGGTATTACCTTCCTCTACATGTCTGATTTGTTGTAATACTGTTACTTTATTTTCAACCATCAAGCTAAATATAGTCCAATTGTATATTACTGTATAACTCTGCAGGAGTCCTTCACACTCTGCCTGGCCTATACCCTTACGACTTTTTGTGGCACTTTTAATCCTCTCTCTGCTTAACTTGTGAGATCTGAGCCTTGATAGGAGGCCACTCCCCAGGCAGCAGACCTCTGAGGAGTGTTCAAGTGTCAGAAGAAACCTTTGCTGCTGCTCGTGAGTAACCTTGTACTTTCCTCCATCATTCTGAAAGAGGCTGATTCTGTGTGGCACCAAACCCCTTCCTTCTCCTGAGTTGCGCAGTTGGATATACAAACTTCTCAGTGTCAGATCCCATAATTCAGACCTGTCAGATCTCATGCACTGAGCACCACGTACATACTGTTGACTTCCTCTTCACAATCCCTTACTGCTCTACCTGTAGCTCATACATTAACAGGCTGTGGCAATGTGGCCTCTTTCCTGTCCCATATGCCCATATGTTTGCAACTGAGTCACGAAGCCAGAAAGCAACATTGGCCCACACAATGTTGTCTCCACACAGCTGCGAAAAAAAGGTGCCATCTCATGAGGCCCCAGACTCAAATGAAAGTTGTGAACTTACTCTGGGGCGTTAGTTGCTGTGGACACTTCCCAGCCACGTGATTTGATAGGCCAGACACAGCAATAATCATGTAGAATCATAGAATAGAATCATAGAATCATAGAATCATTAAGGTTGGAAAAGACCTCTAAGGTCATCGAGTCCAACCGTTAACCCAACACCCCCATGCCCACTAAACCATGTCCCTGAGCACCTCATCTACACGTCTTTTAAAGACTTCCAGGGATGGGGACTCCACCACTTCCCTGGGCAGCCTGTTCCAAGGCCTGAGCACTCTTTCAGTAAAGAAATTTCTACTAATGTCCAATGATAGACTACAGCCATATTTCATGAAGTAGGTATGGATTAAGCATTTGAGAGATTTATATTAGTTCTTTTGCTGTGTCCATGCAACTTCTTTCTACTTCATTTTTAGTGTGGCAACAGTGAATGTGATTTGGCCGCAGGCCTTATGTGACCTGCAGTAGAGACCAGAGGATGTGCAATTCCTATCACGTATCACCCAGCAAAGCAGCAGAGGAATAGGTCAGTGACGAAGCTATGCTTTGTGCGCTGTAACAAAAGCAGGTCACTCAGGATTGATTCATTTATATAAACCAAATAAGACCAGGGCAAACTCCCTGGTCCCTATTTGAGCTCTGAAACTAGCGGTTTCCCAATCAATGACTGGGCACAGTACTGGGATACCACAGGCCAGGAATTATCATTAGGGCATGAATGACACCAGCCCATCTTCAGAAAAAGACACTTTAGTTAAGAGCGTTTGGTGGGATGGACATAAGCCATGCCTGTCATTTTCACACAGAACAAAGAACAGGTCCTAGCCCCTTTCCTTTAAGACCAAAGCAAAGGGAGAAGTTAAATGTACGTTTCCTGAAAATAGAGTGGAACAGAGTGAGGTAGGGACTCAAATAAGGTTGTGCCATGCAGGGTGTGAAAGCACATGTGAAAATATAGCTTTAAATGTTGGAAGAATAGAAGAAAATGAAGTTGACATTGTCAGTATAGCAGACCTGAAGAGAAGAGCTGTGCAAAAAGACAGATCACTGAGACACACAGGCTTATGTTTTCCAGGATATTAAAACTGACAATATCTGAACTAGACAAAAAGTGGTGAGCAGTAGGAGGAAGAGACATCTGACTGGCTGTAAATATTAAATTGATACCCAGGTGCCAAGTAAGAACTAAAATGAAAAACCTGCTAGAACCAATCTGAGCAGATCTAGACACATCAGGGGAAACAAACAAACAAAAAAAATCAGAATTGCTGTGCTTTTGAAATTCACTTGATGCATTAGATACATCAGATACAAGGGAAGATACGCAAGTTATGTAAAAACAGATTCAGTTTTTGTTTTGATGTCTTCAAAGCAAAAAAAAAAATAGGGTTTACTGTGACAATTAGATTTTTTTTTTCCAGAAGCAATAGTGAAAGCAACACTATGAGAAGAGACAAGACTTTGAAATCTGCAAGGGACAATGTGGTAGTGGCCACATGGGTCTGACAACATTGCAGTTGATCCAGAAAGACATTAGGATTCACATGGGAAAGTGTAAAAGAAAATACCTTCTTGCAGATATTTCCTATTTCTCAATTAAGTAGAAGGTAAGTGATGTTGCTCGAGGAAGTATTTTTTGGGTTTTGGAGAAAAAAGAAGGAAAGCTGTCATTTTATGGAACACTGATGTATACCTAAAAAAAAAAAAAAAAAGAAAAAAAAAAAAAGAAAAAAAAAAGAAGACGTGGAGATACCAATCTCTGGACCAATGGTGAAGGTGAAATCAATAGGTTCCCTAGGGCTGTCAGACTTCCACCTTGGAAAGAGAGGGAGGTAAAGCAGTGTTCTTTGTTTAAAATGCCAAATATGGAAACCTACTTTCTATTATCACCCATATGGCAAGTCATACAGTAGTCCTAACTACTAGAAAGCAGAAGAAAAATGGCTTTTAAAATTTATTTTACACTAGTACTAGTAACACTGAGATAGCTATTCCTGTGTGAGAACTGTTATATGGCTGTTACACACATTTGGTGGGATATGTTTTGTAACTAGAAGGTTATGAACTAATAACTTTACAACTTATTTACCAGGCTCCAGCTGATTCTGATTTTGTTAATTCTCATATTTCTTTGGATATTATGTACATGTGAAAGGGAGATCTATGGCTAGCAATAAAAGTGTCAAGTACCTGAGACAATCAATATTCATGTATTTTATACAGAACAAGTAGGAGATATTCTTGAGAAATATTTTCATATGTATATTATGTTGAAGTATTTTGACTACAGTGAATCAAAGTTTTCTGAAGTGGAGCTGTTCATTTAAACAATTATTGATTAGCCCTATTTACTACGATCTAGCACATGATTCAGAAGTAACTAGACCATCTTTAAATTCAGGTAACCACAGTCATCTTAGCCGTTGCAGTTTCATCTTGACATAACATTATTTGATACAGCATTGCTGTTTTCTGTAACAGCGTTTCTCCTGAGAAAGAGTCTGCATTTTGGTAGTGATTATAAAATAATTTTGTCTGTGGTTTAAGTTGTTTTGTTAGATGCATATAGCATTTCAGGAAGAGAATAATTTGTAACAGGAGGCTTAAGGACTTGTTTACATGCCTGCTTTACAGATACCAGCTTTCTGTACAGTGGGCACACATTGAGGTCTGGCCTTAGTTCATCCGTGTCTTGCCATTTTCTTTGTGAAAGCTATTAAAATCCTGCCCAAGAGATCCCGTCAACCACCCTGTTGTGCCGGCCCTCTGATCTTTCATTTTCCTTCTGCCATGTTGAAGCACCATTCAGTCATGAGCCCTGTATCTGTTTTTGTTGGTGTTAGGGTTTGGGCAGCTTTCTTTCCTACTCATCACCCCACCTTAGCTGTCTGCATGATGAACAGTATGTTCCTTATGTGATGTAAAACTGGCTTTAAACACATGCAATCTTAAGCCAACATGTTTCAAGGACACTTGATCTCAAGAGTTCAGCTGAGTGCCAGCCAGCTTGCTTCTCTTCTCATTCCTGTTAAAATGTGCAGCACAGAGTGTATTTAATTAGCTAGATGATACCACAGGAGAGTGTTAGAAAATGTCTGGAACCTCACAAAATTCCTCCAAATGAGCCTCCCCTGACCACTCTTTGTTTGTCCACATATTCCAATCCTACCAGATGAGGAACCAGCAAAGAAGTAATCGTTATCATCACTGATGCCACATAACACATAAACCAGCCTCAACACAAAGCTAATGCTTCTTGATAATGAAGGTGAAGAGTAAGCAAAGGAAAAAAATGAAAAAAAGCAATTAGCAGAAAATCAAGTACTGTATGGTTGTGCAGGAGACAAATGAAATGCAATGTGAACAATCCAGAGTCATCAGAAATCATTGGAGTAATTGGACCAGAAATGTGGCCAGTACTAAAGTGATATCTTATAGATAGGACCCTCAATGCGGAGGCTCCTTCTCAGAAATTAGAGAAAGACAAAAATACTATATAATTTATGTCCAACAGAAAAATAATTGAAGAAAGCCTGTATTTTGAAAAGTGTGTGATATATTTTGGAGGAAAATGTCAACAGGAGCTCTTTAATTTTCATTCAGTCAAGGCATTTTTATAGAAAACTAAATTTTTACTAGCTGAGTATCTAACTCTTAATATAAATGTCCTCATAAAAATATCTAAGGTATGATAATGGCTTTATCTCCACTTGAA
This sequence comes from Pelecanoides urinatrix, assembly GCA_013400755.1. Classification (NCBI taxonomy): domain Eukaryota; kingdom Metazoa; phylum Chordata; class Aves; order Procellariiformes; family Procellariidae; genus Pelecanoides; species Pelecanoides urinatrix. The sequence goes on along the minus strand of VZTQ01007842.1, from coordinate 65,313 downwards.
CCCTGCCCTGCATACCTAAATAACTTAAAAAAAAAAAATTGTCCCAATGTGACTCACCTAAGATCATATGGAAAACAAACAGCAACAGAGGTTAGAAACAAAAAATTGTTTCCCTGATCCCTTGATTAACAGTTTAGCTACGAGTGTCATCTTTCCTCTTTAGAAATATGATTTAGAAGAGGAAGAATCTTTCACTTGCTTGGTATAGGATGAAATCTGATTTCCCATTGTTATGGCCATTCCATATGAATTTGTTAATTGATGCACCACACACACACACACACACACACACACACACACAGAGCCTCACAAATTATGCAGAAACAGAATATGATTTAAAAACTTACAAAAATATTATCCTGTAAATAAATAAGTCACTCACTGCTAAGGGAAAATTAACTTCTAGGGAATAAACACTTGCGAAGAAAAGTTCTGTGACAGGTGAAAGAACAGAGAAGTAGCTGTCTCTTTAGTCCAAACCTCCTAATAATTGTCTCTCTGTCTCTCACCCTGAGTTCCCAGGTTGGCTTTTAAAATCTCAGGCAGAGCACCAACAGTGCAGTGGTAAACTAAACCATACACTCACTTCCACCCAATTAGACCTGATTTATTCCTTCGTAAAAGGTGAACTATAACATTCTCAGTTTCGGAGGCTGATGGATATTGACTCTGGTGCAGTAGTTGACCCATTTGTATTGTCTTAGCGTCTCATAAAAATATCAGGGTTAGTCCTATCAGAGTTTGCTTAAAGAGATGGAAATCATCCAGCTCTTTCTGATACTATTGGTTTACATTGTTTGGTACTTATTTGCGGAGAGAAATAATTTTTAATAAACCTTGGTTAAATGTGCCTTGTGCCTTTTTTTCTACTTTCTTCTCACCTGCTGGCCATTTAAGAAAGATGTTTTAACATTGCCAACTCTTACTTCTCATTTCCTAGACTGGAATCTGGATGCCACCAAATGTGTGCTTTGCCTTTCAGCTTGCATCAGTATTTTCACGACATCTAATGAATAACACTCCTTAAGCTGTTCACTAGAAACAAGGCTGTTTCTATGCCGCCTTACCCTTGGCATCTGTTAAAGGATCCTGTCCTCAGAAGGATACATGGAAAAAGAAAAAAACGTTCATACTGGACATAAGGAAAAAGCTTTTCATCCTAAGAACCATCAAATATCAGGAAAGGTTGCCCAGACAAGTTGTGCTGTTGCCCACCCTTGGAGATTTTCAAGACCAGAGTAGATACAGTTCTGAAAACCTGGTCTGTCCTCATAGCCAACCATGCTTTAAGCAAGAGGTGGACTAGATGTTTTCTTGAGGTCTCTTCCAAGCTGAATTTTCCTGTGATTCTGCGAATGAGGGTCACTAAAACCAGGGGACTAACCTTCTTTTTATTGCCTCTGCCTATGTTCCATGAGGATAAAGCATTCCTTTCATCTAAACTTATTGATTATTTTGAGGCAAGCTCAGTGGGAAATCTCTACATTTTTTCTGTTGGAGGTTGATGCACATGATAATTTGCTAGTACCTGTGTAGGAGTGTATATTTTCCCATTGCCCATCTCAAGATAAAAGACATATTGGAAAAATCTAGGATGAAGCAAGACATCAAGACAGCCAGTGATGAAAGAGGTGAAGTGTTATTGAAGTGCTGACTGGAACAAAGAGGTCTAAGATGAATTCTTATATCTACCATAGCCCTCAAGCGTGATGCCAGTACAGAAGCTTTTAAATGTCTCTACATTTCATACAGCCACCCGTAAAGCAGAAACAAAACATTCTTTCTTTCAGTTTTACACACTGAGACTCTTCATACAGGCTGTCTTTCTCCACTTGTTTGTAGAGTGCGTAGCACATGAAAGTCTGCACCAGTCCTGTCTGAGCACTCCAGATACTGCTGTAATACCCAGAGCCTGGAACCAGGGGTAGAGAGAGGTGTTTGGCTGTTAATAGAAAAAACCAAAATGTTAATGTGACCCATCAGTCTTTTCTTGTTATATTACCACATTTCTGATGGAGAAGAGTTGAGAAAATCAAAATAGCAGTACCAGTTTCCTAGCTGTTAATTGTGTTTATTCACTACAGTTGTGAGTGCTACAGAAAAAAGATAGAAGGGTAAATAAGCAGGTAGAGGACAAGATGGCCTACGTCAGCCTATTCCTATCATCTACGAATAACTAGAATGATTACTGCTTTCAAAATATTCTTTAATATTCAACAGAGCCCTTCTTCTTCTATTTGATCCAGTAAGTACATATCCTGGCATTAACATAAATGCATATTAATCCCAAATTAGATAATGCTATCACTTAGTTGTGATATACTAGAATTGTACAAAAAAATCTGTGAGTATTTCAGTATTTTCTATTACTATTTCTCTGTAGTTTTTCGCAGTGAATAGAAGAATAGCACTGATCTTCCCTATTGAGGCTTGGAAATGGAAATGGGTCATAGAGCTTTGTGACCTGGAGGTGACATTAATTATCATTAGAATCAGAAAAGTACATTGACAGGAAAAGGGATGCTGTAATGTAATTCCACATCCAGCATCTTTCTTAGATCTCTTTAGACACTTTCAACAAATTTTCTCCTGGCTCTGAATCTCTCACTGCATCCCTTTAGCACTTCACTTTCTATCACCCATCAGAACATAGATGATACCTCTTTCTTCTCCCTTGCTTCCTTCTGGATGACCCTGCTCTTCTTTTTCTCCATGGACTAAGACTTCTAGGAATTCCTGCTGGTTTTTCACTGTGAAAGAATAATCTTTAGCAGGCATAAGTGGAAACCCCTCACTTATCTTGAATGGTCACACTACAGAACATTACTCTGCCTTTTCTAAAGTCCATAGTGGAGAAGGCTATTCAGCACCCATTTGTATCCTCCTTAGAAGAAGTTTTCTTCCCTCCTTTCCTAATCACTGCATTGTTATCTAAGAATGTCTAATACTGTATAATAGTACTGCATAACAGTGACACAGGCCCTAACTAGACTGTAGCTGATGTTTTGGACCTCTCTCAAATCTTTGTTGGGTGAGGTCCTTCAAGAACAGACCTCTCAAATGGTTAGTGGTGTTCCAGTAGGTGTGATTTTGTATCATTAACCTCATGAAGTTCAACAAGGCCAAGTGCAAGGTCCTGCACTGGGTTGGAGCAATCCCTAATACCAATACAGACTGGGAGATGAATGGATTGAGAGCAGCCCTGTGATGAAGGACTTGGGGATACTGGTGGATGAAAAATTGGACATGAGCTGGCTATGTGCACTTGCAGCCCAGAAGGCCAACCGTGTCCTGGGCTGCATCCAAAGCAGCATGGCCAGCAGGTCGAGGGAGGGGATTCTACCCCTCTCCTCTGCTCTGGTGAGACCCCCCTGCAGTGCTGCGTCCAGCTCTGGAGCCCTCAGCACAAGACAGACATGGAGCTGTTGGAGCGGGTCCAGAGGAGGGCCAAGAAAATGATCAGGGGGATGAAACACCTCTCCTGTGAGGACAGAGTCAGGGAGTTGAGGTTGTTCAGCCTGGAGAAGAGTAGGCTCTGCGGAGACCTTTTTGCAGCCTTTCAATATATAGAAAGGGTTTATAAGAAAGAAAGAGAAAGACTTTTTACCAAGGCCTGTAGTGACAGAACAAGGGGCAATGGTTTTAAACTGAAAGAGGACAGGTTTAGATTGGACATAAGGAAGAAATTTTTTACTGGGACAGGTTGCCTAGAGAAGTTGTGGATACCCCACCATTAGAAGTGTTCGAGGTCAGGTTGGACAGGGCTTTGAGCAACTGTAGTGGAAGATGTCCCTGACCATGGCAGGGGAGTTGGAATAGATTATCTTTAACTGTTGCTTCCAACCCAAACCATTGTATGATTATATGATTTTGTGCATTTGCAACTTCAACCACAAAATACTTCACTGTTCACTGAGTTATGTTGATTCTTTGCCTATAACTGTACTAAACTGGCATTGAGCAGGTTACTAAGACATTTATTTCCTGTTTGCGGATTTCCTGCAGTGTTTAATGAACCACATTAAACCTTCCAGGAATTCAGCTTATTAGACAGATGAGCATGAGTTGAAAAGGTAAACTCCACATCTAATTGGGGACCTGCATATCAGCACTGTTTATTTCGAACCCTCTAGCACAAAGTTTTCAGTCTGTGCATAGATTATTAGAATACTGTTTACTGCTGCATCAGGTAGGCAAATCCAAAATGTTTCACACAGAAAACAGTCTGTAGATTTATCTCTATATATGCATTCCTCAGAGTAACAAGTACTGCTGATCTATCACCTGTACAGAAACAGAACTCCTCAGAGTCTAGTGTAATGAGTTGCACATGCAATACCCTACTAAAGTAAAATACATTATTTTTGCACTCAGATGTAATCTAATATCTTGCTTCTTTGACTTATATTCCCTGGGTGTTGCTTAGTGCATCTTGTAGTAGAGCCAAAGCCTGTGGTTAGTACTTAATTAATATGCTTCTCCTATACTCTCATTTGCACTTCAGTTAAAATCTACAGATGCTGGAGATATAAGTAGATCCATGAAACCAATTGCAGTGCATATTCCAACCAGCAAAATAGTGGCATACTGCTCTATATAGGGTAATACCCAGTCAAAAGCTCTCATCCCTCAGCACTTGAAAAACAAGTTACACTGTTTTAAAGTGGTGTTGTGGATAATGACAGATGGGAAGAGGGAGAAAAGAAATGAGGAAGGTAGCACTTCAGTTTGTCAAAAGTCTGTGGGCTTTCTTTTAGTTAACATGTTTTACTAGGAACAAAATATCATCCTAAACCTCTAAGTTCCAATTAAATATTTTCCATTAAGATGGCAGTTATTCAGCAAAACAGAACTAACCTTTGAGTTATGCAGGAGAACACTGCTTTTTTGGCTTTTTTTAATGTTTATTTTTTAAATTGTTTTACAAGGCTTCAATGCATTTTTCAATGAGAGAGGGTTTAATGAGTCTGAGACCTTTGGTGTGCCTAAGAGACTAACTATTTCATTAATACAGTTGATTTCTGTGGTTATTACCGGAAAAGTATCCGGCAGCTTCAGAAATGGGCCAAGGCTTCATTGTTCTAGGTATGCACAAGCACAGGCAAGAAGGCGTCCTTTCATAGAATATTTTACAGAAAAAAATGTAAGAGGTACAGGCAAAGGTATAGAGATACAGACTCTCACACAAAAATATGGCAGTGATTACAACATACTAGTTGTCTATGTCCTCTCTGAGCTTCATGACAAAATAGATATTAAAAAAAAAGTAAACCTCATGTTAGGCACTTAGTCATTTCCCATACTTCAAGTTTAATTTAAATCTAAGACACTGTAGAAATAACTTAGCTGAACTTGAGGAATTAGGCTCCAACTACATTACAATTTTGAATAGCATCAGTAGTATGATTTTGAAGGGAATCCCCAGTTCCTATTCAGTTCACACTAATTGGATTCTTTTTGGAGAAAATAAAACTAGAATGTAATACACACACCTAATGGATTTATAAGATAAAAGTTTCCATTGTTTAATTTGAAACTTCTGCAGATGTTCCTCATATGGAGGAATGTGCAGTCTTCATAAGAATGACAGAATCATTCAGGTTGGAAAGGACCTCTAGAGGTCTCTAGTCCAACCTCCTGCTCAAAACACAGTAATTCAACACCGAATTCAGACCATGTTGTTCAGGGCTTTATCCAGGACTCCATTTTCTTGATAATCTTCTTGTATGTATTCAAAGACTGCGACTAAGTCCCCCTGAAGCTGTTATTCTCCAGGCTGAAAAAGATCATCCCTGTCAGCCTCTGCTCACAGGGCAACTGTTTCAGTCCCCAACCACCTTGGTGGCCTTCTGCTGAACTTACTCTTCTGCTTTCCTATCCTGAATGGACCCTGCATCACAAACTTCATGGCCAAATTGGGACCAACACGTTTTTTTAATGCACCCAGCACAAGTCCTTTTTTGTCCCACAGCTTCTTCTTCCTCCTTTTACTTTTCCTGTTCTGACATTTAGTATGTAATATTATTTCCAGCTCAGCCCTCACAAGGAGACAGAGAAGACTCAAGTTGGTTGCCTAAGTGCATTCATAGTGCCATTTTGAATGCTGTAGGGTATCTTTGCTTCATCTCCAGCTGCTCTTCCAGAAGGGCACTGGTGACCTGTAGATGCTTTGTCATATCACTCAGAAAACATGGATGTCGCAGATACCCTAAAGCATCTCAGGCAGAACCAGATGCCTTCATTTAGACAACTAAATTGAGGCCCCAGAGATCCAATCAGTCTTTAAGCTTTCTGCTCTTTGTCCTATGAGACCACTGAACTGATGGATGCTATTGAAATAAGCTGAGCTAAATCTCCCTTGAGGTAGGATTAAGTAAAGCTGGCTTCTTCCCAGTGAGTTGTGGCACTTGTTTTCTCACAGCTTGCCAGGCCATCTGCGAGCAGGTACGATCCTTTCATAAAAACCTTTTGCAGGTAGAAACTGCTCAGTTCGAGTCATGCAATAATTTTTTAAAAGTCAGTGCTCTCCATTTCTTTATCATTAACTCTTTCAAGGAACAGAAGGACGACTTTTCAAATCAAAGGACATTCTGTGAGTCTCTGTATCTGGATATTAAGTTTCAGGTGTTCATAAGGCAAGACTTAGTAGGAAAGATACTGGGTCTTGAAGCTCTGAGATGGAATAATGGTCCTAGTGCCTTGAAACTAAGCTAGAGGAGCGCCTGAGGGAACCGGGGGTGTTTAGCCTGGAGAAGAGGAGGCTGAGGGGAGACCTCATCGCGCTCTACAACTACCTGAAAGGAGGTTGTAGCGAGGTGGGGGTTGGTCTCTTCTCCCAACTAACTAGCGATAGGACGGCCTCAAGGGAGATTTAGATTGGACATTAGGAACAATTTCTTTATTGAAAGAGTGGTCAGGCCTTGGAACAGGCTGCCCAGGGAAGTGGTGGAGTCACCATCCCTGGAAGGATATAAAGACGTGTAGATGAGGCACTTAGGGACATGGTTTTCTGGGCATGGTGGTGTTGGGTTGACAGTTGGACTCAATGATCTTACAGGTCTTTTCCAACCTTAATGATTCTATGTTTCTAGAAGAAATGGATCTGCGTATTTGATGCAGAGAAGAAAAACAAACCAAAAAAGCTGGCATGATAATTTGTTGTGCAAAAGTGGGAAAATAGCTTTTGAGAAGTCATATAGAGCTGGTCAGATATCTCTCCACCCCTTCAAACCACCACAACACCAAGGATGACTGATTGCACTCTGCAGATCACTGCAAAATACAACAGGTCATTTTGAATATGCTGTTTAAAAGCAACAGAGACAGAAAAGAAGTAAGCAGCATTTTGACTGAGAATTTCAAGGGCAGCTGAAGGAGATGGATGTGTGATATGAAAGATTCTTTCCATATATATTAAAAGTGAAATGAGGTGTCAGAGAAATAACAGGATTGCTGTTAGCTTCTCCAAATCAAGCTATAGCTTTGATCTGTGCAAGGCTGATCCTTCTCTAATGCTTTTAACAGTCTTTTTCCATTAGGATATTTCAGCAAACTATCAGACATTTTTTCCCAGAAATGTTATTTTTGGATTCAATCCATGATGTCAGGTGACTGAGCAAAATGCTTAAGGAAATTGATTACTACTTGTTAACTCCACGGTTTGTTTTTCCCTCTGTCATTCATTCTTGCAATAGACAGACAGACAGACACTATTTATTTTTTAATCCATATATGTATTCTAGCAATTTCTCATACATCCTCATTGTTTCTACAAATTACACTAACTAGGCAGATCAGGTATCATACAGGCAGACAACTATATATTTAATATCCTTTGTTTTTCTTTGATATCCACGCATAATTTGCAATGGAAAAATATAGAGACTTAAAGGAACTTAAAAATAGGGGAAAAAAAATAATTTCTAGGTTTAGTCAAACAGCAACTTTAAAAATTCACTTTCTAGTGTAGTTTTACATTAAAAAAAGTCACAGTCCCTTTGAGGCTTCAGTAATTCCCATATAACACTACCTAAACTCTAGTTCAAGGCTCCTTTTCAAGCTTGTCTTCTTTCAGACCTCTTTTCTCAGACAAGTGTTCTCAAACACCATTTTCTATCCCAAAGGCTGAATTATGGGATTTGGGCTGAATTTGGGCTGGGTCTAGTGAACCAAAGCTCCTCCAGAAGGTTATCAATAATTGACCTGCGGCTCTTACTCCTTTGTCTGATTACACAAATCCACTAGCAATGACTGCAGCAAGGTTCAGCCTAGAAAGCAAGCCTTCCAGCTAGTGATGCAAAAAGAAGAGTCAATTTAGGGCTGCAGGAATGTCGTGGTTTAACCCCAGCCAGCAGAAAATAAACGCCACGCAGCCGCTCACTGATCCCCCACCCCCCCCCCCAAAACCGGTGGGATGAGGGAGAGAATCGGGAAGGGTACAAGTAGGAAAGCTCCTGGGTTGAGATAAGAACAGTTTAATAACTGAAATAAAACAGAAGTAGAACAGCAATAATAACAAATGGGAACAACAACAATAACAGAATATACAAAGCAGACAATGCACAGTGCAACTGCTCACCGACTGCCGACCGTGTGTTCCGAACCGGGGGGCGACCCCCCCCCACACCTGGTTTTTCACTGAGCATGATGTCACATGGTATAGAACACCCCATTGGCCAGCTGGGCCCACCAGCCCGGCCCTGCTCCGCTGCCCTGGTGGAGGCATCACCCAGCAACAGCCAAAGCATCAATGGGCCATTAACGCTCCTTTCATACCAAACCGAAACACAGCACAGCACACCCCCAAGCTATGGGGAGGAAAGTTAACCCTGTCCCAGCCGGAACCAGGACAAGCAACCTTAATGCCTAAATTTCTGTGTGACCATGGCAGGATACCCTTCTTTGCATTGGGATAAAAAATGAATAGTGCTAAAGTCTCTTAGCACAGATAACCTGTGGTAGCATAAGGAGAGAGATATATGTGTGTGTGTGTATGTGTATGTTTATCTGTATATATATGTGTGTGTGTATACACATATATGTATGTGTATGTTATTTTTATAACACTAATAAAGAAACATCATCCTCACTTTCCTCTCTATAAGCCAATTTGGCTCAGAGAGGAAACCACTGCTGAGAATGTGTCTTGAAATCAGACATTCAAAATACATTTGTTCTCTTGGGATGGGAATTGACACCTCTGTGGNCCAAAGCTCCTCCAGAAGGTTATCAATAATTGACCTGCGGCTCTTACTCCTTTGTCTGATTACACAAATCCACTAGCAATGACTGCAGCAAGGTTCAGCCTAGAAATCAAGCCTTCCAGCTGGTGATGCAAAAAGAAGAGTCAATTTAGGGCTGNGGTAGCATAAGGAGAGAGATATATGTGTGTGTGTGTATGTGTATGTTTATCTGTATATATATGTGTGTGTGTATACACATATATGTATGTGTATGTTATTTTTATAACACTAATAAAGAAACATCATCCTCACTTTCCTCTCTATAAGCCAATTTGGCTCAGAGAGGAAACCACTGCTGAGAATGTGTCTTGAAATCAGACATTCAAAATACATTTGTTCTCTTGGGATGGGAATTGACACCTCTGTGGTTTGGATACTCTGGGAAAGCTCTAGTCTCCACAGTAAGACAGGAGCTCTGGGTAACTGGGACTGCTCATTAAAACGAAATATCTTTTTAAAAACCTGTTTTTCAAAATAAATTTCCCTTTAACTCCCTCATGCCAGCAGATTTCTCCCTTGTGATAAGTCCACTAGCAGCTCAAAAAGAATAAATAAATAAGCATGAAAATGCCTGTCTGCTAAGGAGAGCCCCAGAAGCAGGACTTGAGCTTGATACACCACCTCTGCCGCTTGATTTCTGTGGGAAGATACCAGCTCCTGCATGCTGTTAACCTGACCGTCTGGCTTCAATACCTGAATTTTCATAATCTTCATAATCAGCGCTTGAGACCTGAGAGTGCCGAGGGGACTTAAAATCAAGGATTCGGGAGAGCTGCAATCGTGTAGTGTGTGGAGTAGCCTCCTGTTTATCTTGCCTCATGACTGCTGGAGCATTAAGCTGCTGCTGCTCTCTCCAGACTGATGGCGCAGCCACGTGACACTTCTTCAGAGTCCACTTCTGTTAATCGAGATAAATATTCTTTTGCAAGACGCAGCTGGTGCTCAAGGAGGCCTGGAAGAGGCACTATCTGATTTAAGGAGGCTGATTTCTGATGATTTTGTTCCATGTTACAGGGGACTGGGGGTGAAGCTTTTGGGTTTGTGTCACTATCTATAATCATGGCAGTGATTCCTACTCTCAGCAAATTTGTTTTCTAACCTGTGTGCTTGTGTAGCGATACTCACGACTGCAGCTTTGTGGGTTAAACTTATTGTGCGCTCTGAGCTTTTTGCACATAGGAGCAAGTCCAGATGGACAGTTGTGCTTAGGGAAAGCTTCACTGAATGCAATTGCTCCTTTCTTTAAAAAATAATAACTTATGCATGACCTGATCATTATTCAAGTTAAAAGATAGACCAAGTTAAAAGAGAGTGTCCTGTTAGTGCTGTGCTCTTACTTCTTGAAGTGGCAATATTTCAGCTCATGGCAAATAATTAAAGCAGTTTAAGAGTTTCCTACCCAATGCCTGCCTGCCTGCCTCCTGCCTCCGGGCCCTCAAATCCTCTTTTTCTGAGCTTCCTGAACCAACATGAATGTGGTTCATATTCCTTTGGAAAAAGGAATCTGTTTCAGATCTCATTAACCAGTGTATCCCTGTTTCTTCTTCTAACCAGTACTAAACCTTTACATTGCAACTATTGCCAAGCTTTCTTTCATGAATCACCTTTCAAATAAGTGTGTTGAAAATCTACGTCATGAGAATTACCATAATCTGAAATTCATAAAAAATTGGGAGAAAAAATCTGGTCAGAATAGCAGGAGAAGCAAGCAGATCTTTTTTTTTCTCTAATCTGATGGGGCATATAAAACACAAGAAGTAAGGAAAAAAAAAATATTCCCAAATATTGTGAAACATATTCTGTTATTTCTTGAAATTATACCTATTCTGTTATTTCTTGAAATTATACCTATTCTGTTATTTCTTGAAATTATACCTAACTTCCCATTGTTCTTCCCCCCTCTCTGACAATCAACCCCCCCCAACATACATACAAAAAATCAGTACTTCAACTAGCAGCAGCTGGAGAAAAGGTGATTGAAAAATATATTTTCCTCCAGTGTTAAAGTCTGTGTAAACAGTGGCTATATCAAACGTTAAGTAATTGTCTTCCCATATGTGAAGTCAGCTGTGCAATGGTCGGTAGGATGAGTAAGAGCCCACCTGATCCTTTTCATGACTGTATTTGAGAAGTTGTTTCCCCATTTAATTGTTTTATCTCAAATTATGTAAAGTTGCCACTTACTCTTTACTAGTACATGAGCAAGTGAAATTCAACAGATGGTGTCACACCAAGCAGGACCATCTTAGTTGAAACTACTTTAGCAAAAATTGCATTTGGCAGACACAGATACATTTGGGGCATTGATGTTTTATTTGTTGTTGTTGTTATCGGTTTCTTAAGGTTTCTTTGTAGATTTAATTACTATCTTAGTATTCACACAGCTTCCATGGTAATCTACCAGTGCTGCAGCAGAGCAATTTTTCTTGTTCAGAGCCTGTATATAGTCCCTTCTAAAAAGAGAGAGAGAGATTTAGGTGATCAATTAAGTTTTATTTTAAGGGGGAAATTCTATCTCACTATATTTCAGAATTTTTAATTTTGCATGCTCTAGTTTTGAATATAAGAGTTAGTCAGATGATGCCTTGGCCATTCATGTGTCCTTGTACTGGGTCTGGCTGAGATGGAGTTAATTTTCTTCATAGCATCTGCTACGGAGCTGTGTTTTGTATTTGTTACCAAAACAATGCTGATAACATACTAATGTTTTAGCTGTTGCTGAACAGTGTTCGCACAGCATCAAGGCTTTCTGTTTATCACTTTGCCCACCAGTGAATTGACTGGGGGTGCACAAGAGGTTGGGAGCGGGCACAACCAGGCAAATGACCCAAACTAACTAAAGAGATATTCCATGCCATATAACATCATGGTCACCAGTAAAAAGAGCGAGAAGGGGTTTAGGAAGGTTAGCCATCTTTTGCTCAGGAACTGACTGGGATTTGGTCTACGCATGGGAGGTTGTGAGTAATTGTCTTTGAATCTCACATCCTTTGGGAATCCAGGCTTGGCTTGACATTGTGAATGGGACATTATCCAAAACCTATGTTTTGTCTTCATTTGAGGTCTATTTCATTTGTCAGTGCTCAGTTTGCTTTTGAGATAGATTTTTACTGGTAGCGTCATTAATGTCATTGAGGACAGTTCTCCATGCGCACCATTCCACAGAGAAAGAGAGAAACATGATGAAAAGTGAATGTCTGGGAGCATGGGACCTAGTGTATCAGGAGCAGTGGAAAGCAAAGGACGAGAATTTAAAAATTTAAGATCTTCTTATATATTAAAGGAAAGAAAAGGTTTTGAAATTATCATCATAACATCAGTGCTGTCAGAGGCAATAAAGATATTATCTTCTCTTAACTACAAATGAGTCTGTTGTTCTCCAGACTCCATCAAAGGAGTAATAAATAGTACTGATTCACTCTCTGAATTCTTGAAATTATAGCCAAAATGAGTATCATAAGAGTGAACAAAGCTGTTCTTATTCTTCTGGGTAACTTTGAGGGACACAATGGTGGTGAATGAACCACTCACCATGCCCATCTGTCATATATTCAGGAACAGCTGAAGCTCAGTAACAAGCAGGATTCAAATTTAAATGATATTGTTCAGTGTCCTTACTCTACTGACATTCATACAGACTGACAGAGTAAATGAGATCTGCTATCAATCCATTAGTAAATTCTCTGCCTTGATTTTTTTTTCTGAAACCGCAGTCATGCCCAACTCATAAATATAAATGTGTATATGTGTTACCTAAAATTGTGTACAGCAGGAAGCCCCTTCATCAGAATAGTCTCTGATTTGGGGTACATCTGCTAGCCCACTCCCAAAGAAGGTCCAAACTCCTTCATACACAGAAGACAAGGCTACAACTACGTTTAGAGAGAGCACAGGAAATGTTCCTTGGCACTGAAACAAAGTCATGGGTACTGGTAGAGCAGCCCTTCACATATTTTGACTTCCTTCAACTAGCTGTGTTCCAATCGATTCCCAGCCAGCACTCAAGTCTTAGCACAGTCCAGAGCCTATTCCCAATAAACACTTTGGGTGAAAGCGCATGATTCTAGAGAATAATAGTGTTTAATAGGACAGATGCAGGTTGTTCCATGACAGTTGGTGTTGCTGCCAGAGAAGAGTATCAATCATGACTGTTTAATTTACTAAAGTCCTTTAAAGTCATTCCACTATTTTCAGAGGATATTGAGACATACTGTGAATGAAGCAAAACACTGCTGGCTCTGTAGTATATATAATGGCACCTATGTAGTCTAAGTCAAAGGCTTTCTTGGTACTCTCTGTATTGACTTAAACAACTTCTCTTAAGTGACTTGAGTTTAGATAAGTGAAATCTTTATATTACCTTATCATATTTTCTGTGGATTTGTTTATGGGTTTTGGGTTTTTTTTGGTTGGGTTTGGTTTGGTTTTTTTTATAAACACCCAAGGAAAACAGTTTCTGATGTATTCCACATTATTCCACTGATGTTGGCCCTGATTTCACTAGGAGCACAGTTAGACCATAGTGCTGAACACTTATGAACTTCTCATTTTGGATGTCTTAGCGACATCTTGTTTGAAGCAATCTCTGCCATTCTCTGATTAGTTTCCTCTGTTTTTTTTTCCAGTCAAAGGAGGTAACTTTGAATCAAATGAGCCTTGTAAAGGAAGAGATAAACAAGTTAACGCACTTTTTCTGTCAATGTGAATGGACATGAACTGCAGTTGCCCCTGTCTTTATTATTTTTAATATCTAAATGATGCTATACAGCATATTGTGTCTTTCCATTTTTACCACATATTCTTTTTCACAAAGTTTCATGGAAACCGAAGATATTTCAGCAGAGGAGAAAAAAATACCAAACCATAGTGTTATGTTTAATCAGCCTTGCATGTGTATTTTTCTATTCTGTTAAATAAGTGATAGTGTTTTTCTCCAGTCTAGTGAATAAATTGCATATTTATTTTAGTTGAATTTCTGTTAGCATTGAAGGAAAAGTAACCACGTATTTGAGCAAGGTTATGACAGTGGTTACTGTGAAAGCAGGTTTCTTTATCTAAAGTAATCTAAATTGGAGCAAGGCTGTAAGTCAAATAACAAAGGATACTGACATAGCTGTGATATACTTAATTTCTTTTCTCATTAAAGAATGATACAGTGTCCTTAAGAGACAGTCATTTTCTGAGTATCTCAGGGGAGCAGATTAATCTGGAACTAGTACTAAAGTGCTTAAATGGACTCAATCAAGACCAAGTGAAATCCATCCTAGGATTATTAGAAAGATAGAAGGAGAAATTACAAAACTCTATTAGTGTAGAGATCTGTCTTCTTATTCACTATGGAAAAAAAGGGAGGAGAGATAAAGTTAGCTTTTCTTTCTCCTTGTCAACTCTTCACCAGTTTCCTGAAAGACCTTGGAATGAGGAATTTTTTTTTTTTTCCCCATTTACTTTTTAAAATAACCCCTGGACAATGTTTTTCTCTGTTTATTTTCCTGACTAAAATATAAGCAACTTATATAACCTCTCTGTACAGAAGGTTCTCTCCTTGTTAAACAGCACTAATGAAGTTTACCTGTCACTCAGGAGGAGTACCATGAAGACTTAAGTAGGATATAAATGGTATATAGGCTTCACACCAGCTGTCTGACCAGACGTAAATTTTGCCTTGATGTTTGTAAAGCAGCATGAGTCTGGATGGAGGGCAGTATGCCAGGTTGCAGTTATGCTTAACACTTCAATTAGAATATAGGATTTTGGCTTCACGGAAGGAATAAGTCACAGACTACAGAGCTGTGGTTCATATATGCAGTATGAGGGTTCACAGTGCGCTGGGTGAAGAACTGGCGGAAGGGCAGAGCTCAAAGGGTTGTAGTGAATGGGGCTACATCTGGCTGGCACCCGGTCACCAGCGGTGTTCCTCAGGGCTCAATTCTAGGGCCAGTTCTGTTCAATATATTTATCAATGATCTGGATGCATGGGTTGAATGTACCATTAGCAAGTTTGCTGATGTTTCCATACTGGGAGGTGCTGTTGACTCCGTTGAAGGACAGGAGGCCTTGCAGAGGGATCGAGACAGATTGGAGCACTGGGCAAGGATTAATGGGATGAAATTTAACAAGTCCAAATGCCTGATTCTGCACCTAGGACGGAGTAATACCAGGCACAAGTATAAATTGGGAGTGGCTGGAGCAGCCCGGCAGAAAGGGATCTGGGGGTGCTGGTCGACAGCAGCTCAATATGGGTCAGCAGGGTGCCCTGGCAGCCAAGAGGGCAAACCGCATCCTGGGGTGCATCAAACACAGCACACCCAGCCGGTCACAAGAGGTGACTGTCCCGCTGTATTCAGCGTTGGTGCAGCCTCGCCTTGAAAACGATGTGCAATTCTGGGCCCCACAATGTAAGAAGGATGTGAAGGTCCTTGAGGAGGGCAACAATGCTGGTGAAAGGGGAGGAAAGAATGTCCTATGAGGAGCAGCTAAGGACTTTGGACTTGTCTAGTTTGGAGAAAAGGAGGTTGAGGGGCAACCTCATTGCTCTCTGCAGCTTCCTGAGGAGGGGAAGTGGAGAGGGAGGTGCTGATCCCTCCCTGGGATCCAGTGATCGCACGTGTGGGAATGGTTTAAAGCTGCACCAGGGCAGGTTTAGATTGGACGTTAAGAAGCATTTCTTTACCGAGAGGGTGGTCAAACACTGGAACAGGCTTCCTAGAGAGGAGGTCGATGCCCCAAGACTGTCAGTGTTTAACAGACATTTGGACAATGCCCTTAACAATATTTTAACTTGTGGTCAGCCCTGAAGTGGTCAGGCAGTTGGTCTAGGTGATCATTGTAGGTCCCTTCCAACTGAACTAGTCTATTCTATTCTTTTTTATTCTTATACTTATTTTGCAGAGCAGACCCGTACATTTTTATAGCACCATTATCAACTATTTTATTGATGGTTATATTAGAAGAAACATAAATACTTACAGTTTTATGGCCATAACTGCAGCAGGGAGCTACTAGTTTCCAGGATTTTTTTTTTCCATCCACATTCTTTCCACTAATGAACTTCAGGTCATTTTCTCTCCCATTCCAAATTGCTTTTGTGGTTCTTTTTGTCCTTGGTTCTAGTATAAACGAGGGACAATGCCACTGTAGTATAAAATCATAATTAAATTCATAAAAGGACTTGAAAGCAATTCCAGAAAGCAAGACTGGGATGAGAAAGTTCTCATCAACCATCTACTTGTGAGCTGAGAGGTAGACCATAGCTTTGCTACAAAATGCCATTCTCTCCTGTTTCACAAATCTATAAACCCTCTCGCTAAACAAATTCCATTTGTTCTCCTTTGTGCCCTTTAATTACCCAGTACTTTCCCATTAACTTAATTATTTAAGTGCTTTTTACTCCCATGCTGTTGCATGTACAGATGCTATGTGTATAATACATTAAACCTGCATAATTGACTTACATTTAAGTGTCACCAGTTGTGTAATGTTCTATGTTTGTTTTGTATTCATGACACCGTGAAGAAATTAAATGCTTTGTGTTAGTAAACAGAGCTCTGATTATTGCTGCTCAGAGCTGGAACAAATTGGGAAAAACACACTACTGCTATTAAAAAACACAGACTTGAAGAAACTGAAGCAGTGATAACTGCTCGATCATCTGCATCAGCACCATCTTAAACTGTAAATGTTTTTCTGCTAAAACCATG
Source organism: Pelecanoides urinatrix (assembly GCA_013400755.1). NCBI lineage: Eukaryota > Metazoa > Chordata > Aves > Procellariiformes > Procellariidae > Pelecanoides > Pelecanoides urinatrix. Next base: position 48,371 of record VZTQ01007842.1, on the reverse strand, counting down.
GGAAAACAGTAAGGACATACTTTGAGACTGACATTTTCCTGTATTTGAGTGTGTAGTCCTGACTTAGCCAGGAAACCACATCTCTGAGGAAGCTCAACAGAATTGAAACATTAGTGGCTGCATATTTCTTAATTACTTGAGGTCCTGAGTGGCCTGCTGAAAATCAAACCAACCAGAAATACTTAAAAGGCAAAAATCCCAAACCAGCAGCATCTGAATCCCTTTCCTGACATTTGTCTTTACTTTCCATTTACCTTACCCTACTGTTGGGATTAGGTGTAAAGTTTCCAAACAAAGCCAGAATCAATTGTAAGGCATTCTGGTAGCTGAGATCCCACGTATCAAACACTGATGGAAATACCTTCACAATATTTCTCAGTGAAATGAATGTACTGGGTTTGTCAACTTAAGTTTGAAGTTGTCAGTCAAGTAGATCTGGCAAGGCCAAAATGAGTCAGGGGAAATTTCCTTCTGAGGCAGGTTATCTCTGTGCATTTTTCCTGGGTAAACTTGCCTTAAAGGCACATTGATCAGTAAGGATTGGATATATAGCACTGACCTGCCTCTCCCATGGCACTATCAGTCACCAGGTGTCTTCCACAATGACACGGTTATGGTCATAGAGGAACACTGTCTAGCCTTAGCCCAGTAGGAACTCAAGAAAACCACAGGTATTCTCAGAAATAGAAGGAACATTGATCAAAATACTGTGTTTATTACACTTTTTGTTACTACTTTATATCTGCAAATTGAATACTGAGTGAGGTTAGATCTATAAGGCAAAATGTACCTCTACAGTCTAAACGTCTGTAGCTGAGCTGGTTGCCTGGGGTCCCACCAAACTCATTGGAGCGCTAGTTCGATATGGTTAGCAAAGCTTAGGATAAGTGTCATCTAAAGTAGATCCTACATTTGGTCAGACAATCTGTATCTAAAATCTGTGGTCTATAGTTCTTCATGAAGTATACTGCCAACCCGGGTCACCAGCAAAACTGCAGACATCTATACTATAGACATCATGTGCTCAATTCTGTTGCCTAAACAAAGGCACTTGGTGTTATATTAAATGGTGTAGTTAACCCACTTGTCTTCTAAAATACCCTAGCTTTCCTGTAAGTCTTGTGTCATATATGAGCTCTGTGCAGATAGATCTTGTACCAGTTTGGTACTTTAAAGTGTCCAAACTGGTACAAGAGACATGTTTAGGAAATGGAATCAAACTTTTAATTTCTAATTTAATCTCACTCATAAAAATTTGAGCTTGACTTTGAATAAACTTTAGTGAATAGTTTTATCTGAAGAAATAAAGGAAAAATAGTAAAAAAACATACCCTGTTTCATTTAACACCAGTTAAAACAAACTTTAACTTAGAAAAATAACCAGTCTTCGAAGACTTTAAAATTGGAAATTGAAGTTGAAAATCAAATTAAACCTTTAAAGTTTTACACTCACAGTGAGTGAGCTTTTGTATATTTTTATTCTGCATTTCTCCAGGAATAAACACAAGGGAACTAGTTTCCCGTTTCATTTTTGGATATGGCTGGTGAGCAATTATGCTCTTGAGTGTTGTTGTTACAAGTCTGAATTAGTCATTTCACTTAACTTCAGCCATCTGGGGCTGCATGTAGATTGGTAAATAAAACAGGACCAGGGTGTGGGCTCAGGCTCTGGACTGTGCTTATCATGAGCCAACTAACACTTTCTCGAACAATGCCCAGTTGGTTCAGAGGCTAGCATGCACCAGAGACAAGTCCCAACAGGCTGTTCAGACAATAATGCACCAGGTTTGGCTCTTTACACCCTACAAAGCCATCTAACACTGTTCCATCAGGATGTGCACTCTCAAACACTATCATCTGCCACGCCCAAGGGTCTGTAACATGCACTTTCAGATTTGTGGTGTGAAAACACCACTGTGAGATGTTGCTATACAGCCATGACATTATTTGTGATACTTTGAACTAGAAAAAAAACAGAAAAACACACACACACACACACACACACACACACACATTGTGTTCCTTTATGACTCCAAAGAGGCAATTGGGGGGGCCAGAGGAGACGCAGTGCCAAATACTATGCAGTATAGACATGACTTGTCAGTGCAAATTTGCCTCAGAGCCAGAGAACAATCCTTATTTAGCAGAATATATAGAATAAGGAAGTTACTTACCCACTCACTTCAGTAATCCTCTAATGAATGAGAAAAGAGGAAATTCTAAGCGGTCATATATATCCCACCCGTATCAGGAGTATATCATCCTCTAGAGCTGCCTCTTCAACTGGCTGTAATTCTCTCCACACAGACACTGAATTTTTAGATGGATAAATTTAGCAGGGATAAGTCCTTTAGGCATGAGCAGTCTCATAAAGTTATTGGATGGTTTCTAGTTTTCATTCTTATAATGAAAGCTTCCCCCCACTCCCAATCTGTAAGTTCCTATTTTTCTCTGCACGAGTTGTCTTTCATTCAGCATCATTAGATCAGATCACCCTCTAAGCAGAAAGTCAGAATCATGTTTGTCATATAACCCCCAAGCATACACCATTCCCGTGTTAAGTGGAATGAGATGTTAACACACCTGTCCTCTGTGCTGAACCACCCTCAAGGCAGATTTTTCTATCAATCACCTGCATTTAAGAAAGTTCGACATTTTAAAGAATTAGCAATGCAAAATTAAGCATGCGAATCAGTGGTTTGCACAGGATTTGTAGTAAATTAAATGGAGCTTGTTTCTCTAGATGAAATTCACCCACTGATGAACACAAAACCTCTTTAAAAAGTTGAAGGGCAATGAAACTGCTTCATAAGCCTGGCTTACCCATGGCTTACTTTCATTCCAGACTGTGCCCCCTCTGCCCCATGAGGGCAAGATTTCTTCCTTCTTGTGTGATTTCATTGACTGCCATATAATTACTCCATGAGATAATTTAGCCTTTTCTTTTTCATTAGTTGTCTCATGTGGCCTAGCTTCCAAGGCTTCACATGAGAACTACAGCACTTGGTGAAACTGAGCTGGGAGATAAGGAGATTCCAGTCACGTGAAAATACAGGAATGAGAGCCTGCATGGTGTAAATGAAACATCTTGTAAAATGAAACATCTTTTTTTTTTCACTTTTGAGCCCATGTGTAAGGATTGAAAGTGTATCCATATTATTGAAATCAGGGGAAGTAATCTCATATCTAAGGTTTGACTTATGATAACAACTGAAAATATCACATTGTTCTTGCTGTGTCTATCAATTTCTGATTCAGTGTCTCAGGCAGGTAAACCTGCTACTACCCATACACACATATACATATATCAAATGCAGATGAGATGGAAGGAATACTGAGTGCATATATCTGATGGTAGACACTGTTTTTTATCAGCTGTGGAATAAAAAAGAGGCATAAGTGAATCATAAAGGTTGAAAGACAATGTATTTGAAAGTCTGAAAAAATTCAAATTAAGGACTATGTTGTGCATCTGATTGAAACCAGAATAAATTGTGGGATGTGAAATGAGCTACCCTGATATAGTCCAGAGGCTGACCTGTGGGGTTGTTTAAGAGATAAAGAGTTCATCTGTATTACACATCCTGCATAGCTTTTTGGTGCAAACATTGCTAACAAAAATAGCAAATGTCAGTTTATTATACTCAAGGAGAGGAAAGAAAACTACTTTGTGAAAAAAACCAAGTCAATATGGGGGTTTTCATGTTTGTTTTTGGCATGTCCTATCATTTTTCCTAATCGCCTTTTGTGGCTGGTTTTGAAGATAGAACCCTGGAGTAAGAGGACCCCTTGCTGTACAATCTTACTGAGAGGGGTGAGGAATGGGGAAGATTTCGGCCCACCCTTCTTAGAATCATAGAATCATTAAGGTTGGAAAAGACCTCTAAGGTCATTGAGTCCAACCGTCAACCCAACACCCCCATGCCCACTAAACCATGTCCCTAAGCACCTCATCTATACGTCTTTTAAATCCCTCCAGGGATGGGGACTCCACCACTTCCCTGGGCAGCCTGTTCCAAGCCCTGACCACTCTTGCAGTAAAGAATTTTTTCCTAACGTCCAGTCTAAACCTCCCTTGGCGCAACTTCAGGCCATTTCCTCTTGTCCTATCACTTGTTACTTGGGAGAAGAGACCAACCCCCACCTCGCTACAACCTCCCTTCAGATAGTTGTAGAGCGCGATGAGGTCTCCCCTCAGCCTCCTCTTCTCCAGACTAAACAATCCCAGCTCCCTCAGCCGCTCCTCATAAGGCTTGTTCTCCAGGCCCTTCACCAGCTTCGTTGCCCTTCTCTGGACACGCTCCAGCACCTCAATGTCCTTCTTGTAGTGAGGGGCCCAAAACTGAACACAGTACTCAAGGTGCGGCCTCACCAGCGCCGAGTACAGGGGCACGATCACCTCCCTGCTCCTGCTGGCCACACTATTCCTGATACAGGCCAGGATGCCGTTGGCCTTCTTGGCCACCTGGGCACACTGCCGGCTCATGTTCAGCCGGCTGTCAACCAGCACCCCCAGGTCCTTTTCCTCTGGGCAGCTTTCCAGCCACTCTTCCCCAAGCCTGTAGCGTTGCCTGGGGTTGTTGTGGCCAAAGTGCAGGACCCGGCACTTGGCCTTGTTGAACCTCATGCAGTTGGCCTCGGCCCAACGATCCAGCCTGCCTTCTTATAACAGCAAAGGCTGAGTAAACGTCTGCCACCTCTACGGGACTGAGAACAGATCATTGCACATGGAAGATAATTCTGTAGGATGCAGAAAAATAATTTTGTGTCCCATTTACTTTCTCTGATCTAAGAGTATCCCAGCAGGATACTTCTGCACAATCCAGTGACACAAAGAGATACTCAAACAGTTCCTATAGCATAGTCACATTACCAGGGAGCTATAGTCTGGTTTCTCATCCATAGCTATTTTCTTTCTAGCTATTTGTGATTTTTGTATCCATTTCTACTAAATAATGCATTATACTATGTAGATATGTTCTGCATGGTTACCCTTTTCACACTTTGATAGCTACCCAGGGTGTCTACCAAGGATGTCTCCAGTGGACTGGAACACATTGCAGAGCTATTTGCTGACTTGAGATAGTAGGACTTTACATTACTACTTGAAGCTCATTGTATTAGATATAGGGTCACTCAGTCATAACTGCTCTCAGACTCAACTTACAAATCTGTTTGGTGAGGGTCACTTCGTTTCATTTGGCATGGTGTATTGGGTTTACATGGCAAGTTTTTGGTAGTGGGGGGGCTGCAGGGGTGGCTTCTGTGAGAAGAGACCAGGAGCTGCCCCCATGTCAGACAGAGACAGGTCCAGCTAGCTCCAAGACAGACCTGTTGCTGACCAAAGCTCAGCCTATCAGCAATGCTGGTGGTGCCTCTGTGGTAATATATTTAATAAAGAGTAAAATACACTGTGTAGCAGCAGAGTGAGAAAGTGGCTTGGTGCGCACCTGGTGGCCAGCCAGGGTTAACCTACCAGACACGGTCACCAGCAGATCAAGCGTTTCCATACCTGTGGATGGAGCATGACCACAGCCCTGACTTCATAAGCTTCTTCGACAAGATCTATCCAGTTCATAATGTTAATTGTTTTTCAAAGTGGAGCTTGTGATATTCTTTATCTAAAAATATTTAGAAGCAGTGATCAACAAGATGGTTTTACTGTCTCACTCATCCTGTAAAAGGTTTTACAGTAGTTAGTTCTTCAAACCAACTATAGTGACGGGTGCTGGACTGTTCTCCATCTCTGAAATCATTACCAGCAGTGTTAGCTAAATTGTAAATTCTTAATCTCAACTGTCTGGGTCAAGATTTCACTTTTGAGAGATGGGGTACCTAAGGAATGGAAGGCTTCAAGTTTTGACATCTTATTTTCTTGTGGAACAGAAAAAAAACCCAATAAATTACGTTCCTATATTTACATAGGTTATACAAATGAAACACCTATCCCACAGCTCATTGCCACAAATCTTTTCAGTGTAAATTCTTTCATTAGATCATTTACATATGTAATAGAGAGAGAAGAATAGTAATATTTAAACATACCATATATATCCATGGGCAGATGTATGTGTATTTACACAGAGAGAGAGATAGGGGTGTAAATCAATGGCTTCTCTGTAAAGGTTTTGATTCTCTTTCATTGTATGCTGAAATATTTGACCTATTTCTAGGGAAAGACACTGACCAATGAATGAGATCTTAATATTGTTGCTTAACGATGCTGCTCAGCAGAAGAGTTAAAATTCATATTTGACTGCATCACCTTAAGCAACTACTCAGAGTCTGGAGAGATGACTCTTAAACTGTTTTAAATTAAAATATTTTAATATAATTTAAATATTCTGATGTATGTACCAGATTAGTTATAAAAAGTTATATCTGTCATGTATGAGAAATTTGGAATTGTTTTCCCCTCAATTATAAGCAGATTTCTTTCCTGCCAACAAGTTCCCAAGTTTAAACTAAGCTATGCTGCCATGTCCTGTGTTCATGCAGCAGTTGCTCTGGGGAAAAAATGGTAATTTAATACAAAAATACAGTCAGGAATATGTGGGTGGCAATGACAATGGCAGAACCATGTCTCAAAAGAGGAGTCCAACTTTGAATACCAGATTGCTGATCGTGCTCTAAATATATCCCTAAAATATTCAGCTGAATATATGAATGTATTCATGACTACTTTATTATAAACTTATTACATGTGTTTTTATATCCCTAGGTCATTTTAATGCTTTTGCAGCTCTTTGTGACTCCATGCAGTGACAAGGTGGAAAGTGCTTGCTTTCCAGTTTCTGCGAAGTTGAGATCTGTTTAAACTCATCAGAGTATCAGATTCTGTTCTAAACTTCATATCTGAACTTATATATGATTGTAAAGATTTCTCCCATGAAAATTGGGACTGAGAAACAGGTTGGAATTCAATTTTTCCCAAGAAAGTTTGTTTTCCTAGAAATTACATTTTGAAATATCAAAGCAGTGAAATACTGAAGTAGTGATTATTGGATATATTAATGTTTCTGATGTTCTGATTTTATTTTTAAATAATTTAACAATACATTTAGTTCTGACTGTTATATCCTGGAGTCCAGTATGCTGCATATTTAGGTTTTTTATTTGGAACAGAGGCCTGTAGAAGAAGAATAAAAGTAAAGCTACATTATGAGAGAGGTGTTCCCCAGGGCTCAGTTTTGGGGCCAGTGTTGTTCAATATCTTTATCAACGATCTGGATGAGGGGATCGAGTGCTCCCTCAGTCAGTTTGCAGATGACACCAAGCTGGGCGGGAGTGTTGATCTGCTGGCAGGAAGGCTCTGCAGAGGGACCTGGACAGGCTGGATCGATGGGCCGAGGCCAACTGCATGAGGTTCAACAAGGCCAAGTGCCGGGTCCTGCACTTCGGCCACAACAACCCCAGGCAACGCTACAGGCTTGGGGNTGATTCTATGATTCTAAGAGTGTGAAAAAAATTGGAACAAATTTAAAAGAACAGCCAACAGAAAAAATCACATCACAAATCATACATAGCTACCCTTGCCATAGAAATTTTGTGGTGGGGGGCAATATCTGTGAGGCTTTAATGATGATTCAGAAGCTCAGAAGCAGTCAACTATATCATAAGAGAAAAGTAAAACTATTTGGTATCTTAAAAATACATTAGGTACGTCTTCTGTCCCACATGGCAGCCTGAATCCTCTGTCTAGATTGAGATATCACAGCTGAAGAAAAATGTTAACTGGCTGGACAAATAAGGAATAAGAACAACAAGAGTGATCAGAAATTCATAATCCATTGTAAGAAAATAATTAAGTAAATCAAAGTAAATAGGAGAAACCTTCAGTAAGTAAACCATCACTGAGAAATAGAGGGGGAATAAATCAGTTCCTGTATCTACCACAGATTGGAGAAGAAACAATGGCTAAAAATACAGGAAGAGAGATGAAAGTTGGACAGTAAGCAAGATATTCTATCAGTGGGAACATACGACACTATTGCTTATAATGGTTGCAGGCTTTTTCTGTGGTTGGAAGTTTTTAATTAAAAGTTGAACAAATTTGTAGACAGAATACTGTAGGGACAAGTAGGTCTCTCCTTAGGCAGATGGACAAAAACCTACTTATTTTCTATGATTTCCTAATGAGTTTAAGTACCACTTTAAAGAGTCAGCTGTTTGCTATGCACAATCTAGAGGTGATAAAATGCTTAATATTAGTCCAGTACAATAATATGCTGAATCTGACTAAATAGATTTCACTAAGTTCAGCAATTTTCAGCAGCGCAAGAGACTGGAATAAAAATCCTTAAATATACCTGTTCAGTGACCTCTTAATCACTTGTAAAAAGTCTAAGCTGCTTCAAGAGGTTGCACTACATGTTTGTTCAAGAGACAGAAATTCAAATTATCCTCATAATGCTGGCCAATAGAAAAAAGAAAAAAGTCATGATAATATAAAAAACTTTTTTCCTAGAAAATCTGTACACTATAGCTCTTTATGGCTTCACTAGAACATGTTTTCCTTCCCCAGTAAATTGTACTGAAGGAATAGTAAGATAGAAATACAAATAAGTACTGAATTGCTAGAACTTATTTTCAAGGGAAGAAGAATAACTAAAACATCTCCATAAAAAAAGAAAATGTGGTTAAAATAGTTATTAAATGCTTTTGGAGAAGATTAAAAAATAACATTCCCCAACAATATTAAAATATAAAGGTTCCATTTAATATAGAGATCAAAAATGCTCAGTAATATTTTTGCATTTTGTCAGTTAATAATGAAAATATATGTAAGGAAAATAGTTTCTATGAATTCTAGATATCTTTTAAACATATAAAATTAAAATGCTGTAGATGACTCTAACAGAACAGAGACCTAGAAGAAACCTCCTGGATCACCAAATCCAGTCTCAATTCTATCACAGACAACCATAATACCTAATCCTTTCACTGCATTGATAACTGTCCATTTTAAGATTCAAGACAGCTTTTTATTCTCACCTGTCCTGCTGGAAAGCTCTTTAGGACCTCACAGCTGTGATAGTTGGAAAATTTCTAATTTCCATTCCAAATTTATTCATGGCCAATAATAAAGAATCATCTCACATTTTATCGGTGACATAATAAATGTCATTTCTCTGTAACAGGATGAAAGTCAGCAGAACAGATTGTGAATCCCTTAAGAAAAAAGTGCAAAAAAAAAGCTCAAACCAGATAAAAATGAAATTTACCATCAAGGTATATAAAAAAATATTGTTCATTTTAACAATATTCTTCATATTTTTTCTCAAAGCCTAATTTTGAACACTTTGGCTTTTACAAGATGAAATGTACAAGCTGTGCAGAAAGGTTGTTGTTTTTAACTCTAACATGTCAACATATATTCTTTACAGGAAGAAATTAAAATATCTCTAAACTGCTCCCAGTGAGTAACTTACCTGGTTATTTACTGCAAATATTTGGATCAGGTCTTGTCTGTTCTAATAAATTACACATCATATTGCTCACGAGATGCCTACAGCTATGGAACTAAAAGTGCATGTAAGAAGAAAATTAAATTCAGAATGAAAATCTATCTACAGCAAGAGGTAGTCAGTTTTAAACCTCTGGTTCCAAAAGGTTTGCATTGGTTTATACCAGTTAAAACTTTGGCTCTTCATTTTTCTGTATACCTTTTTATCTTTCTGCATAATGTATTCATCATCCTAATCTTCAGACAGCGTACGGAAAATGAAGAGTGACAGTTCTATATATCCCTGGATGCATCTTGTGGTCCACCTAATAATGAACTGTCTTTTCAAAAGGAATTCATATTACTGAGCATTTTCCATAAGGAAATTTGCAGGACCATTCACATTGTTTCATTACTTGGACACTTTTATGAACCTCATGTAATATTATTTATCACGGCTTTAGAATTTCATCTCAGAGCTGTTTGCTCATGTGGTCAAAGCATGGAGCCAAGACTCAGGAGACACAGATTTATTCCTTACCATGTATCAGCTTTTATAGCTTTAAATGGCATGAAGGACATTTTTATTTCGTTACCTATAAATTTCTCTCATTATTACTTTGAAAAGGATGAATTTTTCCATATTTAATAAATGTCTTTTTCCACTGCATTTCCCTAGAAAAAAAGACAACAGCAATTACAGTAATGGAAAAGCAAAACATTTAGGTCCTAAATTAGACAGGAGAGATTTGAGTCTTTAGTTTTAGATTCTCCATTGATGCTGCATACGGCAACAGTGTTGTAACAGGTGCTTTCCATATTAATTCCTACTTCTGTTGAGAGCGGCAGCTGCCAGATGAAACCTTATTCAGGTGGCTGAATTTATAAAACAGTCAGATAATGAACTACATCTTCTCTTCATGGTGATTTTAAAACTTTGTGACCTTGAATATTCCCAGCACACTCAGTCTCTGTGCCAAATTCTTATACCTTTTCTTGTGTTGTTCAGCTTCTGACCCCTTGCATCACTTTTACTGATATCAGGGAAGATCCTAGCAGCAATTATTACTTCTTAATTCAAACAATATGAAAATATTAAGTGGGTTTTTTGTACTTATTTGGTTTTCATTCTTGTTTTTCTTCAGGGTGTAATATATGATCCCTTTTGTGATAGGAAGTGTTGATTTTAAGATCAGTTTGTTATGCAAGTAATTGAGCATAATCAACCTTTCCTGGTTTCAGGGTTTGTTTTTGTTTGTTTGTTTGCTTGTTTGGTTTTTTTTTTTAATGTCTCTTTTTAAAAATTCAATAAAATACTTAAGATCTAGATATTTTCCCTCAAAATTAGTAACAAATTCTGCACAAATTCTGTAGCAGCAGCAGGAACAAGCTCCATGTCAGTAACCTCAAAGAAACACGCTGCTCTGACTCCCAGATTCACCTCCAAACTGTTCACCAAAGATACTGATGAAAGCTCTGATTTAAAACTGTGTCATTAGTGCTGAATGGCTGTCTGAGTGAACAGCAGCAGCAGCTTGAATGAGAGACTGAGGGTAGCCAAATTGGATATTGTACAATATATATTATTCAAATAGATGGAGGTGTGAGGCTAACATCTGCCTTGCTCTTCTTATGTGTGCCAAAACATTCATGCACTCAGCTTTCTGCTATTCCAGGAATCACTCAAGCGCTTATTATAAGTCGTTTCACTAAGTTGGAACTTCCTTTCTCAGGTGTTCACCCAGCACTCAGCTGCTAGCCTTGCCTTGGAGGAAAAAAATTCCCAGCTTTGATCGGAAGAGTCTGGTTTTCCCAAATTTTTGAGCCACAGAAGAACATGGTGCAGGGTAAGGAGAGGGACTATAGCCTCTACTGAGATTTGTTATCATGTAATGTTTCACAAACTTGGATTTTTAGATGCTATTTCCTTGGTGGTTTTTCCTTCCCTCCTATTTTTACTTTTTCAACTAAGCATGAGAATTGGAAAGAATCTTTTCCTACTTTTCCATTTCAGGAGAACTAAAGAGCTCAGTGTTCAATCAGGACTGTGTGGGAAAAGAAAACCAGATCCTCTCTCCTATTTGTGCTCTCAGAGACTCCAGGCTTCCTCTACTAGGGATGTAAGAGGCCGTTTCTCCCTGTCGAGAGCTGGCAGTAATCAGGCCTTCTGGCAAGCTCTCCTCTGTGTGCCTCATGGAAATGAGAGGGTGGTCAGTCTTCTCCATAGGTCTTTCTTTCTTCTCTGCTAGGTATAGGAACATCATTGATAATCATATATACAACTATTGGATTTTCCAGAACTGTATGCTTGACAGGTTTGTTGCATTGCTATTTTTTACACATAAAGCTGCCTCACAAAAAAAAAAAAAAATCTATGAGGAAGGTTCAGTAGATGGAAGTGGAGCAAACAGAGGTTAAATGCTGTAGTTGTGTTGATGCAGTGACACAAGGACAAAAGATGGTGTCAAGGCTGGGGTTTGAGTGCTGACTCTTGGTACAGTGAGTCAACCACCAGCATATGATCTTTTTCTTCTATTTGGAAAGAAACCTACTTCATCTGGCCCGGACTGAATCCAGAATGTCCTGTTTCTACAGCTTTTTCTGGACTCCTGTTCCCCTATTATTGTACATCAGGGAGCAAAAAAGAAGGAACAGAAAGGAAAAGGAGGTCTGTGCACACCACTGGTGTGCATCAGTCCCCTATATGAGACATGTATTTGGGTTTCCTTCCCCGTGGAAACCAAGACACAGAGGATTTGTGTGGATGTTGTGTTTGGAAGGAAAAAGGTGGCTGGAGCATGCACTCAGATCTGGGATTAGGGTGCTCACCTGGCCATGGGGATTAGGTATAGTCTAAGGATGGCAATTAATAATTACCACAAGTAAATTTATCACTGCTATAAAATGACTGCACAAAACAGTTGTGCCATGATGGTGGTGTGGGAAGATCTGCAGCCTCCTCCCACAGCATTCAAAAAACATTAAAAAGTTTTCCTTGCATCTATTCTGCTGTCTCAAGCACACTTTTTATTCAGGTGATAAAAATGAGTAATTGCTGGGAACCACAGTTTCAAAAGGGCAAGTTAGTGTAACCAGCTCGCCAGTGAGCAGCAGGAGTCTGGGTCACTGATGCTGAATAGAATTGCATCAGCTGGCCAAAGTCCAGCTACTGACTAGCCCCTAATTTCATACAGGTCTACATATTAAGTCAAGAATGAACTGCTGTGACCCTCCATTTTCATCTTTGTGTAACACAGATGATATGAAATAGTAATTTCTCAACTGAGTCTATAATGTCTATTTAAAATAAAAAAATACTTAAAACGGGAAAAAATCCAATCTTGATTTAAAGACTTCAAGTCAGGGAAATACTCCTTGCACTAACATAATCTTTTCCCTTGTAAAAAGGAGGTGTCTTCCTTCTAGCCCATGTAATTTCATCTTCCAGCTCATCCACGCACCAATGTATTTCACTTTGTAAATGTTCACTTCCTTGTAGTCTGTTCCTGGGTGAAGTGTAAAGATCAGGCTTTGGAAGTATTTGCCTATAGCTCAAGTTTAGTAAACATCAATGAAATTTCACAGTTATTTTTAAGCTTTTTGTGATTGGCCATTTTTTTCATATGTAGACATTAAATCAGTTCCAGAATGATCTCACTGCTATTTCTCTACCCCTACTTGATGTTTTTCAGTTAATGTATTCCAGGTTCAAGTCAGTCCCCTTTGCTACAACAGCAATTTGAAATCTTAATTCAGCTAGCTACTTCCATAATTTTTAAGTTATTTCTAATACTTCATTCCAAGATCTTGCTTATCAGCTTGCAAATTTGCAAGTATTCTGCAACATGGTGTATAGCTTCACTCTTATTCCAAGTGGTTGTCCTGGTTTCAGCTGGGATGGAGTTGATTTTCTTCCTATTAACTGGTATAGTGCTGTGCTTTGGATGTAGTATGAGAATAATGTTGATAACACACTGATGTTTTAGTTGTTGCTAAGTAAGGTTTACGCTAGTCAAGGACTTTTCATCTTCCCATGCCCTGCCGGGTGCGCGGGGGGCTGGGCGGGAGCGTGGCTGGGATGTTTGGCCCAGCTGGCCAATGGGCTATTCCATACCATATGACATCATGCTCAGCATTTAAGGCTGGGCGAAGAAGAAGGAGGGGGGGATGTTTGGAGTCATGGTGTTTGTCTCCCCAAGTAACCGTTACGCGTGATGGAGCCCTGCTTTCCTGGAGATGGCTGAACACCTGCCTGCCGATGGGAAGTGGTGAATGAATTCCTTGTTTTGCTTTGCTTGCATGTGCGGCTTTTGCTTTCCCTATTAAACTGTCTTTATCTCAACCCATGAGTTCTCTCACTTTTACCCTTCCGATTCTCTCCCCCATCCCACTGGGGGGAGTGACCGAGCGGCTGGGTGGTGCTGAGTTGCTGGCTGGGGTTAAACCACAACAGTGATCCATCTTGGTCTTACACATTTGTCAAACGTTGCATCATTAACAATTTTTACCAGAAATAATAAGATGTCAGCATTGGGTCCCCACAGAACTTCACCATTAATAATTGCTCCCTGAAACTGCTATACCTTTTAAACAGGTCCACCTGCCACCTCTTACATTTCAGTGCAGGTCATAAGGGCAACACCTGTTTTACATGACATTAACAGGTCCTTCAAAATACCATGGTGAAGGAGCATGCAACACTAGAGACAACTGGAGAGAAGATACCAGCTGGGTTTGATTGAGTGCAACAATTTTGCTGCTGTCAACTCTAGCAGCAATTACCCATCAGCACATGGAAGACAGCTGTAAGTATACTCTGGAAAGCATTTATTGTATTGACTTTCAACTGTATTGTTGAATCAAAAAGTAGGCATTTCCAAAATGCATTCATTTACAAGAATGTGTGCAGAGTCCTTCTGAGTTTCTTTCACTCTTAATTCCTTTTTTATTCTCTATGAGGCATAATGTGGGCAGGAGAAGTGAAGGAAATATAATTCTTCCTCAGGAAATTTGAAACTTGTGTGTTTCTTCACAATGAGTGTTTCCTTTGCACTTAGTTTGGCTTCTCAGAAGTCAGTTTGTGTGAAGCAGGAAAATGAACGATCAGATTCTCCATCCTGATATCTGTTTTATCTGCAGAATTCGTACTCCATACATTGGGTTTATTACAGGTGATGAGGGAAAATTTTGTGAGAATTTCTTGTTCATACAATGATGGCAAATCACTAAAAAGTGAAATCCCCCTCTCCTTTTCCCCAGCTGTCTACCATTTGTCAGCTAAGGCATCTCAGTATTTTCTGACATTTTCTGCTTTCTGCTTTAATGTGATTAAACTTGTGATACATTTTCAGAGGGTTTAGCCAATGGCAGGATTACAAAATGCCAGACACATCAGTGCTAGTTCCGCTCAAGTTCTCCTTAAATATGTTCCTTTTTGATACAAATTACTCATGATCTGTGGGTGGCAAACCAGATCCCGTCAATTCCAGCAACTCCTGTGAAAGCTGAGAGGTTAACAGTTCATTTAGGATTTGACACAAAAATCTAGCCAGCAATCAAGCAAACTTTTTTTTCAAAGTTTGCAGTGGTGAAAATAAGGAACACATGTTCCCATGCTTAATCTTTGGGACACACCCACAAAGTCAACAAATCAATTTCATGGAATATACACATGAAGTCAATAAATATTTCCTGGGAAAATTATTCCTGCCTGCTCCAACTACAGTTTAAAACATATGTATATATGTATATATACATGTGTGCATGTATATATATAAAAATACATATACATACATACAAACATTCAGATGGATTGGCTGGTCACTTAGGACTGGAAGGTACCATTATCTTAATCACTGAACAAAGGAAGGGACCCTTGGTGAAATTAACTTTTTCTCAGATACCTTCATGCTCCTAGTATCAACTAGAAGTTATTAGTTGGCTACATGATTATTTACTCCCTTTTTCCTATCTCTTCTTAAGCTAAGGTGGGAAGCTGAGTGAAGTCCTACCTGGCCATCTCCTTTAGGCCTACCAGGACGCGTAGTGCCTATGTTAGCTTTTCCATGGCATGCTGCCAAAGCAGACCTCACCCACATCACCGATTGCTTTCAGGTTTTTTTGAAGAACCACCTCACAGTGACAATGTGTATTTATTGATAACTCAATAGCATCTAGTCCTGAAATGGCTGGAAATGGGCACATCTACATTATTCTGATAGGTGTCCTGACTGCCAACCCAACCCCATGTCCCTTTTTTTCTTTTCACTTGCATCCCCCTATTACCACTCCTCTGTGTGTGTGCTGTGTCATCTTGTCCTATCCCTTTCCTCTCTATGCCAGATCACTCCCCTGGTGAAATGTGTGGACCCAAACATCATGAAATGGGACCTATCCAAGGAGGAAATGAAGCCATTTCCAGTTTAGGGGTGAAATGGTGAGATCCTGTACTATTTAACATGCCCCGCAAAGAGGAGGGTTGTGAGATGGTGGGGGAGGCAGGGATGAAAGGTATTTGACCACAGAATTGGAAGTGCTATAATTCTGTGTTGGATGAGAGGGCCATATGGGAACCTGAGATTTCTGTATCTGCGTGACACTGAGGCAACTGTGTGGGGCAGGTGGCTGTGAGGGGTGCAGGCTGTGAGGGGTGCAGGCTGTGAGGGGTGCAGGCTGTGGGGCTCTGCCTGGAGATCAGAGCCTTGTGGAGATTGCAAAGGACCTCAGGGTTTTAGGCTGAGCATCCTTCCAGCAGTGAAACCAACTGATAAACCTGAATCCTGCACCTGGTTCGAATAGGAGGGGACTCCTTCACACTGCTATGAAAGAAGGAATGATAATTCATTCAAAACCAGATTTTTTACTGATACAGCTTCATCAGTCCCCATTGCTTGTAATGAAAAGGAAATGCAAGCTTCTCTACTAATGCTTTGTTTCTATGGTCCTGCTCTATTTGCCAGTGATTTCCACCAGTTCTTGTAACACATACCAGAATGCACTTTCTCTCTCTCACCCTGGGGTCTCTGATGGGAGAGACAAAGCAGTGTGTCAAAGTGTTCTTAAATAATGGGTAGTGATTGGTATGAAATTACTTCATCCCACACACTGTTTGGCCATTACACGTGATTAATCAAGAGCATATGACTGCTAGAAGACATAAAGCTCCTGCCAAAATATTCTTTAATTTAGCTGGAATATAAACAAACACAAAACAACAACAAAGACCCACAGTGCTTATTTGCATAATGAAGAGCTGTGTTTGGTGGAGATCAAAAATGCATCTATTAAAAAAAAAACAAAACTATTGTTTTTCTTATAGTTAATCACACTCTAGCCTTAGATAATTGAAAAGTAATACAAGGTTAAGTACTGCATGGCATTTATTTTATTTTTATTGCCTTTTTTTAATATATATTCTGTCAAGAATGTGAAGCACACGTAGTCAATGCAAATCATCCAGCTGGCTTGGAGAATATTTATTGGATAAGAATATTACTTTTTACTTTAATTTATTTGTATATACATAGCCAACTGGCTTTTAGGGATTAAAATGATGAAAAAAAACACCTCAAACAAAACCAGAGCTTCAATAAGGTTATGCAGCTACTTACAGTGCTGAATTTTTCTTAATTGCCAGCTGTGGAAAAGGGTAACACTTGAAACTGGGGCTGGGACAATGGGATGTGCTGAAAGATAGTGACACCAGAAGCGGGAATGCAAATATGCAACTGGAGGGGTCCTCTCCCTTAAGGAGAACTGGACCATCAGTGTTTCTTACTGTTTCTGAGCTGCCCTCTCTGTCCCACCAGGCAGCAAGCTGAACGAGTGCAGCTATGACACCTGCCAAGTCCTACATTTTGTTTACAGTCATCTTGTATGCTCTTAATTTCTTGAGTCAAATTAATTTCTTGAGATAAACACATGATTTTTATAGCTCCTCTGCCCAGCTCTCACTCCTCTCATCCACTTGCTGTTGCAGTCAGATCTGTGACTGACAAAACATGCTGGAAGAAAAGCGTAAGCTGAAAAAGGAGTGAGTAATAACAGAAAGACAGGAGACTGTAAGGGATCTGAAGACAAGACAACAGCAGTCTGATTATGAGATCACGCCAGGGTGTTAATGATTAATGGGAGAAAAGATGAGCTAGCACGTAGCTGTGAGAATGTCCTGCTCTTCCCTCCCCCTTTAACGTTTCTAAAGCCACGTCCCACACCGCATCCAGGCCCTCTCTCCCCACTCCAGCTTTGCATATTTGCTTTTTTGCCTACTCTGGCTTGTCTAATATATTCAAATTTCCAAAATGATGCTCTTTCTAACAGTGATGCCTGCCTCTGGCATATCTTAGGCTGTCAAATTACCTTAAGTAAAGCCTGTCTAAGTCTGTTTGCAAAGGAAAAACATGCTACAAATAGCAGGGGAAAAAATGGCCCATATAAAAAAAAAAAGTTATATTACTGCTCTAAAAGAAAACATTCTATGACTTCTTTAATATTAGGATGTTATTGCCTGTCATAAACCTCTCTTCCTGCACACTCCCCACCCCCACTTTAAAAATCATATGTCTGTATGACATTCTTGTAGACATGGTATAGATGATGAGATCACATCAGGCATGATGAGATCTAGAATATAAAGAACAGAGACTGCAGATCTATATATATTATTCATATGAAAACTTCAGAAATGATTGCAGATGTCGGACAAGGATTATTTTTATCAGCTTTTAAATACTTCCCAGCTAAAAAAAGAAAACACACCTGTCTTTAGTTGATACAATGACAATTTTAGAGATGATCTATTTGTTCAGGGGGAAGGAAGGGGAGAGGTGATGAAAAAGGGGAAAGAGTCTAGACAAAAATACTTAAGATTTCATGCTAACCTGAAGATGCCTTGTTTGTGTAAAACTCATTACACGCTCTCTAATTACATGATCTCTCACTACTTTGCAAATTATTTCATACAACAAAGCATTTCTGAAAATACTTGTGAAGAAAAATAACAGACATTTTTCCAGAAATGGATTTTTAGTGTCTGTCTGTTTCCTTGTTTGTTTTTCTTACTGAGAAACAAAAGAATGAGACTGATGTCCTTTTGGGAAAAAAGACAAAAGGAAGTCAGAGCATGGCTGAAGGGGAAAGCCTATTGGAGAACAATATTTGATGGTAATATTTTTAACAGAAATATACTTTTAAAAATAAAGGGACTAAATCATAAATAATGAATATGTTTTACCCTTTTCTTTTTCTTTCCCTGCAATCAAAGGATGATTTGCGGGTTACCTTTATAGGCCAATACAGTTATGCTCACTGGAAATGATTGTCAGTCCCAATGGTATCATCTTACTGTCAAATGAACTCCTTTTCCTAAGTCTTACTAGAGATGATGGCTGGGGTGGGTTGACTTTGGTCGGCTGTCAGATCTTCCCCAGCCACTCACTCACCCCCTGCTCTGCAACAGCGTGGGGGGAGAAAATAAGATTAAAATGTTTGTGGCTCAAGTTAAGGACAGGGAAATCACTCACGAGTTACCATCACGGGCAAAACAGACCCTAGTTGGGGAAAATTAATGTAATTTTCTGCCACTTAAAATAGAGTTGGATGGTGAGAAACAAAGACAACAATAAAAACAACTGCCCCCAACTGCCCCCTGCCCCAAGAAACAAGAACGTTGTCTCCCTTCCCCNCCACAGAGGCCCCCTGCAGCCCCCTGCCAATACCTGGTGCAATGATATATCTGTAAGCGGCAAAACATTAACCTTTTTGGAGATTTAAATTAATAGGAATTAGCCCATATTCACAGATTTTAATACACGTTAATTTAAAGTTGCATTTCGCAACTTGCTAAATGTTAAGTGTTAGTTATGTTATAAAAACTCATCTGCACACCCACAAAGGAACACAGAACATGTATATATGAGGTGTATAGGTGTGCTCTGTGCCTACTGGAAGTTGCTAAGCCACTATCCATCATATTTGAGAAGTCGTGGCAGTCCAGTGAAGTTCCCGCTGAGTGGAAAAGGGGAAACATAACCCCCTTTTTTAAAAATGGAAAAAAGGAAGACACTGGGAACTACAGGCCAGTCAGTCTCACCGCTGTGCCCAGGAAGATCATAGAGCAGATCCTCCTGGAAGCCATGCTAAGGCACATGGAGGACAGGGAGGTGATTCGAGACAGCCAGCACGGCTTCACCCAGGGCAAGTCCTGCCTGACCAACCTAGTGGCCTTCTATGATGGAGTGACTACATCAGTGGACTGGGATGGGAAAGGCTACCGATATCGTCTCTCTGGACCTCTGTAAGGCCTTTGACACAGCCCACCACAACATCCTTCTCTCTAAGCTGGAGAGGTAGGGATTTGATGGCTGGACTGTCCTGTGGGTGGATGCATCCAGAGGGTAGTGGTCAATGGCTCAATGTCCAGATATAGATCAGTGACGAGTGGTGTCCCTCAGGGGTCCGTATTGAGACCAGTACTGTTTAATTATCTCCATCAGTGACACAGACAGTGGGATCGAGTGCACCCTCAGCAAGTTTGCAGAGGACACCAAGCTGAGTGGTGAGGTCGACACGCCTGAGGGACGGGATGCCATCCAGAGGGACCTGGACAAGCTTGAGAAGTGGGCCCGTGTGAACCTCATGAGGTTCAACAAGGCCAAGTGCAAGGTCCTGCACCTGGGTCGGGGCAACCCCCAGTATCAATACAGGCTGGGGGATGAAGGGATTGAGAGCAGCCCTGCCGAGAAGGACTTGGGGGTACTGGTGGACAAAAAACTGGACATGAGCCGACAATGTGCGCTCGCAGCCCAGAAGGCCAGTTGTATCCTGGGCTGTATCCAAAGCAGCGTGGCCAGCAGGTCGAGGGAGGTGATTCTGCCCCTCTGCTCTGCTCTGGTGAGACCCCCCCTGCAGTGCTGCGTCCAGCTCTGGAGCCCTCAGCACAAGAAAGACATGGACCTGTTGGAGCAGGTCCAGAGGAAGGCCACAAAAATCATCAGGGAGATAGAACGCCTCTCCTGTGAAGAAAGGCTGAGAGAGTTGGGATTGCTTAGCCTGGAGAACAGAAGGCTTCGGGGAGACCTTATTGCAGCCTTTCAGTACTTAAAGGGGGCTTATAACAAAAATGGAGACAGACTTTTTACCAAGGCCTGTTGTGACAGGACAAGGGCTAATGGTTTTAAACTAAAAGAGGGTAGATTTAGACTAGATAGAAGAAATTTTTTACAATGAGGGTGGTGAAACACTGGCACAGGTTGCCCAGAGAGGTGGTAGATGCCCCATCCCTGGGAACATTCAAGGTCAGGTAGGACGGGGCTCTGAGCAACCTGATCTAGTTGAAGATGTCCCAGCCCACGGCAGTCCATGGATTGGACTAGATAACCTTCAGAGGTCCGTTCCAATCCAAACTCTTCTATGATTCTATGAAATACATGGTCAGCCTCGCTATTGGTTGGACCTGGGGACATGGAGCTGCGTCAGCCTTGCCTCTCTTGGGCTGTCAGTCCAGCAGAATATATTTTCCTCTAACATATTTTCCTTAAACATATCTACTGAATGTTCTGGGTTTGCTGCTTAAAGAAGTATAGGGTAATGCAGTAACGTTTTGTTTTTAGCTAGTAAAATCTGGAAACAAAACAGTGCTTTGAAACTGGGGGGAAAAAAGATCTCTTTGTGTTAACAGATCTTTGGCACAGTCATAGTTTCAGTGTATATGAATCAACTCACAAATCTTTGTTGATGCCCTTATCTCCAAGTGTCACATCAGTTCAAAATTTTGTTTGGATAATGCAGCTGCCTCTCTGTCTAGATGTCAAAATGTCAAAATTTTATCAATTTTTTGTCAAAAGGTGCTGGCAGCTGCCATGATGGAGACCTCTGATCTAAAAATACTTCCACATTTTTGAAGTATAACAAAAATTTCCCTTCAAAGTAATTGGAAGCAGTAGTCAAAACCTTTATGTTATAGCATTTCCAGTGAGGAAGGGAAGCTGCTGCCCAAGGAACCTGTGGCTTATCCAGAACTTGCTTTAGACCATGAATGGGTTCCCCCAGCTTCCAGCCTGAAGGATTTGCAAATGAGTCTTTAAGAGGAAAGATTAAAACAAAACTTACTATTGAGTTTACAGATGTTAAAGACATGGGGGACTTTCAAGAAAATAATTTCCATTTCATTAAGATTTTTAATATTTTTTTTTTCTTTTAGTTCCTTCCTATGGTGAAATGAACATGGCTTTGTGCATTTACATTTCTTCCTTCCTTCCTTCCTTCCTTCCTTCCTTCCTTCCTTCCTTCCTTCCTTCCTTTATTGGTTAAGTAAATAAGGGAACATCAGAACAAATTTCGCTCAGTAGAATTCAAGGTGGAAGACAACTCGGATATACCAGCTAACCGTTCAAATGACAGTGGAGCAAAACCTTTTGCATTAAAATGGTGAACAATTCCTTTAAGCAGGGATGAAACAGGGAATGCAAGATACAAACCTAAACTTTCCTGGTATTTTTGTGATGTGTATCTCACAAGCATCCTTATATGTCCAGTCTTCCTGTAGTTACTCAGAAACTGGTGTTGCCAGCCCTGTTTCACTGTAGTATGCCACTTACTGATTCTGAACATATTTTTCAACACGTTCCAGCCACCAAATCTACCCTACACAGCAAGGATCTGCAAAGATTTCACAGAATCACAGAATGGTTGAGGTTGGAAGGGACCTCTGGAGTTTATGCTGTCTGGCTGCCCTGCTCAAGCAGAGCCACTTAGAGCCAGTTGCCCAGAACCGTGTCTAGATGGCTTTTAAATATCTCAAACGAGAGAGACTCCATAATCTCTCTGAGCAACCTATGCTAGTGCTCAGCCACCCTCACAGATGTTCCGAGGGAACCTCCTGTGTTTCAATTTGTGCCCATTGCCTCTGGTCCTGTCACTGGGCACCACTGGAAAGAGCCTGGCTCCGATCTTTTTGCACCCTCCCTTCACGTATTTATACAGATTGATAAGATCCCCCTGAGCCTGCTCTTCTCCAGGCTGAACAGTCCCAGCTCTCTCAGCCTTTCCTCATATGTGAGGTGCTCCAGACCCTTCATCCTCTTCGTGGCCCTTTGCTGGACTCTCCACTATGTCCATGTCTCTCTTGTACTGAGGAGCCCAGAACTGGACCCAACCCTCCAGGTGTGGCCTCACCAGCACTGAATAAAGGGGAAAGATCATCTCCCTCAACCTGCTGACAATACTTTGTCGAATGCAGCAGAGGATTCCATTCACCCTCTTTGCAGCAAGGGCACATTGCTGACTCGTTCAAATTGGTGTCCACCAGGACCCACAAGTTCTTTTCTGCCAAGCTGCTTTGCAGCTGGGTGGCCTCCATCATATATTGGTGCATATGCATGTCTGTATGCAGTCCTGAGGTTATTTTCTCTAGTTTATCTAGTAAGAAAAGACCTAGGTTCCATGAAATTCAATGGTTAAATTCCTATAACTTTATTTTTTTCACTATCACTGGGGCCAGGATTACTCCCTCTGGCTGTCCCATATAGTTTTTAATCAAAATCCGTGATGGTAAACATGACATATGTGGTCTCGTTGGATTCAACAGGACTCCACGTGACTGTACCAGCATGTAAATAGCAGGATTAGTGTAATAATGTTTAAAGACAAAATATGACACAGTGGGAGATAACAAGAGAAAATGCAGAGGCTGAAAGAAGGCAGCAAACACAGTGATGATATAGCGCTCCACAGCAGTGTCCCTCTTACTGCCAAGTCATCTGCTTGTTTAGAGCCCTACATGTTATTTGTCAAAAGGGATCAGAAGATCGGTGTTAGGAAAATGGTAGGCATTGGGGAATGTTTTGAAATCGTTCTTGATTTAGGGAAGCAATTCGGGATTAAGCACTTCTAGGGGGATCACATTCTGATACCCTTGCACACAATTTTCACTCCAAGAGTGAAATCAGTTTCACTGATTTCTTTGGGTAGAGGAAATAACTATTTAACATGAATAGAACTAAGTCAACCCCCTGGGTATTAGTGAATTAAAGAAATGGAGTTCATAGCTGATTCTTTACAGACGCTCTAAATTCAGGAGAAGGGTGCAAAGATTGATAGAAGGCAGTGGGGAGTTTCAAATAAAGACTTTGGTGATTTAAAAAAAAAAAAATCCCCTCTCCATAATATTAATTTTGCAGCAATTCTTTTTAACAGTTTTGATTGCCCTCAAGAGGTCTGGTCTGAAGCAAAGGAAACTAATCACAGAAAATTTATGTTGCTTAATTTTGACCTTGCTCAGATAGCAGAGGATTATATGTCTGAGTTTGTAACCCATGTAGGCAAGGCTCTGAAAATGGAAAATGAGAGAGGACAAAGACAGACAACATTTTTCTGGAACATAGGGAAAATAGGAAGAAAAAAGAAAGTAGAACAGAGGCAAAATTATATGGAAAAATTATAGCAAAGAGAAGGTCCTGAAAAAGAAGGTAATATTTTGAGTACATCTAATCTAGCAAATATACTTTCAACATATAGGAGTGAATAATTTTCTTGGCAACATATTATATGAACTTTTGTTATAGAAGACTTTCCACATCACTGTTGAATTACTGCAAATAGCTAGATATTTCTGTCCCTTTTCTTTTCTGTATTTTTTAATTGCAAAACATCAAAGGGTTTGCAAAGCAATGCAGGTCAGTGTGACTGGGAACAGCCAACATCTACACGCATAGGGAGGTAAATTCTTCTCAACCACTTGATTGGAGGCTGTAGTAACAACATGTCAACTTTACGTTACCTGTAGAAATGAGAAGCTGAGCTATTCACCAAAATGGGAAAAAAATGGGCATTGTGGATACTTTGTGCCCCAATAAAAGCACAATGCAGATGTGCTAGACAAAGCAGATGCAGCTCAGTGAGAAGGTGTGCTCTGTGATTTGCCTTGCTCTTTTGGTCCCTCGGGCATCCAGACCAGATTCTTGCATTCTCCCAAATCATGCCTGGGCACAATTATGAGGCTGCTTGGGGAGCAACTGCTCCCAGGAAGCAGATGAAGCTGTTCTTGGGTAAAACAGGGTTTATCTTGTCTTTGATCTATGCTATACAATTGACTCTCAGGGCCAGATCTGGATCCTGTTCTGTACATTGAGAGACAATAGCCTGCACTTTCATCCAGACTCAGCCTTGCCATAACTGCGTAGCCTCTTCGAGTCCTTATACTGCAATCTTTAGTTCTTTCCATGAATTTACCATTTAATGTATGTCAACTTGGTCCTGGGCCATTGCAGAGACCAGAACACAGATTAATAGATGGTTCTCTTCTGTCAGGATCTAGGATAGATGCCCATTCTTGTCTCCTAGATGCCTCAGCAACTTTGCCCTCAGAGTGAAACCATCCTTTTTCCTCTCTTCTGTGAACATGGTTTCCCAGCACAGATCTCCTCTGAGGACATGGCCACTTATACTCTCCCCTTGCCTTCTGTCCCTTTCCGGGGGGCTTTCTCACATTTGAAACTGCATTTTCATCCCTAACCCACAAGTTCTTTTCTGCCAATTTAAAAAAGAATGATCCTGACTGAAGAAAAAGACCCTAAGTGAACTCATTGTAAAAGCAGTGTTTAAAAAGGATTTGCTACAAAATGGTGTTTTAATCCAGAGCATATCATGTATTTCATGATGTATGTAATAGAAATGATCATGTGGCATATACTCTATTATAAAATTTTACAGCACCACACATGTGACAAAATATTTGTTAAAATATTCTGTTATCTTTCTGATGACTATGAAGCCATTACATGGGGAAGTAGCTGTAAGTAGTTATTGAAATACCTTTAAGTTCATTTTCAAATCATTCCTTCATGCTTGAGTAAAATACTTGGACAACTTTGATGTTTCCAGCAAGAAAATAAGATAAGTACTAAATGTACCTTTTATAGAACTACCCCTTTTAAGTCTGTTCATCACATTAGATTTGAAGTGCTGGTTCCATGAAAGGACTCAGCTCTCAAGAAAATCCCCATTGATTAAATGTCTATTGTGGAATGTGTCCAAAACTGTCTAATTCCCAATGACTTACGGTATTTGTCAATATATAAAATTTTAAATGAAAACTGAATGTTTCAGTTTTTCCTTAGGAAGTTTAATGCATTTTTTAAAAGGAGTTCCAGTTTTTATATAAAATTTGTCATTTTCTGCTTGAATTTAAAAAAAAGAAACCTGAAACATTGTGGTTCCATGGAACACTTTATCCTTCAGGGTTATCTTTATTAGACACATTG
The DNA here is from genome assembly GCA_013400755.1 of Pelecanoides urinatrix. Lineage (NCBI taxonomy): Eukaryota > Metazoa > Chordata > Aves > Procellariiformes > Procellariidae > Pelecanoides > Pelecanoides urinatrix. The sequence goes on along the minus strand of VZTQ01007842.1, from coordinate 22,667 downwards.
ATCTCTATCCTTCATGTTTCTTTGGTAGTCAGCTCGGATATCACAGCTGGGACACCCGTGCATCTGAGTTAAGTCACTTGGATGAACAAATATTCTGTGAGTATTTTTTCAAGTATATTAGTATAAAGGAGGTTAGACTGCACAATCCACATGTCTCTGAAAAAGCATCACCTTGAGTATCAAATGCTGTTTATGTGTTAATCTAGGCACTTATTATATGGCACATAGTGTCTGTACAGCTGCAAGTAACTTAAAGTTGATAACTCTGGAGTATTTCCCCCTGTTGTAATGGAGATCAGAACGATTGATGCACTGGCTATCCTATGCTATTCAGTGCTACTGCATGGTGGGGTGAAGATACTGCTTCAATTTTTGTGTTATACAAAATATTCAAAGGGAGAACAAAAATGCTGCTTAATCCTAGTGGTCAGATTTGAATATTTCTGTTCTTGCTTCAGTGTATATTCAAGCATTCAATTCAACGTGTAGCATGTACACCAGGAAGGCACAGAGGACTTCACACCAAATGCCTCAGAACATGGTTAGATGAAGGGACAATAATTTTCACACCTCTTTATAATTTTGCTGTTGGAAAGAATTTTCTCACAAATGGCAATTAAAGTTTTAATCACTACCAAGAAAGTCTGTGTTTAAATTAGGGAGCAGAGGCCACAGGTCTCTACAATGTTTTGAACTAAGAATCTGAACTATCAAAAATTATCTTAAATTAAGATTCTAAGGAGATAAAAGTCTGCAGACATTTTTTTTAAAGCACTGACTTCATAATTGGTTCAGAAATGTATTAGTCATATTATATATCTCAGAGTGAATCTAATGGAAACGTAGAGTACAGAAAGCTGTTTACAGGTATACCACCCACTAGTCATAATGAGAGACTGAAATGATGTGCACAGTGGCATTCATGGGTGTATGGCAAGAAGCGACAATAAGAAATTTTGAAGTGAAAGGTCAAACTGTCAAGCACTCATGGCAAATAACCATTTTCAAGGATTCTGATGTCCATTACATACCAGCTCTCTGGGATGGAGCCCAGGCAACATGGGGATCATTAATGATGTGGGGGTTTTACATTTTTTTTTTCTTTGGGTTTTTTTTTGTTTTTGAGAGCAGAGGGGAAGAAAAGCATTTAATGGATTTGGTCTTAGAATAGGCACTGTGTAACAGAATACACTAGAAGAAAAAGCTGTCTATAGGGAAATGTCTGTCAAGTAGCTCAGGTTTACTTTCTCTTCAGTTATATCAGTTAAGAAAAGGATATAGCAAAACCTAAGTTCTCTTTCTGTTATGCTAAATAAAAACATTAATACTTGAAAATGAAAAAGATACATTTCTAGTAGATAAAACAGTTTAAAAATATTTTATAAGTCATTCTACAGCCTGCACAGCCTTTTGAGTATTGGCTGTTGTCTATGCCCACTATAGACCCTAACTAGACTGCTAGGTATAGTGGACAGATGGAGAAACCAGACAAAAAGATTGTTTTAAGTATTTCGGAGTGAATGCATTCCTCTAGTATCATGATATACAGACCAAGTCCCACACTGCCTCTATGCCTCAGATAAAATAATATTTTTATTGTCTCTAGTTCTAACCAAAAATCTTCGAAGAAATGTCATACTTCTTCCTCAAGCAAAGAGGATTGTCTTCAATTTATCCATTGCCTTCTTTTGACTCTCCCATGATTTTCTTTTTGAGATAAATTAGAGCATTCATATCTTCCATACTGCTGACTGCCCAGCTTTCTCGGCTGGGGTAGAGTTAAATTTCTTCCTAGTGCTGTGTTTTGGATTTAATATGGGAAGAATGTTGATAACACAATGATGGTTTTAGTTGTTGCTAAGCAGTGCTGACACTCGTCAAGGACTTTTCAGCTTCCCATGCTCTTGCCAGGTGCACAAGAAGCTGGGAGGGAGCATAGCCAGGACAGCTGACCCAACTGGCCAACAGGGTATTCCATGCCATATGACATCATGCTCAGTATATAAATAGGAAGCGTGGTCCAGGAAGTAGCAATCACTGCTTTGTTGTCGGTCAGCGGGTGGTGAGCAATTGCATTGTGCATCACTCATTTTGTATATTCTACCATCATTATTATTGTTATTATTATTATTTTCCCTTCCTTTTCTGTTCTATTAAACTGTCTTTATCTCAATCCATGAATTTTACGGGTTTTTTTTCAATTCTCTCCCCCATCCCACTGTGGGGAGGGAAGTGAGCGAGCAACTGTGTTCAATGCGTTTCAATTTCAATGCAAATATTAGCCATCAAGCCTTTACCTTGTGACTTAGCAGTTTGATCAGTAAACTATTCATACTCCACACCGTTGCTTGCACCAAAGCTTAGAATGATTGCCTAAAATTTCTGGGTTTGCTTTGCTTGAAAATCCTAAAGTTGTTTTGGGCTAAAATTATGGGCTGACTAACTACTATAATTAATGTTTTAACTAATACAGTATTAGGTTTTTCCTGAAATTAAGTTGTACTCCTTTTTACGCAGATGTGTCTGCAAAGGAGACAGAAAGAATGTGTTTGCTTTAAAAAAACTACTACCTTTGTTCTCCAATGCAAATATTGGAGAATAAGTAAATGAGCTTCCTATGGAGGCCTTGTAATGGTTTAACCCCAGCCAGCAGCTCAGCCCCACACAGCTGCTCACTCACTTCCCCCTGGTGGGATGGGGGAGAAAATTGGAAGGGTACAAGTGAGAAAACTCATGGGTTGAGATAAAGACAGTTCAATAGGTAAAGCAAAAGCCGTGCAAGCAAGCAAAGCAAAACATGGAATTCATTCACCACTTCCCATCGGCAGGCAGGTGTTCAGCCATCTCCAGGAAAGCAGGGCTCCATCACATGTAACGGTTACTTGGGAAGACAAACGCCATCACTCCAAATGTCCCCCCCCTTCCTCCTTCTTCCCCCAACTCTATATGCTGAGCATGACGTCATATGGTATGGGATATCCCTTTGGTCAGTTGGGGTCAG
>VZTQ01007842.1:0-19303 GCA_013400755.1 Pelecanoides urinatrix | reverse complement strand
GCAGAGGGGAAGAAAAGCATTTAATGGATTTGGTCTTAGAATAGGCACTGTGTAACAGAATACACTAGAAGAAAAAGCTGTCTATAGGGAAATGTCTGTCAAGTAGCTCAGGTTTACTTTCTCTTCAGTTATATCAGTTAAGAAAAGGATATAGCAAAACCTAAGTTCTCTTTCTGTTATGCTAAATAAAAACATTAATACTTGAAAATGAAAAAGATACATTTCTAGTAGATAAAACAGTTTAAAAATATTTTATAAGTCATTCTACAGCCTGCACAGCCTTTTGAGTATTGGCTGTTGTCTATGCCCACTATAGACCCTAACTAGACTGCTAGGTATAGTGGACAGATGGAGAAACCAGACAAAAAGATTGTTTTAAGTATTTCGGAGTGAATGCATTCCTCTAGTATCATGATATACAGACCAAGTCCCACACTGCCTCTATGCCTCAGATAAAATAATATTTTTATTGTCTCTAGTTCTAACCAAAAATCTTCGAAGAAATGTCATACTTCTCCCTCAAGCAAAGAGGATTGTCTTCAATTTATCCATTGCCTTCTTTTGACTCTCCCATGATTTTCTTTTTGAGATAAATTAGAGCATTCATATCTTCCATACTGCTGACTGCCCAGCTTTCTCGGCTGGGGTAGAGTTAAATTTCTTCCTAGTGCTGTGTTTTGGATTTAATATGGGAAGAATGTTGATAACACAATGATGGTTTTAGTTGTTGCTAAGCAGTGCTGACACTCGTCAAGGACTTTTCAGCTTCCCATGCTCTTGCCAGGTGCACAAGAAGCTGGGAGGGAGCATAGCCAGGACAGCTGACCCAACTGGCCAACAGGGTATTCCATGCCATATGACATCATGCTCAGTATATAAATAGGAAGCGTGGTCCAGGAAGTAGCAATCACTGCTTTGTTGTCGGTCAGCGGGTGGTGAGCAATTGCATTGTGCATCACTCATTTTGTATATTCTACCATCATTATTATTGTTGTTATTATTATTTTCCCTTCCTTTTCTGTTCTATTAAACTGTCTTTATCTCAATCCATGAATTTTACGGGTTTTTTTTCAATTCTCTCCCCCATCCCACTGTGGGGAGGGAAGTGAGCGAGCAACTGTGTTTCAATGCGTTTCAATTTCAATGTAAATATTAGCCATCAAGCCTTTACCTTGTGACTTAGCAGTTTGATCAGTAAACTATTCATACTCCACACCGTTGCTTGCACCAAAGCTTAGAATGATTGCCTAAAATTTCTGGGTTTGCTTTGCTTGAAAATCCTAAAGTTGTTTTGGGCTAAAATTATGGGCTGACTAACTACTATAATTAATGTTTTAACTAATACAGTATTAGGTTTTTCCTGAAATTAAGTTGTACTCCTTTTTACGCAGATGTGTCTGCAAAGGAGACAGAAAGAATGTGTTTGCTTTAAAAAAACTACTACCTTTGTTCTCCAATGCAAATATTGGAGAATAAGTAAATGAGCTTCCTATGGAGGCCTTGTAATGGTTTAACCCCAGCCAGCAGCTCAGCCCCACACAGCTGCTCACTCACTTCCCCCTGGTGGGATGGGGGAGAAAATTGGAAGGGTACAAGTGAGAAAACTCATGGGTTGAGATAAAGACAGTTCAATAGGTAAAGCAAAAGCCGTGCAAGCAAGCAAAGCAAAACATGGAATTCATTCACCACTTCCCATCGGCAGGCAGGTGTTCAGCCATCTCCAGGAAAGCAGGGCTCCATCACATGTAACGGTTACTTGGGAAGACAAACGCCATCACTCCAAATGTCCCCCCCCTTCCTCCTTCTTCCCCCAACTCTATATGCTGAGCATGATGTCATATGGTATGGGATATCCCTTTGGTCAGTTGGGGTCAGCTGTCCCAGCCGTGTCCCCTCCCAACTCCTTGTGCCCCCCCAGCCTCCTCGCTGGTGGGGTGGGGTGAGGAGCAGAAAAGGTCTTGACTGTGTGTAAGCCCTGCTCAGCAGTAATGAAAACACCCCTGTGTTATCAATCAAAAAAATATTTTTCAGCACAAATCCAAAACATAGCCCCATACTAGCTACCATGAAGAAAATTAACTTTATCTCAGCCAAAACCAGCACAGACCTACAAGGGGATGGTAACAGAGTAGAAAGAGTATCACCACACCATATCCAGAAAACCTTCTCCCTTTATGGGTACAGTTTTGGAAAAGGTCTATGCTCACAAAGGAAACTTTTGATCACTGTTGCATATGTTGCAGATGCCCCTTCTATTGCAAGCACAGAGAGACGACTGTTTATACAGAATATGGGTGCTGTCAATTATACAAAGTTATTATTCCTTGAAAAAATGGGGTAACTGCCTGTTCCCAGAAGAGGTCTCTGCGTTGCATGTCCCAGGTAAACATAGATTGTTTTTATTTGAAGAAGGCTATGGTTATACACATCCTTCTTCCAGATGTAATAGTTACATGATCTGAATCTGAGTTTCCATAACACAAACAAGTAATTAATCTGTTATCTGTGGACACTTTTTTCTTCTTCCTGCAGGTATTTTATTTGAAATCATTTGGAAAAGGTGTCTGAACATGGACACAGAAACCCATGTGACTATAAAATAATCTAGGTTGGAAGAGATCTCAGGAAGTTTCTAGTGCAACCTTCTGTTCAAAGGGTGACCTATGGGATTAGACCAAGTTGCTCAGATTTATCCAGATGTCAGATGTGTTGGTTGGGAATCCTACTAGGTTTCTGTGACAAAGTTTTGATGTCATACAGACTTGAGAAGTTAAATATCAGTCAATTTGGAAACTATGTAACTGCACTGAGAGTGTGGATCCAAAGAGAACGCAAATCTTTAGTCTACAGAGGTAGAGGAAGTTTAAGAAAAGAAATGGCAACTTCTGGGACACAAGAAAACATTTATTTCAGTAACAGAAATTTGATCACTAAGAGAAGGCATTTAAACAACAAATGAGTGGAGACTTACAGCACCTTAAATTTGTTAGTTTGGTGCCTCAGCTATAGTTAGATCCTGCTTTTAAGCATTTAATGTATAAAATATCTTTCTTTCAATCAAGAGCCTGATATCAGATAATCCCAAAATGTTTAACTTGACCAAAATCACAGAATCATTTAACCTCACCTGAACTTTCCATTTATTACTGTTTATCTCCTTTCTTGATAGTAACTAGATACCAACTAAATTGTTTCACAGAAAGAAAGATATTTTCAAGTTGTTTTGTTACACATAAATACATAACTGCAGGCAGGCACACATCTGTCTTGGAGAACACAATATGTGCACAATTAGTACATTTAATTAGTCAATTAGAGGAATCTTAAAGGATAGTGCAGATGGCCTTGGAGAAACGTATTGTGGGATAATCAGTGCTCTGTTTTCTAATGTTCTTGCATAGTTTACTCTCTAAACATCATGGGTGCCTGTCACCTCTCTTGCATCACTATAGGTGACTGTGTCGTCTGTTAATCAGATCCTGCCCTACCATCACCATCAGTAACTGGCATATCAGTGGTTGCTCTGTTTTCCTGTCTCATCTTTTTATTTGTCTACACTTGTGACCCATTTTTTGTCTACAGTTTTCATGTTCAGATACCTCAGGTATAAAGAATACCAAAATAATAGCTTAATAGAGGAAATATAGTAAACGGAAAAAGATGTTTCCATTCCGAACACACTGCCATTCCCTGTCTGCAACAAGGGAAATTGATAGAGAGATGTAGTTTTGTGTTTTCATTCGAATACAAAATTTTTGAAACTGAATTTCTGGATTTAGGTGCAGTCAGTTGAGTGATAAAACTTTCTTTGACTTCAAAGGATCAAAAATTTTCCTAACTTTCTGTTTCTCTCCCTGGTTTTCTCTGCCATTAAATCTCTGAGGGCACAGTTTTGCATGTAGCATTGCTTTCAGGTCCTCTTCTTTCTAACATTCTTATTGGGCTTCAAGAAAGGCAATAAGAGCAGATTGTCCAGAATGATTGTTTTTCCTAATCTAGGAGAGTGGCTAGCTTGCAGAATGTACGACTTGTTTTTTGCACACAGGAAAACTTGTCAAAATCAGAAAGATAAATATTATTAACGTTTGATAGCATGATGAATAATGCTGTAATATGCTGTATTGAGTATCATTTATCTTTTCCCACCAACCCTGATTTTCTTTTTAAATGTTGCATTAGTATTGGTGATTTGAATATTGATATGCTGTCCTCAGGGCTAAAACAGCAAAGTCCCAAAGGAAATCTAAGATTAATAAAATGAAGGGTGAAGAAATCTTTTCCACCACACATAAAATTTAATTAAATTTGTTGGGTGACCATGCTAAACCACCCCTGAGCTGTCAATATTCCTTGTTGTCCACTTCAGAGCTCATGGTCAGAAATAGTGGATCATCTTTGAAGCGAGACTCTGCCTGCTGTCTTATTGATGATAAGTTGCTTCACTAATGGTAAATTTGTAGTAATCTGTAATAGAATATACCTACTTGGTTGTTGCTATTACTAGTTGTTGCTATAATATCGATTGTTTCTGTAATTGATTATTGCTGTACTATTGATTGATAATATATTATTAATTGCTGATAGCTTGAGAGAGAGATATATATCCACTTTATTAATCATAGGTATACTTGCTAGTGGTGATTTTTTGTGGTATTTGTGGTAATCTGTAATAAAGTACAGAAATGTAGAGGATAAAAACCTCCCTATCCTTGTATATTATGGAATCCTACAAACCCACAGTCATGATCTCTACACACCCATAGGCCAGGTAACCCTTCAGATCATAGCAACAGTATAATCTGTATATTTTTATCCATTAAGACCTTAATACTTCTATTTTCCTCCTCCCAAATCCCTTCAGTGCTGCACCTGAAAGAGATTGAGTTACCTATTCACTCTACACTGGGAAGAAGTGAGGCTATGAATGAATAAACTTCTGCTCCCCAAAACCTGGTCACTCACAACCAAGAGAGCCACAGACTAAGAAATACAGCAGGAATTCAGTGTCTTGACATCTTGACCCAAATCTACAAATCATGACCAAGGTCTAGGATGCTAGCTACATAAGACATTTAATAATTTGTTATCATTTCCCAGCCTTCTTACCAAAGAGGACTACATAAGAACACTTTCAGGAGAACTCAAAAACTTAAACTTTCAAAAATTCTTCATAGTCTAAGATAACAATTTGAAATTATTAGTTACCATCTTAGGGACAAAGTTAGGAAATAAAGTATTATTAAAAAGGGCTGAGGGGTGTTTTCTTGTTGTTGGTGGTGGCAATGATTTTTATTGTTAGGTTGTGTTTTGTATAGAGAAGGAAGAGAGATATCCTGGACCTGGGACCATGGACATCATAGGAAATTCTGTTCAACATACACCTGACTCACAAATGGTGATCACAGCCAAGCATCATGGATCACCTAATTATGCACCCAAATCTTTTCTCACATATTGCTGCTTCAACATGGGGGCTTGTAAGCTGTTGTGAAGAAGTACCTCCATTTCTATACTGTACAAACTGGCAAAAGCCAACACAGCATTTATTTTCCTTACTGCAGCACCTGTAACATGCAGTGATTCAGAGTCTGCAACATAAGCAACTGAGCCGTTCCTGCTGTGGAACAGGCATCTGGGGATGGAAACCATGCAGTGAGCCCTCTGTAAGTCATCCTGCCTGTAAATCATAGTCAGTCCTCAGATACATGGGCACAGCATAAAAATCTTCATATTTTTATATCCAGATTAGTAGTGTAATCCACAGTTTGGGAAGATTCTGACCAGTGCATATTTCAAATTACAGGAAATTTGCATGTTTTTTTTTTTTAAAATGATGGTTTGGGGAAGTGAGCTAGTCATTTTGAAATGGTCTTTTAACCTTGTAGAAATGATTGGCCAAAATTTATGCACTGAAATATTTGTGTATGCTCCATGAGTATTCAGCATAAGCACACAGATTTATATCCACAGATAAATGAGCCAAGTAGACACTGATAATCAGGATAATGATGCCAAAAATGCACACAGCAGAGAACTCCAGCTAGTGCTGGAACGATCCGGATTCATAACAACATGCTTTCAGAAGTTTCATTCTTTTAGCAGCTGAGGCATTTTTCTGCTAGTTAAATGCAAGATCATTCTAATAGATGCTGAAGTCCTTCCAGTGAACAGCAAACAGCCTCGAGCCAAACACCAATGATGCTACCAAGTGACTGTATCAGTCCAGACCTGGGTGTTGCTGAGATCAGCTTGTGCCTTTGAACTGTGCCTCTTGGATAATATCATCAGTGCAGGCACCAAGGCATTTAATTTTGCAGCAAGCTGCCATCAGCACGTTCTATTACGCTGAATTCCTGTTGCCATCTTCCAAACTCTGCCAGCCTCCATTACTGTGTCATTGTTGGGTCATGTAAGCATCAAACTGTGCACAGCAGCTTCTCCAGTTACGAATTGTATCTCATGTTTTTTCGTGGCTTGTCTACTGAGCAATGTCAAAAGCTCTGGCTTATCATTTAACACTACATTAGGACAAACTTTCTATCAGACAATTGCTATCAGATCAGCTCGTCACTAAAAAAGAAAACAAAACAGGGCAGTCTTTCAACAACTATTATTTTCTAAGATAAATAATACCTATAAAATAACAGCAAGAGTCGACAAAAGAACTTCCAAACTGGTAAAGTTTATTTTATTGCTGGTATTCTGCTATTTGTAGTACCTAAGGCCTTAGGGCAACATTCATCAGTAATATGTTACAGTCAAGATTCACATTCAATTCTCACCTCATTATTGGAAGCATTGAACTTTTGCGGAGGGGGGTTCTGTTTTTTTATTATTAACCTAAATCTGTAATTCATTTTTCAGCCCACAACTCCATTCATAAAATGGATGAAATGATGTACAATCATGCAGGGAGGAAAGTTCTTGAATCAACGTTGTCATCAAAGAACACGTGTATACATATAACTTCATATTCAGGGAACATTTTTGGTGCTGCAGATGAGGTTTGGATTCACAAACCTGAATACTATTCTGGATCTGGGCAAATAAATAAATTCTTTCTTGTGCCTGCTGCTCCCAGCTTGTCCATGTCTCTTGAAAAGCAGACCAGAGGAAGCTTGGCTGTGCTTTCTTTTGTAGGGTTTTCAACCCAGATCACCCCAAAAAGTGACTTATGTATTAAGCTATAGATTATTCTGATACAAATTTTTCTATTAACTACTTGCATACGTGGCTAGCACAGAGCATGCACATAGAACCCAATTTCTATGGTAGGTCTCAAAACTGACTTGCGGAAAACAGACTCCACAATCTGTAAGACTGTAAAGTAGGTATGTTTATTCAGCGCTGGGCAGCACGGGGGGTAGTCCTACCAAAATTGTGTGCGCCTCAACACGGCACTCATCATAAATTTATGCAGCGAATTGTTGCATATGCATGATACACCTATACATATGTATGACCTGCCCCCGCTTTGTATTAAAATGAGTTCCAAGAAGTCATTTCCATGAACCCCTCCCATCCGCGCTTGCGCATTGCCTCCTGGTGGTGGTCGTCGGGGGTCGTGGGGATGAAGGCTGGTGGTTCCTCTTCGTCACCGCTAGTAACCTTTTGTTCTTGCGCAGGCTCAGTTGCTCCTTGGCTCTTGCTCAAATAACAGGGTCGGTTTTAGCTGGTTTCTTAGAAGAAGTTCTTCTTATCAGGTACCGTCCTTGTGAGGCACCAATTAATTTACACAGTAGTTGTGCTGGCCTTGTGAGAAGCTACAGCTAATTCATACACAATAGTTAACGAGGTCTCAAACTTTTACCTACTTGGGTAGGTAAACTTTTACCTACCCAATTTCCTTTTATCCTGCACAGTGCCTTATCTACTTGCTGTACTACCGCTTGCTTGCCTTTAGCGTGAAGGAGATTGCTGTAAATTCCCTTTTCCTCATTCGGGAATCTAACCTTTTTTTCACTAAGCTACTATTAATAGAGCTAAACTGTTACTAGCAGATAACTAGTCACACAACACATCTACTTATTTGTTCATGGTTCTTAATCACACACACACACGTTTACTTACAGTTATCTAATTGGAGGGTAGCTCAACGGCAGTCTCAGTAATCTCAACTGCAACTTGACAATAGCAACTGCCTCCTCAGAGTGGAGGGTTGTGCTGACTTGCCAGTGGCTACTAGTTCATCTTTTAGAAAGCATCCTACAGAGGTCCTTGTTTCAGCATTTGTCTGTACAACCCTGTAGTCTTCGTCCACAGCTGCCTTCCCTTTGGATGTGGTCTGAGTTCCATAACCCAGCTGTGACACTGCCGGGTGCCTGTGGCCTTGTACAGACTGGGCAGGCTCTTGGTGTGCTGATTTCATCAGTTCTTGCAGATTAAACAGGACTGCTAATCACCAGGACTGCAAGTCCTTGGGAAACTTCTAAACACCAGCTTCTTGGCATTTACCTTCCCTCTCTTCTGCTAGGTGTTTGCTAGTAGCTATTTCTACATCTAAACCTATATATATCCACAAAACCCACTTGCGAAAATTCATACAGACAGGGCCTTTGTGATATTACCACTTCAGAGAGGGAATCATGTTCTACAGCGTAAAATGTAAAAACATTGTTGAGTAAATCCAGCATCAGTATTGCTGTGTTCTAACATGACTATTATTTTGTTTGTTTTCACCTCAAACTTGTTCCCATCTCAAAAACACATCTCAAAGAGAGTGGGGACCACGAGTTAAGAAAATTCATGATAACTTTAAATTCCCTGTTGGTGCTTAATCCCTTACAACACGTACAGAAACAAAATAACCTGCCCAAAGGACGTTCTCTGTTATGTGAAGGACGCTCAGCTGTTCTCTTTTAGTTGCTTCATCCTTATAAGATGATGTGGTGCCGATCTATGCAGGTGTTTTGGGAAAAAATCCAAATTGTAAAGGAGATCCTGAGCTTCGCTTAAAATAAGGCTGGAATTTGTAGATACTATTACACTTATTCTGAAACTCATGGCATTTTAGCCCAGACATTTGCTAAAAGGCCCATCATTAATTACAGCTATAGAATACATTGTGTGTTTTTCCCTCTTGAACATAGGACTGCATAGACTGGGTCACATTATCATGCCTGCATTAAATGATGCAGATTTTCATCTCTGTAAGTGCAAAATTATATAGTTCTCTGATTCTCAGGCTTGTCTCTCTAAAAGCCAGAAGCCAACTTATTTGTGGAATAAAAAGACCTAAACAGGGCAGTTCCTTTTGTGTTTAATCTCAAGAATCATTCAATCTAGGAGAAAGAAGAACATCTGTTGAATTAACTTGCAGGGAGGAATACTGGAGTTACTGGACATGTCTTCATTTCTTTGAGCTCAGCAGTCAACATTTTCAAGCTGAAAGACCTTTGTTTTATAAATAGTGTATACTGAAAAGCTGAGACTGCAGGAAACTGAATGTCTACAAAAAGAAGCCCGACCTTAAATTTAATTCAGTGCTGTTGGTAATCACAGAATTCCCACACGGGCTTGAAAGAGATTGTCTGGGATTTGTGGTAACTCTATGAATATTGCAAATAAAATGAAGTTTAAATGGATTCTCTATCCCTATTTGAATCTTTGTAATCTGTACAGTGTCCTATAAGAATATAAAAGTATTGAAAAATTATGCAATGGTTACAATACTGAACCTGTTTTTAGAATTAAAACAGGCTTTTAAAAAGGCTGCTTGTTGCAGCCTTTCAGTACTTAAAGGGGACTTATAAGAAAGATGGGGACAAACTTTTTAGCAAGGCCTGCTGTGACAGGACAACGGGGAATGGTTTTAAACTAAAAGAGCGTAGATTTAGACTAGATCGAAGGAAAAAAAAAATTTACAATGAGGGTGGTGAAACACTGGGACAGGTTGCCCAGAGAGGTGGTAGATGCCCCATCCCTGGAAACCTTCAAGGTCAGGTTGGACAGGGCTCTGAGCAACCTGATCTAGTTGAAGATGTCCCTGCCCATGGCAGGGGGGTTGGATTAGGTGGCCTTTACAGGTCCCTTCCAACCCAAACTATTCTATGATTCTATGAATTCAAATGGTAAGTAAAACATTCAGGTGGAAATTTCTGTTGTTACCTTAGAGAATTCATTTGGAACCAAGTCTACCAAATGAATTAGAAAGACTAAAGCACTTACATTCAAGGGTATGAAAATAATTTTTTCCTATTTCTATATGACATAATTTCATTATGCATTTCTACTACATCACTTTCTGTATTCACGTTAGAAAGAACTATCCAACGTTGATCACTTAGACAGCATCTGCATATAAACAACCTGCTTCTGGGCCTCATACCTTTCCCCAGAGCAAGTAACTTCCATCAACCTTTATTTACCTTATTCACCAGTAAATATTTAGTGTAGAGATAACCACTTCATGAAAACTGTTTCTCTACTCCGATCATAAGGAGCTTAAGATGACCTACTCAGACATATGCATAGATATTCTAGACATCAGAGCTAGGTGTGATAAACTCCACTGTCACTTCCTAAAATTTTGTCCCAAGTTGTATGGGCCACTTACATGAGTGAGTTGTGTTGAGTTCCCAGCTCTTGATTCAGGGATGTGTCCACCTAAACAGCCTCATACCACTATTCTGTCTATAAAAAGTGTGTATATCCAACATGAGTGACTGTTGTGTGACTACAGAGGTAACCATTTAAATTAAATGCCATAGATAAGTGATTGACACATTAAAGGACAACCATTGCTGGTTAATTGCTTGGCAGTAATTGTCAATAGCTGGTTAGAATTTAATGTGGTAGGCATACAACAATTTCTGTAAGTATAGCAAAAAAAAAAAAAAATTAAATCCTTAGCACCTGTTGTTTTGGGTGTTTTTCCCACCCCACCTCCAGCTGATAAAGACTCAGTTCTTTTTTTGTTAGTATGAAAAAATTATTCGGGCTAAATTTAGAGTACCCTGAGTAAATATCATTCTAGCAATATGCCCTTCATATAGCAAGCTGTAAATTTATTTCCTTATGCTAATGTGTGCAACACAGATAACATGCAGTTTAGAGACAAAATGTGTTTCTTAAATAAGTCCTCAGAGAGACCTGGACTGCTATGTTTTAAGTTTTCAAAAGACCCGTGAATACAGCAAAACTCGGCTATCCACTGAACATGTTTTTTGGTGAACTGGAATTGTGTAGTAGGTCTAGATAGATGGAAGAAATTACAGTGGGCTGGGACTGTTTGGAAAACAGAATAGAGGTTTTCTTGCTGTTAGAGCGGGTTTAACAAAATAGATTAGGAGAGGATTCAGAAATGAACTTAAGAGACTAAAAATTATACGTTTGTGTCATGGCTTAACCACAGCCAGCAACTCAGCCCCACACAGCCGCTCACTCACTCCCCGCTGGTGGGATGTGGGAGAGAATTGGAAGGGTACGAGTGAGAAAACTTGTGGGCTGAGATAAAGACAGTTTAATAGGTAAAGCAAAAGCCGCGCAAGCAAGCAAAGCAAAACAAGGAATTCATTCACCTTTTCCCATCAGCAGGCAGGTGTTCAGCCATCTCCAGGAAAGCAGGGCTCCATCACGCGTGATGCAACGGTGACTTGGGAAGGCAAATGCCATCACTCTGAACATCCCACCCTTTCCTTCTTCTTCCCCCAGCTTTATATGCTGAGCATGACATCATATGGTATGGAATATGGTATTTTAGGGACATGGTTTAGTGGGCATGGTGGTGTTGAGTTGATGGTTGGACTTGATGATCTTAGCGGTCTTTTCCAACCTTAATGATTCTATGATTCTATGATGCTATGAATATCCCTTTGGTCAGTTGGGGTCAGCTGTCCCAGCTGTGTCCTCTCCCAACTCCTTGTGCACCCCCAGCCTCCTCGCTGGTGGGGTGGGGTGAGAAGCAGAAAAGGTCTTGACTGTGTGTAAGCACTGCTCAGCAGTAACGAAAACATCCCTGTGTTATCAACACTGTTTTAAGCACAAATCCAAAACAGAGCCCCATACTAGTTACTGTGAAGAAAATTAAGTCTATCCCAGATGGAACCAGCACAGTTTGTTAATGATAGCCTTCTATCTTTAAAAGATAGCAGAAAGCTTTTCCATCTGAAGACATCTTGTCCCAAAACTGTATGTTCATTTTACATGGAGAAGTTTGCACTGTGGTAGGTAACCCTTCCTCTATTAATTTGAAAGCCCACAATTAGACACATACTTGTCTCAATAACCTAAAAGACTTGCTCTTGTAAGTGCGTCTACAAGGTTATAAACTTTAAATATTAAAAAAAAAAATGGATGCCTCAAGGATGAATCAAAAGCATCTGAGTAAAATGACCTACCCATTTTCAGATATGCAGGCACATTTGGGACTTATTCCCATGAACCGATTAGAAATAAAACACGTAGCAGTTATGAATGGCTAATGCCTCCTATCCCCAACATAAAATACAACTAATTTTTTAATATGCAGCTGTCGACAGAAGTGCCCAGTTTAGGGAGTGTCTTGAGTCCTCCTCTGGCTATTATGGGCATCAGCAACGCTTCTTTCTCTGTTGGCATTTTTAGGAGTTAACTTGGTTCATTTCTCTCAGGGAACACTTGTAGATACCTACTTTGAAGACTGAATTCAAAGGTTTGAACAGAGCTACCTCTTTTGAAGTCAAAACCCCCTAAAGGGTTTGGATTTCAGACACACATGTGCTTCCTATTCCAGCTCTTGCTCGCAGGATAGTATTTATTGCTCATTTTAAGGCTCCTAAACCTAAATATGGGGGGCCTATCTCTGGGTTTTGTTTGTAATTCATATAAATGTTTAAATTAAATACAGATGATGCAAATCTCATTAGTAGCTTTATTAATCTCTAGTTGGAGAGAAGATCATATTAATCAGGCAATATTTGCATAAAGATGACATTGATTATTCCAAAATCATACCATGAATATGAAAATATCTCAAGTTTGATTGGATCCTACAGCAAGAAAAATTAAATAACAAATTCTAATCACACCCAGCAGTTGAATTTGGAAACTATTTGCCAGTTTCCAATTTAATCTAAAAATTCGATCCCTTGCTTACTTTAGCTAATCTCAAGTTCATTTTCTATTTATGTCTTCATATTGTACTTACTGTCAGAGCATCAGTTCCTTATCTCTTTAACAAAAGGTTATATTCTCTCAAGACTCATTTGTAGAGCCGATCTCCTAGGGAAGACTAATAGTATAAGGCCTCTAAATGCTGTGGTGGTCATGTTGTTTTATTAACACCGATAAACAGAATGGTCCATTGTTACTAAGGGCAGTTGGGAAATAATTATTTTTCTAGATTTTTTTTCAGCAAGAAATTATTTGCATGCAATATCATTGTTATTCTTCTGTGGTCCAGGAAATAAAAACTTTTATTTTATCTTTCATGCTCTACCCTTTCTTGTTTCTTTTTCACCTTTACCAGTGAAAGGTATATTACAGTATGATAAAGCTTGTGGGGGAAAGGACAGAAGGGACCAAAGAATAAAAAGTCAGATTCAGGTTTCACCGAAAAAACCAAACCTTTCTGGGGGTGAAGGAGAAAAAAAAAGAAAAAAAAATCTCAATTTCATAGATGATTTATAAGGACAGCAGCATGCAACAAAGCCTCTCTATAGCAACAATTCATTGAGTTGCTATTCAAATGAACTCAGGGAGTCCCCACTACCGGTATCACTCTGTCTTGAATAAAAAAGCAATCACTTTAATTCAGAATCTTTAAGAAGTTTGTGTCTTGCATGGTCCAGAAACATCAGCTCATACTGAACAAGAAGCTACATATACTGAAATGATGTTATAGACAGAGAACACATTTCAAGTGCTCCTTTTACTGTCAGTAGATTGCCATACATTTTTCAGCCCAGAATCAATCATCTCTTTATTTTTTCAAGTACAGAAAACTAGGTAGCTGAAAGATTTACTCCAGGTTTCTGTTTATGATAATTTCATTCATGATGTTTCCTAATAAACTAATCAGTAATACCACCTCAGTAGAATTAATAAGCAATAAGCATATTGTTCAAGGATGCTAAATGTTTATATTTTTACATGTCTCACTTATTTTTCAGTAACTTAATGTATCTGCCTAGACATTAACTAGGCAAAAGGCTTTTGGCTTTATTGTTATTACCAACTGTACTCTGTTTTGACTAATCCATTAATATACTTCAGATAATTGATGCAGTTACTTGCAGCTGTGGAAGAGGCAAATATAATCCCCAATTGAATTTGGCCCAGTAAAGTTCTTGCTTTGTTTTTCTACACCTTCTTAAGGAGAAACAAAAATCTGGTGCTTAGAAATAAGCACATTGAAGATATCAAGGACTATCACTTCCAAAAGTCTTATTATATATTTTGATGAAAATTTTTCTTTATCTTTCTCTTCCCATACCTACATCTGAATTCTGCCTTTGCGTGAGCAAGAAATATCCTGTGGGCTTCACTAAGGGCAAGTGGAGTTTTATACTCACAGCATCTGAGGGACCATAAGATCATGATTCTGTTATCTGCCATAGACTTTGTGATTATGAGAAAATAATTTAGAATAGAATTCATTAGAGGCACTGAAGGCTCCAAATTCCTGAGCAGAAGATCAGAACCTCTGAAAATCAAATCCCTATTCAGTTTCTACAGCAACTTCTGCAGTTTCTCAGATGTCTGTGACGTATCTAAAATGAATGTTCTTCTTCCACTCAAAAACATTCTGATGGCCTTGGTAGATACTGTAGAAACAGAGGATGTTGCTTGAAAGATACTGCAGAAATGGAAGATGCTGCTGTTTTCACCCCTCCACGTAGAGCTTCAGAGGTTTTAGTATAAGCCTTTAGGAGAAATTGGTAATGGAAAACTAAGGTGGAGAAATTGGGGGCAGCAATTCCTCTTCCAAGATCTCACTAGGTTATTCTTTAGGGGGAAAAGTTCAGTAAATTTTGAGGCCATCTTTGTACCATACAGTGACTATTTCTTGCATGGAAGAGCAATGTGAAGATGATAAGGTTGCAAAGAGCCTTCCACCACCCTCCTTACAATGTTCACCTAAAGAGCCCAAGGGCTAGAGGATTTAGGCACATAAAACCAAACCTTTCTTCCTCTCTCACTCTGCCCAGATTCAGGGGAGCCGTGCAGCCTATGTAGAATGTTACTAAGGGACTTCCCTACTGAACAATTTTGTTATGGAAGTATCTCCCATTGTGCTTCTGTGCATGCCCAAATCGTTCTATTTCTGAACGGCTTTCTGCAAACACCCCCCATAGACCCATTTAGGATCTCTGAATTTATGGGTTCTCCTGCCTACTCTCTACAAAGGAAACAACCAAATACATGTCTCAGGTGTTCCGCACATGCACTGACAGGTACTCCTCACATCAGCCAGTTATAGTAACTTTTCCTTGGAGAGGGAAAAATGCCTGGCCATTGTTCTTATCAAAGTGATTTCTTGGTAAAAAGTGAGTCTGTTAAATGCTTTGGTTGTAGTTGTCAGTGTTCAAGATTCGCATCATTTATTCCCAGGCAGTCAATATTGCACCTATGAGTTAGATGTCCGAGCCTAAAGGAGGATCAGGGATATTGTCATTTTCGGTGTTCTTTATGCATATATAATTGCATCCAAAAAAAGAAGTGTTTAAAACAGAATATTGGGGGATACACATTTATAAGTGAAGCATGGCAAAATTGAGGTCCTTTACCAGCTTTAGCTCATATAGCATCCATGATCTTTTGATATTATTACTCCGACTTCTTTTTCCTTTAGTGTCACCCTCATCTCCCTCATCAAGGGCAAGAAAAGGAAGATAAGCCATGTCAATGATTGCTCCTCTTTGACCATTGACAAAGGAATTGTCTTATGCTGACTTTATGAGTCTTTGCACCTTAACTTCATTCAGATTTTTCATCTATTTTACTTTAGCACAATCCTGTCTAGCAGATAGGACCCTTTAACTTAAGCAATTCAGAAAGTTGCAGTTTCCACTGAAAACTGTCTTTGAGTTTCAGGACTAGCTTTGGTTTGGTGGGAATAAACATTATTGATGGTTTATAGGCAAGATACTCAGCTACTGTAAATTAATATAGCTGCAACACTAAGTAGACCTATAGTGATTTAGAGCATCTGAGCACCTGACCATTATATTTTATGTTGGTATTCTCTACAGATGTCCCTTGGAAAGTGAATCTACTTGAAACTCCGAGTTTTTTGTTTAATATTCTGATGAATTTTGCTCTGGGGTTGAGAAAGGGAACTGATGTAGAAGTCCTATAATGACCCAAGAAGGAATACACACACAGGTTATGTAGTATATAAATGTGATGAAGTAGAAATGCAAGAAGAAATTGTGCAACAAATCAATAGTCATTTCCCACTGCTGTTTTCAACTGTAAAAACATAACACAGGCAATGAGGGAGGTATATGATTTCTCATTGAATAACAATTTAAGGTAACACAAATATTTGCTTTTAACAGAAGCAATATTTCTACCACACATTCATATAGCATGCAGAAAAATTCACTCGGGAGATCTGTAGAAAATACTCTAAAGTGATCTCATCCTTTCATCATACTAGGTGGTCCTTTCTGGCTTATATATCTTCACTCTTTCTCTTTTCTTCCTAAAGGAAAAACTACAGTCAAGGGGCATTTTTTCTAAGGAATTTGGGTACTAGAGACTATTTTATAGCAGTAGCACTAGCAGATGAGGAAGCATTTTTTGATGGCATGAATCATTGTTAATCAAATGTTTGGAGGTTCAGATATCTGAAAGCATTTATGTTATCTTCCATTCAGCCACCCTTCTGAGGATCCCTGTCTAGCAATGATAAAATATTCTTTCTTAAAAAAGGAAGAGAACATGAGTGCATGAAAACTTATATATTCCATATATTGATTTATTTACTACTTTTAGAGCCCCTTTCTGATTATTTTATTTTACCTGTAGAGTGGAGAAAGTGGAATATTATTAAGCATCAAATCTAATTCTAATTTAATCCCTTTACCTCTGCAATGAATCAGACAATTTTGCTTATACAAAAAAAAACCTTCTTTTGAGAGTGGGGGCTAGGAAGAGACAACAGAGTTGGGTTTTGTTTGGGGTTTTGTTTGTTTATTTTTCATTCTGATAAAGAAATATGCAAGACTTCACAGAATGGGAAAAAGAGGAACTGATTTGTCATGAGGCTCCAATACGCACATCTGCGAGAAAAGCAATTTCCACTGCTCTTGGTTTACTTGTAAAATAGTTTGCATAACATTATTCATCACCGTCTGATTCTCATCCCTCAATTTCTTGGGGTCAGGGATATTCATATTATGAACAAATAACTTTCTCTCTCATACATATGTTTTGGTCAAACAGATTCAGGTATTTGTACCTGTGAACTGTTGGCCTTTGCATCACTCACCATACTGTTTTTTTCACTGCAATGATGTTGTTAGGAGCATAAAAGCATCTCAAATTGGATTCTATTCAGTTTCAGTTTTGGAACAATTCAGTCAGTGCGATATGAGTTGTTGAAAATAAACATGTCATTAGCCAAAGTTGTTCTTTTTAAGCCTAAAACTAGTTAAAGAGTAAAAATAGGTGTATTAAACACAAGAGAAAAAGAAAATAAATAAAGCTATCTTGATATTTTTACATTATGGAGTAGTACTTCACTGAAAAAAACAAAATTAGGAATGAGGGGAAAAAAACCAAATTTGAACCTTCTTCACAAATTATGTGAGAATTAGGATTCAGGGCTTGAGTGCATTTCCAAACATTTTGGTGTCACTAAATGTGAATTAAACACAGTAATACTTAGTATTACTAAATACTTAATAAACTTAGTAGTACTAAATACTAAGTATTGTGAATATCACATATGTGATACAGTTCATAAGGACTTCCATGTAGAATCCAACTGTTAGTATTGTCAACTAAAATAGATTTGGGTCACGAGAAACAAACATTAAACCAACAAATGCCCTCCCACTTTTCCCCCAGTCCCACCTTCACCCCTCCACTCCCGACTACTCTCCCCGCAAGGGGCACAGGGGGTGGGGATGGGGGATGCGGTCATAGAATCATAGAATCATTAAGGTTGGAAAAGACCTCTAAGATCATCGAGTGCAACTGTCAACACCCCCATGCCCACTAACCCATGTCCCTAAGTGCCTCATCTACACGTCTTTTAAATACCTCCAGGGATGGTGACTCCACCCCCTCCCTGGGCAGCCTGTTCCAAGGCCTGACCACTCTTTCAGTAAAGAATTTTTTCCTAATGTCTAATCTAAACCTCCCTTGGAGCAACTTGAGGCCATTTCCTCTCATCCTATCGCAAGTTACATGGCAGAAGAGATGNTTACTGAGGGAGCACTCGATCCCCTCATCCAGATCATTGATAAAGATATTGAACAACACTGGCCCCAAAACTGAGCCCTGGGGAACACCACTCGTGACCAGCCGCCAGCTGGATTGAACTCAGTTCACTACAGCTCTTTGGGCTCGGCCATCCACCCAGTTTTTTACCCAGCAAAGAGTACGCCTGTCCAAGCCATGAGCAGCCAGTTTCTCCAGGAGAATGCTGAGGGAAATGGTGTCAAAGGCTTAACTGAAGTCTAGGTAGACAACATCCACAGCCTTTCCCTCATCACCTTGTGATAGAAGGAGGTCAGGTTAGTCAAGCAGGACCTGCCTTTCATAAAGCTATGCTGACTAGACCTGATCATCTGGTTGGTCCTGTACATGCCACGTGATGGCACTCAAGCTGAACTGCTCCATAATCTTCGCCTGCACCGAGGTCAGACTGACAGGCCTGTAGTTCCCTGGATCCTCCTTCCGGCCCGTCTTGTAGATGGGTGTCACATTTGCTAAGTTCCAGTCACTGGGATGTCCCCGGTTAGCCAGGACTGCTGATAAATGATTGGAAGTGGCTTGGTGATTGCTTTCACCAGCTCCTTCAGTACCTTTGGGTGGATCCCAACCGGCCCCATAGACTTGTGTGTGTCTAAGTGGTTAGCAGGTCACTAACCATTTCCCCTTGGATTATGGGGGCTTCATTCTGCCAGCCCAGAGGGCTGGGTACCCTGAGAACAACTGGTCTTACTCTTAAAGGCTGAGGCAAAGAAGGCATTAAGTACCTCAGCCTTTTGCTCATCCTTTGTCACTATTTTCATGCTGCATCCAATGAAGGATGGAGATTCTCCTTAGCCCTCCTTTTGTTGCCAATGTATTTATAGAAAAAATTTTTATTGTCTTTTACTGCAGTAGCCAAATTAAGTTCTGGCTGGGCTTTGGCACTTCTAATTTT
>VZTQ01007841.1:13654-33153 GCA_013400755.1 Pelecanoides urinatrix | reverse complement strand
TCCAGATCATTGATAAAGATAATAAACAAGACTACCCCAAAACTGAGCCCTAAGTAACACCACTCGTGACCAGCCGCCATCGGATTTAACTCCATTCACCACAGCTCTTTGGGCCCAGCCATCCAGCCAGTTTTTTACCCAGTGAAGAGTACACTTGTTTCAGCTATGAGCCACCAGCTTCTCTAGGAGAATGCTGTGGGAGACAGTGTCAAAGGCTTTACTGAAGTCCAGGTACACCACCAGCCTTTCCCTCATCCACTAGTCGGGTCACCTGGTCATAGAAGAAGTTGGTCAAGCAGGACCTGCCTTCCTTGAATCCATGCTGGCTGGGCCTGATCCCCTGGCTGCCCTGCACATGGTTTGTGAGCGCTCTCAAACTGAACCACTTCATAATCTTCTGCAGTACCGAGGTCAGGTTGACTGGCCTGTAGATCCCCGGATCCTCCTTCTGGCCCTTCTTGTAGATGGGCGTCACATTGGCAAGCCTCCAGTTGTCTGGGACCTCCCCTGTTAACAGTTAACTGTTAACTGTTACCAGGACTGCTGATAAATGATGAAGAGTGGCTTGGCAAGCTCCCCCGCCAGCTCCCTCAGTACCCTCGGCTGGATCCCATCCAGCCCCATAGACTTGTGAGCATCCAGGTGGTGTAGCAGGTCATTAACTGCTTCCTCTTGGGTTATGGGGGCTTTATCCTGCTCACCATCCCTGTCTTCCAGCTCAGGGGGCTGAATACCCTGAGGATAACTGGTCTGACTATTAAAGACTGAGGCAAAGAAGGCATTAAGTACCGCAGCTTTTTCCTCATCTTCGGTGGCAATGTTTCCCCCCCCATCCAATAAAGGATGGAGATTCTCCTTGGCTCTCTTTTCATCGTTAATATATTTGTAAAAACATTTTTTATTGTCTCTTACGACAGTGGCCAAATTGAGTTCTAGCTGGGCTTTTGCCTTTCTAATTTTTCTCTGCACAACCTAATGAGATCCTTGTAAATTTCTTGAGTAGCCTGCCCCTTCTTCCAAAGGTGATAAACTCTCCTTTTCTTCTTGAGTCCCAGCAAGAGTTCTCTGTTCAGCCAGGCCGGTCGTCTTCCCTGCCCGTTCTTTTTTCGGCACATGGGGATAGCCTGCTCCTGCGCCTTTAAGATTCCTTCTTGAAGAACGTCCAGCCTTCCTGGACCCCTTTGCCCTTCAGGACTGTCTCCCAAGGGACCCTCTAGACCAGTGTCCTGAGCAGGCCAAAGTCCGCCCTCCGGAAGTCCATGGTAGCGGTTTTGCTGGCCCCCCTCCTTACTTCACCAAGAATCGAGAAATCCATCATTTCATGGTCACTAAGCCCAAGATGGCCTCCAATCACCACATCTCCCACCAGTCTTACAAGTTCCATCATTAGTCCTCAATCTGCAGTAACTTTAAAAATAAAAGCAATAGTGAGTCTTGGGGAATTTTCATCATTGCACATGTACTACTCTTTGAGTACTGAGTTGTATTCCAAGCCTGAAAATGAAATAGGCCTTTGCTAAACATTTCTCTGGAGATTTCTGTAGCAAGTAATGGCAAGACTTTGCTAAATCCACACAGACTCACTTTCTGAGAAAGCTTTATCCTGATTTGTGTTTTAGATTACGTGTCTGTAGTTTTCTACTTTAACATGAAACTTTAATACCCCTGAACATTGTTGCCTTTTAAAAAAAAAAAAAAAAAATCTCCCTTACGGATTAAGACTTGCTAAGCAAAATAGACAGGTAGAAATTACCAGAGAAGGAGAAAAAAAAGAGTCGCAGTGCATTGCAATACCGACAGCAGGCATAACCCTGTCTTCCTGCAGAGGGGAAATTTCCACCAAAAATCACTGCGTTATCTCCATCCCTGGGGCTGTTGGTTGTATAGTTGACTGTGACTGACACTACTGCTGACTAAATACTCTCATCCAAACGTATGTGTGCCACTGTGTCTGTGTGTACTTATCTTCTTAATTTTTACCCTTTATCTCATATTCATTGCTTTTTAACTGTTGTTATAACTTATTCTAATCCAATTGTTGCCCCTTTTTTGTTTTTTAACTTTTGTACTAATGTAATGCTGCCCATACAGCCAGGCACAAGCTGTTTCTAAAGATGGAAGCATTTGAAACTGTCTCTATTACTGGATTTTGAAATCACAAATGTAACAAAAAAAAAAAGATGAAAATAAGTCACTAAGGCTAAGCCGAAGGAGTAGCTGGCAACAGTACTTCAGCACTGGTACTTTAGCACTTTAGCAGCAGTGAGCTGCTATGTTATTCCTTCTGAAATCCTTACATTTCCTATGCATGTGGATATGACATGGTGGCAGATGACTTACACTGGGACTCTCATGGGACCCTTGCCTTTTGAAGTCTCAGCCTGACTGTCACCTGCCTCTTCCCTCAAGTGAGGCAACCTCACACAGCAGTTGGCTGATAAGGAGAGGACAGACATGAAATGTAGGAGACATACCTAGTCTTCCACAGTAGTGGCTGTTGTCCCCAAGCAAGGGTCTCTCCAGGGATAGAGAACATCTGGGACCTCGGGTGAAGAGGTGACTGGCTTGAAGCAGCAAGCTGCTTGGATGCCTGTAAGTCACTGATCAGCATCCCAGGAGTGCTCAAAAGAAAGCCTCACCTGCCTTCCACATGTGGAAAAGATGTCTTAGAGCTGCTGTATGCTGTAGCCCATTTCCCTCTCTGCCAGTGCCTGCCAGTACCAACCCAGAGCTTAAACAACTGTTACCATGAACTTGAAGCAGCATTTTCCCATTGCTTCGAGTTCCTGGATATTTACTCCATATCAACTGTGTGACTGTCAGATGAGCAAAAGGAGTCATCCAGTGCTGACCTCCTTGGCCGTGAGAGGCTGTGGTGCATTCAACAGCTTCCAGATAGAAAAGGCATATCTCTAAGGTGCAGCTCACACGGTGGTGGTGTTACACAACACAGGTGGAAAGTGAAGTATACTTGGTTGGCAGAATAGGCAGTACATATCCCAGGCAATCTCTTAAAATATTGTTAGTGACAATACTTAATGGTAGTAGGGGAGTGGGAGGCAAAAAGCTGTAAAGAAACCTCACAAGAAATGTCCTAAAGCATCTTTTTTGAACAGCCCGCAGAAAACACATGCTCACCCTTTCTGTGCTTCCTGCTGGTGATATAAGTATGGTTTTTCTATCACTATATCACCTATAGCTCTGTCTGACATAAGCCATAGTCTGTCCAGGAAAGAAACTCCTGCATTGCACTTGGAGGATTGCAATGGCTTACCTGGTTTCTTGCACTGGATAGTCTTCATGTCAGGAGACCACTTGAGATTGGGCTCGCACAAAATGGAGTGTGCCCCTTCTAAGTACATGCCATGTGGACAAGACAGAGTTATTCTCTCACCAATCTCATACACGGGTTTCCAGGGGTCTCCTTGCAACCCCCCCTCCAGTACAGGCAGGAGGCAAGCGGTTTCTAAGGATTGAAACATTTGAGATAGCCACAATGAATCACTGGATTGCAGAAAGCAGTCACATATTTTATCTTCTCCTAAACGCCTTAACAAATTGAATGGTAAGATTAGCTGATTTTCCTAGAAACATATCAATCATGTTAGCACCAGATGTTCACTCATTACACCAACCAAAGATGTGCAATACCAAAGACAGAGTAACAATATCTTCTGCAGGACTACCTGCAGGTCCAGCCCCAGCTTGAAGAGGGCTTCTCTGCTTTTGGGACCCATGCTTCTATTGAGGGTTCAGGTTCATACCAGAGAGTAACATCCTAGCAGAGAGAGGTGATACATATAGGACCCTGGGAGGCCATGTACTGATACACAAAGAGATGGCATTTAAACAGTGTGGACTAGCATTTGTGGGCAGTCAGTCCTAGTTGGAAGGAGGAAAGGATGGTGTTGAACTGCAGGTCTGAAAATTCCAAAGTCTGTAAGATCACACTCAAAGCTGACTCACAAATAAAATGTGCAGGGAAAAAAAGAAATCCTAATTGTTAGTGACCAGTTTAGAGGAAAAGAACAATGTGGGGAGATCATCCAAGATGTAAAGTGATCTTTGGAGTTGTGTTCTTATGACAGTAGGCAGTTATTTGAGAACTTTGTGGTTGCCCAATGCTGTCCACTGGACCTTTTCCTCAGTTGGCTTTAGACATAGACTCATTCCCATCATTCTTGGATATAGCCACAGGACTGAATTAAGCAACAAAGTTTGTTTCCACAGGAATTTAGTCTCCCTCACTTCCAGCCTTCCTTAAAACAGGACTGTATGGGCATGTTTCTATTTCAGTATTACAATATCTGGATTCAAATTAAAATTCAATGTATACCTCATTATGTCTAGGGAACTGGGAAATGCAGGTGTGTACTTTTCCCCCACTGTTATTGGAAAGCAGATGTTCAGAGACGTTTCACTGGAATTCAGGAATGGAGTTGTATTTCAAAACAAAAATCAGTTAGACATACCCTGGCAATATCTGTCTCCAACTTGCCACTGTAAATTACTGCCACACTTAGCAACAGGATTACCAACAAGAGAATATCCATGTCTGCAAGCATAAACAATGTTCTTCCCGACAGGGTATGAGTTTTCAGCATTCTGAAAGAAACGGAACAGGTGAAATATTGAATATACAATTTAAGAACCACCAGCAGCATTGAACTCCCTTTGATTCTGGGATGCAGCAGCTGAGGACAGTGAGAAGTATTAACGCCGCTCTACAATGCACTGATGAGAGTATCTGGAATACTGGGGGCAATTCTGGTTATCAATAGTCAGTAAATGTGATCAAAATGGAGACAATGCTGCAAAAAAGTTGGTAGAATACAGAATATTTGGGCTACCTTAACTTAGCAAAAGCAGGGTTAGAGTTGAGGGTACCCTGTGACAGAGGTCTGGCAGTGGTATATCAGTGATGGAACAGCACTTTCCTGCCAGAGTATAAATTGACTGAAAATATGGTTGTTATGAAGCATTAGAGGAGGAAATAAGCTCTTGAACAGACTTCTGGAGGGATCAGTGGAGAGTATATGGCTTTGGTAATTCTTAGGACAGCATATTATCAGCTTGCTAGAGGTTAATGTGATGTGGTCACTCGTAAGAGCTGGACTTGAAGACACAGGTCTTTTCCCATTTTATATACCACTCTCTTCTAAGGAGACATTTAACGAAAAATTGACACTACTCCATAAATTGCAGGGTTTTTGCCTTTAGTTTGTGAACCAAAAATATCAATATAGGAGACAACTATTGATTACCCCCCAAAAAATCACTGGCAAAAGAGGGATCACAAAATTTTGGGTCTTGCCTCAGGTTGCACTTGTGCAGAGACAACTACTGCATTTTGAACTAATCCTTTTATCTATTTATTGAGCAAAAATACTCTAGACAGCCTTGTAACATAAAGAAGGCATAATCCATTCCTCCAAGGGAGGAATTTAGTCTCCCTTAAATAAGCCCAAGTTACAGTCAGCCACATACCTTTGATCATAGTTTCACCAGGCAACAAGAAAGTGCAATGGTGAGTTACAGGGTATAGAGTGAAGACTCCTAAAATCTGTTTATAATTTGCTATGGACTTGCTGGATGACCTTGGACAGTTTACTTTCTGTGCTGTTTTTTCTCTAGTTTCCTATGCTTTAATATGTAATTCCTGTGGCTCAGAAAATTTTTAATATGTGTATAAGGGTAAAGGACAAGTAGATTACTTTTCTCTGTAGGTACCATGGTCCAGAAAAGCAAAGATTTTGTTCTGGTTTTGGGGGTGGGGTTTTTTTGGTTTTCTTCTATTTTTAGTAAGAAGTCTTGGTTAATGTCATGTAAACTTCAGCCAGGGAGAAATGCTGAGAGAGCCGTTATACGGTAGCTCTGATACTAAGCTTACCAAGTTAAATACAAATTTGCAAGTGCATATCTGTATTAACTGTAATAAAGACACTGCAGGTAGGGATAGGACAGATAACAGAGTAATAGAAATAACTTACTTGAACAAATCCATTTTCTAAGAGAGGAGGAGGTGAACAGAATTCTGTAGGAGTTATGGATAAATCAAAACAGTGTGGTTCAATCAAGCTATGAAGCAAACAAAAGTACGATTTAGTTTGAATTTTGCCTCCCTTCCTTTCAAAATTCTTCACTTCTCAGTGAAGCCCATTTTCAAGACTATTATGCATGTAATTTACATGACAATTATACTTAAGTCAGGCACAGTCAGGCTCTCTGAGAGAGTGCTAAGTAGAATGGTGTCAAGTTTACTGGCTTTTACCCTATTTTCTACTCTTACCTTGTATCAGATTCACAGCTTCTGAATTTCATTTTGTTTCAACTTAAATCTGAAAGCTCAGTAAGTGATCTTTTCCCTGAATTCAATAGCTTATGCACCCTTCTGAAATAAATTTTTAAATCTTCCTGTAATCGTGCTCCAAATGTTTTTTTCTGCTTACCGAAAATGCTGCAACTCTTCATCTTCGCATGGTCTGCTTTCACGCTGCTCTCCTATGCAGGCCTTCCCCCCACCACGCGGCGAGGGGTTGTTGCAGGTTCGACTCCTTGATTTCCTTCCCCCTGAACAAGGACTCCAGGAAGACCAGCAGCTCCAGTGTCCATCAACAACACCTATGCAACATTTGGGAATATTTCACATTAAACAACTCTGTAGGTAGTTTAAAGGCACAGGCTGTTCAAAGCCAGTGATGGTCCAAACTGTGACCTTACAGAGGATTCCAGATTGCAATGATCTGATCTTTCACCTTTCCCAAACTTGCCTTTTACATAAGTATAATTCCATGGTGTCTATATATTATCAGAATCTGACAGAACATAAAAATAGCTATTGGCTACAACTAATTACAAAATTAGCAAGCAAAAATTTTTGAAATTATTGATACTCATTCCTTTAGTATATATACTTATTTACAGAAGTTTACATTTTGAGTGGTTAGTATGGTCCACTGCATTTAACAATAATAATAAAAACAGTTCTTTGTTAAGTACTGTTTGGACACGTTAAGCAAAGACTCAGGCTCAGGATGACCCTCCCTGTGCTGTGTATCTGCAGCGATATCTCACCCAAGCAGCCACTGCACATCAGCAGTGCAGTATTCAGGTTGTGTAGTGGGACAAACAGACTCTGGAAGCAGGAGAGCACACTTTGCCACTTCTAAACTCTCACAGGTTTTAAGAGTGCTGACCTGGCTGATCTTGCACGAGAGTTCCCAGCTCACAAGCTGCTCCAAAGGTGTAAGGCTTGCAGTAACACACACACTGAGTTCCTTCCACAGCCGCCTCGCCGCCATTCTGGCAAGGCTGACATTTGCAGGGATCATTTTCAGCCATATATTCTTCAATGGCTTGTTTTAGGTAATGCTTTTTGACTGAAGAGCAGGGCACTTCCTTTACCAGCTCATATAATGGTGTTAGCTACACACAGTAGAGAAACATTTATATTAAATAGTTATATTTGGGATATAAGAGTTTATAAGCACATTTTGTCATGCAAAATGATTTTTGATGTATGCTCCTCCACGTGGGAGTTGACAGATTCTCTAATTTGCTAGCTAGCTAGCTAAAATCTTATGTTAGTATTTAATATTAGCCTTTTTCTTAAAAGTCAGCTCTGCATCCCTTAAATCTAGTGGCAGATTAGTCATGTTTAAACATACTTGAGCTATGAGATTATGGTTGAGATAAAAGTGTAACACAGACCACCAATGTACAGTAACCCGAATTCTCATCCAGCTATTCCCAGCCAAAAAAGCTGGAAATTTAAA
This sequence comes from Pelecanoides urinatrix, assembly GCA_013400755.1. Classification (NCBI taxonomy): domain Eukaryota; kingdom Metazoa; phylum Chordata; class Aves; order Procellariiformes; family Procellariidae; genus Pelecanoides; species Pelecanoides urinatrix. The sequence continues at coordinate 25,378 of VZTQ01007841.1, read as the reverse complement.
CAACCCATATGGTATTCCATTGAGCAGTGATTGAAAGTAACAGTAAGCAAAACCATTTTGATTTCTATTGCCTGATTTATGTTATTCTGTGCTTTTACATTTAATTGAAAACTTCCTGATAGAAATCTTTTGGGTTTATACCATTCTTCAGTATGTAGGCAGTTCCCAAAAGGGACATAGACAAGGTAGCAGTGCATATGGCCATGCCCAACTTTGAAGTGTCTGGCTTCCAGAATCTCCAGTTATGCTAAACTTCTGGATGCAGAGAGAAGGAGAAGGGATAAAAGGGATACACAGAAGTTGGCAAGCTGAGTGGAAGCCACACAGACCTGCCAATATGCGTTTCAGGAAAGGGACTATCTCAAATCTGGGCTTTCTCCAATGCTAGGATGACCCTCCATTCTTAAGCAGAACTCCACTAAAGTCACTGCAGGTTGGTAAGATTGTAGGTATTGACCTGCCAAAGGACTTAGATTCGTGATGCAGCTGATCATGGTAGCTTCATGGCATTTTCGTCCTGTGAACTTTCCTTTTCTTTTTTATAAAGTGATCTGAAAACAAAATGATTGCAGACTACAGCCTGATTAATCACCAGCTTTAGCGTAATCATTTCTCTCCTTGAGGTGATCGCATCTGCCCATCTCTGCTTCAGGAAAATAGCCTTACCTTTTGTTTAATTACTGTGGGATAGTCTGTCACTGATCTGGCCCAAAACGAGTATCTCTGACTGTTCCCAGCAGGATTATTCAGCTCTAGAAAACTAAGGCCAGCAACAGCACCTGGGCTTCCTCCTTCTATGTAGGGGTCTCCTTTAATCTTATTGCCACTGCTTCCTGTAGATTCAGGATGGGAAATACAGAAAATATCAGCATTGCTATATTTACAAATGGAAATAGAAAAAATACATGCAAAAACTATGCTAGCAAGTCATGAAAGGACTCATTAGTGCAGATCAACCACTTGTGCCTGGATCAAGAGCTCCTACATAGTTAATATATAAGAAGTATCTGGTTTTGCAGCTGTCTTGGCAGCCCTGACTTAGGGTGTCCAGAAAAGTACTAGTTACTGGGAAAGCATTAGCAATGATTGATTGATGTTGGAGAGCCTTTTAAACCAGGCACTTGGTGTCTGGGTTCAGCTTGTTAAAATAGAGTTCAACAAAGCTATCAATACATGCTCCTCATTTTGTCAGCTATTTAGGAGGAGATGAAACATGGAGACATGACAACTGTACAGGTCACTGTTGAACATTTACCTGAAGAAGTCTGTAGCAGTTCATCCAGTTTGGAGCACTTTATTTTCTTCTTTTTCACAATGAATGTGTTCCAGCCTGATGTGGTGCACTGGTACATGTCTGTTATGCTCATACCTGCAGATAATCAATCCATTAACAATACTGTACACAGAAAGTGTGTTGGATTAATTTCCAAGTTTCCCATTGACTTGAGATGTCATGAAGTATTATGCCTAAATTAGAAGGCAACTAACTAGCACATCCTGTCAGAAGGTACATGCATTGCTAAAACCTATGGATGATGGCTGGGAGATGGGAGGTGTAAATGGAAAAAGTTTATTGTTTCTTTCATCTCTTTTCTCAGAAGTCCCTAATTCTACAGCACTGCTCTACACTGAGTACCATCATATGTGTCACTCTGATGTTTGCTCTGTTTGTAATTAATTCTGCTTTACACAGTTTTACCCAACCTTCATCTCCAAGTAACTTTTAAGCTTTAACATTATTTGAGATTCAGATTGTCACTAGAATTTAAGTTTAGCCTGATGAGGTCCTGAACCAACTATAAAAATCTTTGGTACCCAGAACACTGCAGGTCACAGATGTGGATCTAGAACTAAATGTTGTGGTTTCATCACTTTTTCTAGTCTTCCTTCTTTTGCCCATGAAGAGAATGTGGTGACTATTAGAATTCTCTTACCTGATTTTAGATATTATCTGGGAGAACATGCAAATAAATTTTTACTCTGTTTATTCACTTTGTCTCTTGTAAAAAATACTCTAGTACTCTACCTTCTGCTTTTATTTTGTCAGTATCCATATGAAAAATAACTTTGTAATATCCTCCTAGAGATCCAGAGTATAAGAAATGAGTCCCAAAATGTTCAATAAGTCTTCGGTAGACATTGTACTCGTAGACAACTGGAAGGTTGGCCAGTTCCTTCCAGAAGGGCTCCGCAAGAGTGAGAAAGTCTGGGCGGTTGTTAATAAACTGAGCAACTTCCACACTGTTCTCAACAACCATCAGCTGCTTACTCTGGGGGAAGGAAAAGACGTCAGTCACGCTTTACAGAGCTGTTAGGTATATCTAAGCAACTCGGTGAATGCAAAAAGAATACCCTGAAGTTAGGAAATATCTTTTGGACCTTTATTTATAGTGGCTGCAACATCTTTCTTTTCCTCGTGTACCTGAAAGCTAGCACAAGAACAAATAAGAAAGGAAAATATCACTCTTCAAAGCTTGTCCTCTGTCAGCTTGGGGGCCATAAAATATATAAATTTGTCACTTGATTTTATTTGCTATAAGATAGAGGTTATGCTTTATAATTGAGAGTTACTTTCAAATTATTTATCTAATGCTCCTTTTTAAATAAGTCAAAGGCATAAGCACTGTGACCTTCTGGCTGTTTAAGACACCAGATCTCTCTCTTAATGGATTTCTACTAGTGGAAAATGTATTATAAAATAAACTAAAATAAACTTTAATCAGAAAATACTTCAATATTTTTGCTCCAAGATACTGACAGAGGTAATAGGGAAAAAAAGGGCAGTAATTCATTAGAAGAAAATGGAGAAGATTAATCAGTTATGTGAAGAAGCCACTGTTTTTCTTCCTCAAATAGGGAGGAAAACAGCTAGTAAATAAATAAATTACTAATAAAGAGGTAAAATGGAGAAAGTAAAAACAGCAGCCAACCCTTCTTAATTGATAACCAAACCAGTGATCTCTTTGTGAAGGTTTTATGGGATTTTTTCTGTCATGCACTTCATGCCAAAAATATCTGAATAAAAGAAAATATTTGCATCTCACTACAAAAGCACATGAAAAAATGATGAAAATGTTTATGCAAAATACTAAGCCGCACTGACAACTTATACATACCTTTTGACTGTGTTGCAGAATTTTATTCTGTGAATAACTGTATCTACTGTTTGATTTTTCATACCTCTCTGTGTGTTTCATGTAAGACCAGCTGCTGTTGAAAAACTCATAACTGAAATCATTCTGAATTTTAACCTAGAACATGAAAGACAGAATTCTATATTAAGAGCTTCATGAAGTATGTCAAAAAAGATAATTTCTATAATAGAGCAAGTCCTTCCTGATGCAAAAAATCCAATGTGTTTTTCAGACTGAAACCATTTCAGATTTCATAAAAAGTACTGACCACTATTGGAAAGGCATTACATCTAGGATAGGCATTACATGAAGGATCACAGGTCAACAGGAGAGCGCCTGAAGAGCAGCATAAAGGAACCCCATCCAGACAGCTTCATCGGGGGCCCAACTTAAATGCCTCTATGCAAACACACGTAGCATGGGGAATAAACAAGAGGAGTAAGAGACATGCGCACGCCTGCAGGGCTATGATCTTATTGGCATCACGGAGACATGGTGGGATATCTCCTATGACTGCAGTGGTGGAATGGAGGGATACAGGCTCTTTAGGAAGGGCAGGCAGGGGAGATGAGGAGGGGGTGTCGCCCTTTATGACCAGCTGGAGTGCATGGAGCTCTGCCTGAGGATGGATGAGGAGCCCACCGAGAGCTTATGGATCAGTGTTAAAGGGAAGGCAGGGACAGGTGACATTATAGTGGGGGTCTGCTACAGGCCACCCGACCAGGAAGATGAAGTGGATGAGGCCCTCTATAGACAGATAGGAGCAGCCTCACATTCACAAGCCCTGGTCCTGATGGGGAATTTCAACCACCCTGCTGTCGGTTGTAAGGACCACACAGCAGGGCATAAACAATCCGGGAGGTTCCTGGAATGTGTCGATGATAACTTCTTCAAGTGATAGAGGAGCCAATGAGGAGAGGTGCTATGATGAACCTTGTTCTCACCATCAAGGAGGGGCTGGTGAGGAATGTGAAGCTCAAGAGCAGCCTTTGCCGCAGTGACCATGAAATGGTGAAGTTCAAGATCCTTAGGGCACTAAGGAGGGCGCAAAGCAAGCTCAGTACCCTGGATTTCAGGGGAGCAGACTTTGGCCTCTTCAGGGATCTGCTTGGTAGAGTGCCATGGGACAAAGCCCTGGAGGGAAAAGGGCCCCAAGAAAGTTGGTTAATATTTACACATCACCTCCTCCAAGCTCAGGAGCGATATATCCCAACAAAGGGGACTCAGGCAAAAATGCCAGGAGGCCTGCAGAGATGAACAAGAAGCTCCTGGACACACTCAAACACAAAAAGGAAGCCTACAGAGGGTGGAAGCAAGGACGGGTAGCTTGGGAGGAATTGTCCGAGCAGCCAGGAATCAGGTTAGGAAAGCCAAAGCCCTGGTAGAATTAAATCTGGCCAGGGACGTCAAGGGCAACAAGAAAAGCTTCTATAGTTACGTTGGGGATAAAAGAAAGACTAGGGAAAATGTGGGCCCTCTCCCACATGAAATGGGAGACCTAGTTACCCAGGATATGGAGAAGGCTGAGGTACTCAATGACATTTTTGCCTCAGTCTTCACCGGCAAGTGCTCAAGCCTCACTGCCCAAGCCGCAGAAGGCAAAGGCAGGGATTGGGAGAATGAAGAACCGCCACTGTAAGAGAAGATCAGGTTCAAGACCATCTAAGGAACCTGAAGGTGCACAAGTCCATGGGACCTGATGAGGTGCATCTGCGGGTCCTGGGAGAATGGGCGGATGAAGTTGTTAAGCTACTATCCATCATCTTTGAGAAGTCGTGTCAGCCCGGTGAAGTTCCCACTGACTGGAAAAGGGGAAATATAAGCCCCATTTTTAAAAAGGGAAAAAAGGAAGACTGGGGGAACTACAGGACAGTCAATCTCACCTCTGTGCCTGGGAAGATCATGGAACAGATCCCCCTAGAACCTATGCTAAGGTACATGAAGGACAGGGAGGTGATTCGAGACAGCCAGCATGGCTTCATCAAGGGCAAGTCATGCCTGACCAACCTAGTGGCCTTCTACGATGGAGTGACTACATCAGTGGACATGGGAACAGGTAGAGATGCCATCCATTGGACCTCTGTAAGGCCTTTGACACGTTTCCCCACCATTCTTTCACTCTGAATTGGAGAAGTATGGATTTGATGGGTGGACTGTCCAGTGTGTAAGGAATTGGTTGGACGGATGCATCCAGAGGGTAATGGTCAATGGCTCAACGTCCAGATGGAGATCAGTGACAAGTGGTGTCCTGCAGGGGTCTGTACTGGGACCGGTACTGTTTAAGATCCTCATCAATGACGTAGACAGTGGGATTGAGTGCACCCTCAGCAAGTTTGCAGATAGAATCATTAAGGTTGGAAAAGACCTCTAAGGTCATCGAGTCCAACCGTCAACCCAACACCACCATGCCCACTAAACCATGTCCCTAAGTGCTTCATCTACACGTCTTTTAAATAATTCCAGGGACAGTGACTCAACCACTTCTGGGGGCAGCCTGTTCCAAGGCTTGATCACTCTTTCAGTAAAGAAATGTTTCCTAATGTCCAATCTAAACCTCCCTTGGCGCAACTTGAGGCCATTTCCTCTCGTCCTATCACTAGTTACTTGGCAGAAGAGACCAACACCCACTTCACTACAGTCTCCTTTCAGGTAGTTGTAGAGCACAATGAGGTCTCCCCTCAGCCTCCTCTTCTCCAGACTAAACAACCCCAGTTCCCTCAGCTGTTCCTCCTAAGTCTTGTTCTCCAGACCCTTCACCAGCTTGGTTGCCCTCAGATGACCCCAAGCTGAGTGGTGCAGTTGACACACCTGAGGGACGGGATGCCATCCAGGGGGACCTGGACAAGCTTGAGAAGTGGGCCCATGTGAATCTCATGAGGTTCAACAAGGCCAATTGCAAGGTCCCGCACCTGGGTCAGGGCAACCCCCAGCATCAATACAGGCTGGGAGATGAAGGGGTTGAGAGCAGCCCTGCCAAGAAGGGCTTTGGGGCACTGGTGGATGAAAAGCTGGACACGAGACGACAATGCGCGCTTGCAGCCCAGAAAGCCAACCGTATCCTGGGCTGCATCAAAAGAAGCGTGGCCAGCAGGTCGCGGGACGTGATTCTGCCCCTCTGCTCTGCTCTGGTGGGACCCCACCTGGAGTACTGCGTCCAGCTCTGGAGTCCTCAGCACAAGACAGACATGGACCTGTTGGAGCGGGTCCAGAGGAGGGCCACGAAAATGACCAGGGGTATGGAACAGCTCCCTTATGAGGACAGGCTGAGAGAGTTGGGGTTGTTTAGCCTGGAGAAGAGAAGGCTTCGGGGAGACCTTATTGCAGCCTTCCAGTGCTTAAAGGGCTTTTATAAGAAAGATGGGGACAGACTTTCAGGAGGGCCTGTTGTGACAGGAGAAGAGGGAATGGTATTACCAAAAGAGAGTAAGTTCAGACTAGATAGGAGGAAGACATTTTTTATGATGAGGGTGGTGAAACACTGGCACAGGTTGCCCAGGGAGGTGGTAGATGCCCCATCCCTGGAAACATTCAAGGGCATGTTGGACGGGGCTCTGAGCAACCTGATCTAGTTGCTGATTGCAGGGGGGGTTGGACTAGATGACCTTTAAAGGTCCCTCCATTCCAAACTCTGCTATAATTCTATGATTGTATACATATTTTTTAATATATCTGTATATTAAGTATTTACGTTATGAAGTAAAGTACATTAAGGATTGCTTGGCATGGTTTTGATAAATGGGAGACAAACCAAGTTTCTGAAACACTGACTTCAGAAAAAGCATATCTCTGTAAGATCTCCACAAAGCACCCAAAAGCCTTGTGCACATGCCATTTCTTAGGGTGATCCAGGCCAGTGCTTATGCTAAGGAGATGGCTTTACATTCAATCTAACTGTGAGAGAATTAGAAATCACATCCAAGGAATTACAATTTTTTTCCTTTCATTTTAGCAAGATATACACCGGTTTGTATTTCAAAATAATAAGCGACTGCAGAGGGGTAACAGGCATCATTCAGCTGAGTTTAGGGAAACCTACCTGTCAAAAGACCCTACAAGCTTTGCATCATTCTCCCAGTTTTAATAATGACTCTAAATATAAAGCTGTGCTTAATGGAAACATACCTGGAAAGTATAAGCAAGAACACTTTCACTCAGCCTGTAGTGTCTCTCCCATCGCCGCTAAAGACCTTTCTGCATTGTCCTCCAAAGATTTTTGTATGAATGACACTTCCCCTAGTCTCACCAGTAATGGCATCAAAGCTACCAGGAGAAAAACAGGAAAAATAATTAAGCCAGAGCGGTAAAAAATTATTTTACAGGAGGCAAAAATTACAGAGCCATTATAACTGAATGCTATACCTGCAGATTAAGATCATAAGCTTATTTACGCAAGGAGATATTGATTGATAGAATTCTATACCTACAGAACTGCAGTGTGCATAGCATGTTACAAAATGGAAAGCAAAATGTTCCTCTTGATTTGTCAATAAAAATGAACACATATCAATATCTCTCAACATTAAGACACTCATATGTATCACAACTGGTATTAAGTTTTATTGTTCCATCAATTAATGCAACACAGAAACAACAGGGCATCCATTCCAAAATGTTTTTTGTATCATATCTGAATTATATCACATACCAAGTAATACAACTATGCTAAAGAAACTTAAGATAATTATTTTGCTAGGTTGCAGATGGGATGTATAAACAGAAATCCATATGGATCCACAGTACTAAATGCAACAGCAATGAACAAAAAGAATGAGCATTGCTGGCTCATTTTTTCCATGCTGATGATCATGTGTTATTGGTTGACATTTCATTTCATATCTTAAAAGATGTTTTTCAATAGCAGGAATGAAAGATAAAATGCTTTATTCTGTACTTCAGATCAAAGAACCTGTACATCCTGGCTGCACCGAGCCACCGGCATGATGGAGGCCATTGTACTCAACATTTTTGCATATGGGACATTTTGCCATATGCCCAGGAAGCCTATCTATACAGCCAGAGTTTGTAAATACAACAAAAATGTAAATGCATTTGGCACCAGTACTACTGAGCCTGGCACAGAACATTACCCTGTTCCTGTAAGTTCTGAATTTGGAGGTGTTTTATCAATATCACATACAGTTGTCTTCTCTTCACATCGATCTTCATCTGCACCATCTGCCTCACAATCCTGATCTCCATTGCACACAAGACATCTGCTAATGCACTGACCTAAATCAGAACAAAAATGCATGGGGAAAGGAGAAGTGTTTGTTCGTTTAAAAATAAATCACCTAAAATCTACTACATTAATTAGCTTTCACTCCCACGACTAACAGTCTGTGCCCAGGACGGCTTGTGAAACAACAGTAATGTAGGCATAAAGCAATAGTGTATAGCACACTTTAGGAACCACAGTCATTTAAGGCTTATGATACACTAATAAAACAGTTGAGTTCTAGATTTATTTTCTGAGCTTTCATCCTTTGACCCTATCACTTGTGATTAACTGTGATTATCTCTCTGATAGCACCAAAACATGTTTATCATGTTCCTCTGTGATAAACATATACCTACTGAGATAATGTGCTTTTTTGTGAGGCTAATGGAAGCTGCTTGGATACAAGGACTGTTTTAGGGAGTGTTAATTTCCATGACCCAGATGATTTCCGAGATGTTTGGATATAGCCTAGAACAGCTTCGAACAATCACATCTAAGGTTGCATTCCTTAATTACCTTCTCGTAATAAATAAAACTGTACTCTGGGGCAAATTAGTAAGGCAGAATGACTTAGAGAGGCTACCAGGGCTACAGCATGTTATCTGCACGGCTCTGCAACACTCCAGATGAAATTAAAAACATGCATAGTTGAGGCTGGAAAAAAGGAAACATCCTCCTAAATCAAATTTTTCTGTGGGTCAAGGGTTCTGCAAAGCCATTGCCCATTTACTAAAGTTCAAAGATAACAAGGTTATCTTCTTAACTTTATGACCAGAAAATGGTGAAAAAAATCTTGGATGGTACCTGAGAAACACCTGAACCGATCACCACAGCCATGTTCTGTTGGGCATCCCCTTGTGGGGGTGCATGGTCTTGTTTCAAAGGCATCCCCAGAGCAGGGTTTTCCCCCATACTGGCCATAAACTGCTACTGTCCGCCTCCGGATCTGAATGCAAATCAAGGTAGATCTTAGAAAATCCAAATGCAAAGCAGGAATAGTTTACGAGACAATGCTACCACTCTACTGCTGTAAGGAAATGAGACATTCACTATTTTTTTCTGAGAACAACCACACTTTGTATTACCACAATATGGTAACAAACTCTCAGGTTAATACAAAGACAACTATTTTATCTGTAATGTCTTTAGAATGATGCATAAGCTTGGCTGGTTTGTGCAAAAATCTAATATATAAATGAAACCAAGAGAAAGCTCCTGACGAATTTCACTTTTGTTTTACATTTTTAATAGGATCAATCATGCCTGATATGAATTTGCTAAAGTTCTCCAGAGTAAACAATGTCATTAAGGAAGATGACAAAATCTAACATCACTTGCTTCTAAAAAGAATAAGTACTATCTCATGGCACATCTTTAATTTTGACTAATCCCTCCCTAATTGATGCAACATCAAAGTAAATGAGAAGGAAAATCAAAAGCAAGTGTATTGCAGATCAATAGAGTTCCACTGTAAAAATCATCAACTTGTTTTCATTGAGGATAACACTTTGCAACCAAGTTTTCTTTCCTTGAGATGTGACTCCGCTAATGAAAAATCAACAGAATTGGTACAAACCAGCATGAGTGGAGGAATGTCTCAGCTTACCAAACAGTTCAGTTGAACTTTTTGGAACCATAGCTTTGAAAGGGAATATACTGGGGACAGACTGGAGCATTTCCCTTTGAGTTCTTTGTTCTTCAACCTTCTTGTTCTGCTGGGGCTTTTGTCTGACACATGATTTAGGGGTTTAAAGATACAGCAGCTCCTTAATTACTGGGAAAAAAGCATATGCTTATTAAGTCATGAGTATAGAAAAGGTGTGTTCATCTATACCTGTTTTTGAGTACAGCCATCGCACTCGGACCAAGGGCCAAAAGAATTCCAGCGACAATGGACTGGAGGGGAAGAGCTACTCCAGTAGTATTTTTTGCATTTAAAAAAAAAAAAAAAGAGAGAGGAAGATAATCAGGGATTTCTATCCATAAGCATTAGTGCAAAACTTTCCTAAACAGCAAAGCAGGCCTTCAATAACAATTAGGCTCCCTCTAAAACCACTTCGATTTGCTTTTCATGTGTAAGAATGAAATCAGTCCCAGCTTGGGCTTTCTGGTCACTGAAAAGAACAAACTAGATACATTCATGTAGCCTGAAGATCGGCATGGACTTTGTGCAACCATAATGCAAGCTTCAAAGACCAGCTTCACGTTGCAAAGCAGGGAGAGGCCAGACCACATCTGGAGATGGGCAGGGAGCTGCCAGGGGCTGTGCGTGTGCCATGGCGTGCTGCAGACCGTCCCGCTGCAGCCCTCACACAGACAGTTTGCCAACGGGAGGCTCTGAGGGTGCTACCTGCCCTCGGGATAGGGGCTGGCTTGGGGTAAGCTGTGCTGTGTTTCACAGATGTGCCTTGCTGTGGCTCACACCACCACTGTGTGGTCTTTTCCTGAAGGGCGTCTGACTCCTCTGGGCAGAGGTAAAGGACACCATAATGCCTCACTGATGGCAGTGGCAGTGCTGACACCGAACAGTGTCTTCTCTCCCAGGAAATATATCTGAAGACCCCTTTAAGGCCTGCCCCATGTCATGCACCAGAAGCTGTCTGCTAAATTATACATGCTTAGTCTTCAGCATATAGTTTACTAAAGAAATACTCACCTGGAAAAAATGGAAAAGAAGCCTGAAAGTTGCAGTAACAGAAAAATCCCCAGCACCTGAAAAAAGAGGAGCAAAAGCAAACTTACTTTGCTTTACTGCTTTTTCCATTAGTTCATGCAGCTACTCTAACTTTCTGCAATCTTTACACTAGTCAGCTTACGAAATAAAGGACAGCATCACAGCTTTGTTGTGCAAGCTGTTGTTTTTTAGTTTTCTTCTTTCTTGCAATACTGCCCAATTACATTTTCAGCCAAGTATTTCTCCATATAAATTAATATTTCATTGCACTTCCCATATTCACTTCATCAGTACAAATTAAGTAAGCAATTGTCTTACCTTCATGTTAGATGAAATACTCAGATATCCAGCAATTGCCAGCGAAAATGCACTTCCACTCAATTCAGCAGCTGAAGGAGTCAGTCAGTCTGTCTGCTACTGCTACATTCCTTCTCACTCTGCTTTGCTATTCTGCTTTTCTTTCCCTAAAAAGGCTGCATATTACCAAGGAATTTTAATCTTAACCCATCTAGTCCTCTCCAGGGACACAGCCTGCTTTTGGAGCTGCTCAGTGTTTTTAAGACATATAAATCAAGGCTTGGATGTACTGTCTGGGGTTGACGCAAAGCTGTGGAGAGTGCTTACTGGAAGAACAATTGTCTTTTCCTTATCTTCTCTCTCACAGTTTCTTTCCTCTGAACAAGACTTTTCAGAGATCC
>VZTQ01007841.1:0-13616 GCA_013400755.1 Pelecanoides urinatrix | reverse complement strand
GTTGCCCTTCTCTGGACACGCTCCAGCACCTCAATGTCCTTCTTGTAGTGAGGGGCCCAAAACTGAACACAGGATTCTAGGTGCGGCCTCACCAGTGCTGAGTACAGGGGCACAATCACCTCCCTGCTCCTGCTGGCCACACTATTTCTGATACAGGCCAGGATGCCGTTGGCCTTCTTGGCCACCTGGGCACACTGCCGGCTCATGTTCAGCCGGCTGTCAACCAGCACCCCCAGGTCCTTGTCCTCTGGGCAGCTTTCCAGCCACTCTTCCCCAAGCCTGTAGTGTTGCCTGAGGTTGTTGTGGCCGAAGTGCAGGACCCAGCACTTGGCCTTGTTGAACCTCATGCAGTTGGCCTCAGCCCATCAATCCAGCCTGCCCAGGTCCCTCTGCAGAGCCTTCCTACCCTCGGGCAGATCAACACTCCCGCCCAACTTGCTGTCGTCTGCAAACTTATTGAGGGAGCACTCGGTTCTCTCATCCAGATCATTGATAAAGATATTGAACAGAAGCAGACCCAAAACTGAGCTCTGAGGAACACCGCTCCTTCCTCACCCTGCCATTCCCTATTATTTTTTCTTTTTACTTTTTTCACTTTCCAGAGCTGATCCAAAATGCCACTGCTGGGGAAATTTCCATGAATTTTTCCTAGTGGAGCCTGGATGAAGCTCTCATGGAAAAGCAGCACTCCTATCTGAAGACTTTTCATACACTACATTTCAGACACTACATCTGTTTTGAACAGTTTAACACAGCCTCAGAAAACTAAATGCTTCATGTCACAGCATCACTACATGGTGACTTTTAAACCCTGCACTCTGTTGCCATGGTCTGCTTTCCTTAGGAAGATGCCTAGATCTTGGGTCACATTACTCCATCCATCAGAAGGGATGCCTATGTCCAATCCTCGGAAGTTAGCAACCCCAGAGCCAGTTTAGCTAAGCCAGAGACTGTCTTTGGGACTTTTCAGGTTTAGTAAATATGAGTCTTTTTGATAATGTCATTCACACACTTTCATCACTTCTGTACATGTTTTATTGCTTTTGATCAAAATCTTCATGCTCCTATTAAGTTTTATGACCACTTTGTGCAACATTGTCAGCAGTCTTTTGCTATGTAAGAAATTATCAAAACTGAGTTAAGCCCTTTAATAGCTGGCCCAGAATATGGGAACTCCAAAGAATATTTTATCTCTCCAGACATACATCTTGATCTTGCAGTTAGCTGTTTTAATGGCTTAGATAGCAATTTCAGTTTCTGTAAGTACATCATTAGCTATAATAACCCTCAAGATAAAGATATACTGTAATTTGTTCACAAGCAAAACATGCAAATAAACATAAAAGAAGAAAAATACAGCCACCAAAGAAAGTATGCATGTGTGTGTGGGGGTGTCTGCTCTTAATTAATGGGTAGTAAAATCATTGATAACAATGGGTATCATATTCAAATTAGTTTATATTGATGGAATGTCTTCTTGCAAGCATTTCAGCAAGACAAAAATGCTGCTTTGGCAGATGCTGTATAATAGTTCTTTTAGCACACATTTTCAGGTACCTCAACCTAAAGACTTTATCTTCTTTCATTTGGAAACAGGATCCTGCTTTTTATTGATCCTGGCTTCAGCAGTAACAAAAGCAAAGAGACTGCACCAACAAGGTGCAAAACAGAGGGAGGTTAAAACTGGACTTTTGTTGCTCCTAGGACTGCAGGTCCACAGGTCCCATGGCACTTTACTGGTTTGCAGTGGATGAATGTTCAGTCTCCCCTACAACAGTGGGACTGTGAATGGTTGATTCTTCTTTCATTTCACAGGTACTTACAGTAACTGTTTTCTACTTAGCATTTAGGCTCTGAACTGTTTAGGTAGTTTCCTGCTTTCCTGTGCTATTGATACTTAAGGCTATGTGCAGTTGCATGATAATCTACTTACTTTACTGCAATTTTGTGACGAGGAACTATGCAGCGCCTCGCACAGTCCCACTCTGACTGATAGGCACTTCTACAATAACATAAATTATAATAAAAGGCCTGATTGAGGGAGCCCCCCAATTACTTCCCTTGACTGCACGGTAGTGAGGGACAGAGTGTAACTTAGATGATGGGGCTGATTTTCCCTTACAGTTAGTGAAAATGGCAACAATCCACTAACAATTTTGCAGTTAAAAATGTGTTTTATCATAGCAACTTTAAGTTCTTGATAAACATTTCTATTGTCTATTCAGAAATAAACTGTCTTTAGGCTTAAAAATTATGTTTTAGGGGAGTAAAAGAGGAGTAGTTTGAGAGACACAAAAGGCCATAAGGCAAGGCATTTCTTGTCTTGCACCAAATGATAATTCTAGCACAAGAATGATTAATGCAATGCTTCACTTGTGGGCTAATGATATCCTGCCTGGTCTGGAGACAGCATGAAATGGTATTGTCTGTATTCTACTTCACATTAAGGTCAGCCAGAATATAATTATATCAGCGATATTTCCCTGTAGACTTCCAGCCTTTTATAGGATTGACGCGAAGGTTACTCAATAGTTTACCAAGCTTTAAATAGTCTTGTGTCTTCATTGTCCAAATTAATTATGTATTATGGCCCTGAAGACAGTCTGTGCTCCATGACTGCTGCAAATGCCAAGGATCCAGTGACAACTGAGTGGAGAAAGAACATCTTGTCATTATGGTTTTAAATTGTGAAATTGACTTGGAGAGTTTTTGGATTTGTTTCTGTTTGCTAATGCCATCTCACTTTTTTTTTTTTAAAGTGTTTTAATTGCCTGTTTTGCTTTTAATGTATTTGTCACATTTCAAGGATTAATGACAATGCCTTGGGATGTGTCTCTATGAATGTCATGGTTTAACCCCAGTTGAAACCGGGACAATGAAATATGTCAAATAGCATTAAAGCTGTTCTAAGTGTAATGCAAATGATTCACTCTCAGGCGACCTCGTAGAAGGATATTGCCTTAGATACTGGAAACCATACGCTGCAGAAACTACGCCAAACAAACAAGGGCTGTGAGAGTTCTGGTTTGAATGAATTGGATTGCAAGAGAAGAGCTCATGTTATTATAATTCAAAATTCTACTAAAGAGCTTTAGTAGTATATAAGTAATAAATCAGACTTGTCTAGAGCATAGACATTTCAGCCTGTGTAGACACAAAGGTCATCCGTAGGCAAACAAACGATTACTGTTCTTTAGAGACAGGTTCTGATCTTAGGACACAAGATATGGTGAACAAACTTAGCAGCCTGAAATCGCCCAAAATGCTGAGTTGCTATTCCATTTTTTCCCTGCTTTCACTTCCAATCCCCACCATGTGTTCCTTCTGTACATCTGGTGCTGGCTTTGACACACTTCAGTCCTCTCTGTGAGCCAGTTTAATTTATTATGGCGACAGAAAATAAATTCAGCAAAAAAATCTGGGTGGTTTTGTGACATTTTAATGTGTTAGATCACATCTCCCAGGAAGGTCTGGTGGGCAACAGACCCAGGGAGAGGGTAAAAACTTGCAGTCACAAAGGAAAGAGAGGGGAGAAAAGAGGTGGGAAGTGTGAGAGGAGGGAGGGCAGCGGGAGAGCCTTCTGTTTGCACATGCAGCCAGCCACTACATCTGCTCAAGTGCCAGTGAACCACCACCTTGCATAAACTCTTCTGGTTGCTGCTCATCCTAGACTAGCAGACTAGTCACTACTTCACAGGACTCTCCTGGACAGGATGGTGGCATCCAAATTCACCATCCTAACTAGTGATCGGTTTCCCAGGCAGGCCTGATTTAGGTGTTCATTGAAGTTGAATATTTATTTTTCATTTGTACCATTACTGATACTTGCCTCCCTGAGACATCCCACTTTCAGGCTGAAAGAACTGCTGTTCTTTCATCTGTCTTTGGAGATGACTGCACCCAAAGTATGGATAGTAAATATGAATGAGATTCTCAATGGGCTTCATCACCGAGGGTTGGGAGCAGGCTTAGGTCCATCCTGAGTCCCTCTCAACCTCAAAATCATGCCCACAGAGCTCACAGGGGCCAGGGCTTCTGCACAAGCTCTTCTGAGAGCTCACCTGACAGCTGTGTGCAGAAGCAGAGGTACTGTGTCTACAACAGATCTATATGCTCTCACATGCCTGCCCAGCAACAGAGAGGCTTACATGTACATAAAATAGGTAAATTTCATGAACCAAAGACCTGGTCTCATGATTTTAGGACTTTAAATAAGCTAACACAGAAAGAGTCACAAGAAACAGGCTAAAGTGGAAGTATTACTGCATTTGTGTTAATAGTGACACAAAACCACACACAGTGTATAAAAGGTTGTATCAGCAGTTAAATCACATGGAAGATTGCAGAGCCTGTTCCAAGTGGTTGATCCTCAGGGCCAGACAAGGTAAATTTTTCACAAGTATCCAATGATTTATTTTTTGTTGATTTTTTCTTGTATTCTTCTACATTGTTTAACTACGAATTTAATTAATAAATTCATAAGCAGCTTTATATGACTGCTTGAGACAGCAGTATCTCGAGTTGACGTTCCAGAAGGTCTCTTTTAGCCTGATGTCTTGGTGCTTTTCAAAATATCATCTGATTGTTCTTTGTAGAGTGACTAGAATGTCAAACATCAGCCATTAGCAACCTTATCCATGCTTTTATATTTCTGGTTCCTTCTGAATCAGTGGTGTATGTGTGCTATACATTTTAGAATTATTGTAACTAGCTGGAAAGCTAAAATGCTTCAAGCGGCAAACTTTGAACAAAAATCTTTCATCAAAGTCCATCAGTCTCCCTCTGAAAATTTACAAGTATCTTGAAATTAAAACCTAAAAAATGTTTTTCAATAAGCAGAACAAAGATTCCTCTCCTATAAAGGAGAGTTAGGGAAGAAAATGAAGGCAAGACTTCAAAAACACCCCAGACCTTATTAGGATGTCTTTTTGAACTACAGCATTTTTAGGACCATCTGAAATTCATCAAGATTTTGTCAGCTTACTTGAGAAGTCAGTATTTAACCCTAACTGCTACTGTGAAACTTTCTGGAATGAGTTTTTGTAGATATCTTCCAGCTGGAACCAAAGTTCAATAAATAAAGTAAGCTTTTGCAAACTTTCACAGAGACAAAGGAGATGCAGAGCATTGTGTAGAAACAGAAATGACATAGCGCTGACTTTGGCCCTCCCTGATTCTGGGCTGGCTATGCATACAACAAACATCAGACTGCAATAAATGAAAACCCATACCAGTAATAAGAAAGGGCTGATATAGTTGCAGAGATTCACCTGAGTTCCAGAGAAATTTAGGTGTGCTCAACATTTGTTATTTCTTCCACAACAAGCTTATAAGCCCTTAAAATTGCTGTGATGTCCTTTTGTGAGTTATTCTGGCATCCGCCTGTACTTACAGCTCAGTTCAAAGAAGCAGCACTGAAGCACAGGGTCAAAGCACTCCCTTAAGTGTGTGTGTGTGTGTGTGTATGTGAATGCATATCTCCTTCTGTGCCTGTATTAATGATGTACTTTGTTATTTCCAGATATAAAACTCAGACAATTTCTGTCCATCAAGCCATGCAATTATCAGTATGTACCAATTTTGATTAGTATGGAAAAAATTGATTTGGAGTTGTCCAAATTGGAAATGACTTTATCTGCTAGTGGAGACCATATCACTAAATATTTTTGAAAGAATCTGCATTTCTGGAGATGGCATTTGTTCTTAATTAGCCTGTAAACACATCCCATTCTGTGCTTGTTTGGTTGAAAGGTCATCATAAGAGTGATTAAAAGTATGGTGTTTCTAATATGAGCGGAGGTTCTGTAGAACAATTAATAGCAAGGAAAAAGTATTCAGCAGACAGCAACGTCCAGACTTTTTAGAGCTAGTAAATGGCTTTGAGATTGTTATAAATGATCAAAAAAAGAGCTCAATACTGATCATTCCAAGGAGAGAATGCAAAATGTCAGGCTTGTGATAGCAACAGACGAGGAAGCTTCCTGTTTCCACCTTTGTGTGGGCTCATGGCAACAGAAGTACGCACTTCTGCCCATTTATTGGTGACCATATATTGTGTCTTCTGAGATATTAATGAAGCCAGGGCAGGGAAATACTGCCACATAGAACTATGCATCAGCATTGTACTCTAAGAAAGGTACAACAAACTTGTAAAATGGTTGAGAAGCTCAGCAGAAAAAGTCAGTTACCAATATTGTTGCTTCAAGGGTTTCATTTTATTCTGCTGTTAAAATACAGTAAGACAGAATAAATAGGCTTGGACTTGTCACAGTTTTGTGACCTTTTTACAGTGCAACATTCCCTCGGGCATTTTTCCCTTCTCAAGCAGCCACTTTTTAAGCTACATCTCTCCCTCACATACATTCAAGAACAATGGAAAAACATTTCTAATTTACAGCAATTAGTTAACAAATACTAACTAACATGATAACCCAAATCTAAAACTGTAAGTACGGGCACATTCTCCACTATCTGCGTAAGTGCTGGTGAAGCTGAGTTTGCCCTGCTTCATCCAAAGACAGCCTTTCAGAGACAGAGAAGTGCTAAGGTGTAGCTGCCATCATAATAATGGGAGGTACTTAACTGGACATTTTGGAAAACCTTTCTGTGTATCTGCTGCCTTGGCAGGCAGACCAGTAACAGCATCTCCCTGTGCTCTGCCAGCTGGTGCACAGCCTTGCCCTCCAGAAGACGCTGTGCTGCATGCGTTAGTCCAATCCAGGTCTTGTGGCCACAGGATTGTGACCTCCACATTGTGATCAGGTAAGAAAAAGTTCAGAAAGCACCATTTCTTTTCTGTGTCCTATTTGCACACACTAATAAGGCTGGGCACTGTTTTGTCCTCTATTTTTATTGAAGTGAAATAGTGTAAGAGGGAAATCGTGCATGTGTGTTATGGGAATTCCCTGAAGGAGCCAGTATGCCTCAGTTCCAGTAAATGCAAAGCTGAAAATGCCTGATACAGGGAAAACATATTCCAGAATAAACAGAAGATAACATTTGTAACTGCAGAGTTGAGCTGACCTTTGTTAGCAAAGTATTTGTACTTATGGAAGGTTCTCAGCTGGTGAAAATAACAAAATGCAACAGTGATTTTGATGAAGGAAGGCAAACTTATTTTACCTGGGGAAACAAGCTTTATCTTCAATGAATACAGAACTTGCATTTGTCCACTTCGTTTCACTGCAAAGCCTTTTTTTCTTACAGTTTGTGTCTCACATCCGAATATTAAAGGCAAATCCCACAATTCCATACAGGGTAAAGAGCGCTATGCAAGCGATGGGTTTTTCTACTTTAAAGTCAGTTTGCATTTTTATTTCTAGAGAAGGGACAGAATGACCAGGGAAAGTAGCTGTTTGCGGTAGTCCCAGAGCAAGACAAATGTAAACTCTTTAGGATGCCTGAAGTGAGATGTGAGATAAAGTAAATAAATAACAAATAATATATTAGGCTTATTTTACTGTTTTTCAGATTAAACATGCCTGCCCCAGTTTTCTCCAATGTTTTCTTCTCTGATCTTCCGCTTTAGTCTCTGATCTTNTAAAGTAAAACTTCAAATGTATGAACAGTTAATATTTGTAAGAAGTAAATATATTTCTGAAAAAAAAATCAGACACTTTATATTTACCTAATACACATTTTCTGCACAGCTTTGTATTTATTCACACACTTGGATACTTCTAATTGCAACATACATGAAAAATTTGAGAATGTACTGTACCATGTACACGCTGTACCAGTGCTTTTAACACTAACAGGTGCCAAACCTGGACGGGTCTGGTAAAACTGAATGACTTGCTTACCTTTGGAGACAGAAGGCACTGTAAGGCATGCATGTGCATTTCTCCAGCTACGCAGAAGTATTCTGGGAGGAGAACAACATCAAGTCATGTTCTAAGGAATGGTTGGTGAGAAGCAAAATCATTCACATACTTTTATTAAAGATAAAATCATTCACATATGCACTTGAAGCATAGCTGAGTAACACATGGAGGGAATGTGATGGCAGAGATATACCTAGGCAAGCGTGTAATTCTACATAAAAAGTGAGAAAATTGAGAGGGTAAGGTAGCTAACCGTTTGAATCTAATTTTAAATTTAAGATGGCTTCCTTTCCTGAGCTTCTGGCAAAGACTTTTACTTCAACATTTCTGCAGGAAAGGTGGGGGTTTTTTTCCCCAACCAGTTGAAATTATATTTCTTTTCCAAAGAGTATGCCCATGTATCATTCATAACAGAAAATTTGGAAGTATAAAAGGATTGACACTGCAAGTTATGTTTAGACACTTGGCTTCCAAATTAGCAAATTTCAGCTGTAATGTCTGGGCTTAGATATAGGCTGTGTCTAGCCATGAATCACAAAAGCTTCTGATAATTTTTTTAGGGGAAAATAAAAAGGAAAGAAAACATTGATAGTACTGCTAAGTGTGTACCATCCATGTGTATGTGCCTGCACAGAGAGATACCCACATATATACATATATGACTGGGCGACATTTGCTTTTCTTTTGTTCAGTAATAAATCTTTTGAGTTTAATGTGTTTTACAATAATTCTGAAAATGCAAATCAGAGACCTACATTACCCCAGAGAAGGACAGATGTTTAAAATGCAGGCCTGTCAGCGCAAGGCAAGCTTGTAAATTAGAGGCCATAGCATTTATTTGGCCAAACATCATAATGGGGAAAGCAGACAAAATTTGAAGGCAGAATTTGTGAAGATCTGACCTTTTATTCCAAACATAAAATTGGTCAAATGCATTTGTCTGAGAACATGACACCCAGGAAGATTAGAGATACAGTTATGTCTTTATACTTAGAGGCCTCTTATAAAATCACAGCATCACAAAAGTATGGGAGGAACCTCAGAAGATCAGCCTATTTGCTTTCCCACTACAAGATCTGCTACACCTAAGCCATTTCAGACAAACATTTGCCTCATCTTTTCTCAAAAACTCCAGAACCATCTAAAGGAAAATTAAGTCCAATGCTTTGCAGTCTGTACTGGAACAAAAATTTTCACAACTTGGTAAAATATTTTCTGCTGCAATGTAAGAAGACCATGGCTAGAAGCTGGGCCATTCCACCTGAAATTTAATGCAGACTACAATTCTGGACTGTGGTGGCTCAAATGCTTTTTGTGCATCTCAAGTGAAAATTTTGTTCTAGGCTTGTGTGTGCATACATTTGTGCATGAATAATGCAACAAAGGTTTAAGACAACAGTATCAAACAAAACAAGATCAATATAGGTTGTTTGTTATCAAAATAATACTAACAAGACAAGAATATTTAGTTGTTATACAACTGAGAAGAGAAAAAAATGGCTGTCACCTTGTAAAGAAACTTGTGGCTTTCTCCTAAGCACCCCTTCTAGCGCTCAGCCCAAATTGCCATGCAACCACTTCTGCAAGCTTGAGGCTAGCCAGTGAAATCCCCTCTGAGACTTGGTGCAACAATGCACTACAACCCTGTAACATATCTAAGTACAAGCATTAAAAAAAAAAAAACTAGGGAAATTTTAAAATTCTGAGTTATGCTGTGGCACTGTGTAACTGGCCTGTCCCAGGTTTGTAGCTACTTCTGCTGTACAGAGGTATGCTGCCCCTCTTCCCCTAGAGAGATGGAACAACAAAGAAAGATTTTAGTGGAGTTTCTGGTGGGGAAGGACCCAGGATCCCCCCCAGCTACCCTACCGTAAAGGTTAAAAGCAGCTGAGGAAATGAGGAAATGAGCTCTTGCTCCTGCTATGTTTGTGATGGTAGTCATGCTTCAACCATGATCTACCAAGTACTAGTGCCACTCTCCAAGCATTCGCCAATGGTCTGAAGACTACTGTCTGGTCTCTCTGTCCAATGCTAAGGAGCGGTAATAAAAAAACTATTGCTCTTCTAATGTAACTTACCTATATGAGCACTGCTCGTGAGCATTGTAGAAGAGATGTTATGTGATCATCAGTATGAACCTACTCGTGCCATCATAAATAGAAAGGATGAGTGACTATGAAAATTTCTAATTCAGTATTGAGAAAAACACTTGGAGGCTTTCTTTAATGTGAGTTCGAATAATTGATTTTTATTATTAAACTTTGGCATTGATTTCAGTGTGCTACATGTGAGGTCATATTTTGCGCTGGTTTTTATGGAAAGGAAGAGTCTCAATGCATGGAGAGTATGTAGTTGTGATAAAGGGGCTCTTCCCTTCCCATTGAGGACTGGCTATAGAAAGCAACAGTATCAAATGTATTTTATACACATTGTATAAGCTTTGTTATACAAAGAGGTTTGATAATTTTGTGATCATTTCCACTATATTTTAACAAGCAATTTCCTAAGTTAGTGACAGCTGTTTAATTTTCTTGTATCCATTTTCATCTTAAACAAATAGAAAACCTTTTGTATTATACTCATTAGTTTCTTAGCAGGATGCAACAGCCTTTTTCATAAGCATTGCTGTTTGCTCATATTTTCTGTTATTGTCATAGAGATTTAAGAACTGTATAGATAATATTTTTTCCAATTTATTAACCTAATTTACTGTTACTGTTTAGGGCGGAGTTGCTTAGAAGAAAAGTTTTAGTTGAACTATACTGTCATCTTGTGGTGACCAATGTTTCTGGTTCAAATTCACACATGAAAGTTTTCTTTTCAAACTCAAGAATTGGATACTATACAAATAAAGTTATGTTTCTTAATATTCAGATATTCAGTGTAGTTTCTTCCCTACTAATTCTAACCGAGGTGTCTCTGCAAATCAAGATGATAGCCAGAAACAAAGGCATCCTGACAAACCCACCCTCATGAAAATGTTGCCCTTGAATTCTGCAGTTCTCCTGCAGCATTCCTGAGACATTGTTACCTCGGTCAAAGTGATCAATATCCAAAAGGATACTGAAAGGCATTCCTTTGATCTAAGAGATCACATTTAGAAATAAAGACTTCAGCTTGCCTGCACCTCTGAAGATAGTTCAGCATATCAAACACCGACTAGCATATACGAAGCTTGAATCTTCACTATTCCTACCCATTCAAGTCATCCCCACTTGTGCAAAGCGCGCTACACGTGTATAAACAAGTGATGCCATATGATGACATCAGACAGAAATTGCCTGGGTATCAGTCTTGCATTTGCCACACACAAGTCCTTTCAGCAGTGTTCAAGTTTTGTAGAACCAGTACAACTACTCTATTTTTTGGAGCAAATCCCACCATGGTCACATCAGGTGAACGGCTGTTCTGCACCCTGGTGACGGTGTGATGTAGTAACATGACACCAAACCTGTGCAAAACAAACGCCACTGCGGTTATTTGGTGCTCATACCCACCTTCCTCTGTATTGCCTAGCCAGCCCTGGTTTTGATCTCCCTGTCCCTGAGCTGGACTTATCTGTAAGGCTGCTCTGCTTTAGTTGTGGGGAGGGAGTGGAAGTGGGTGATTCTCTTCTTCCCCAGCAAAGTGCCAGGGCAGAGCAAGAAGGTCAGGAATGTCTATGGGCCTGCGGTGGGAACAGCTTGAGACCTAGGGGCTTATACCCCAGAGGGATGGAAGAAAAAATGGATGGGCATATCCAATGTTGCGTTTTGCTTCAGCATTTCAACCCCAACCACATTGGACAGGCTGCAGAACAGGGTGGTAGCAGAACCAAAAAGGCACTCGCCTCCATGGTATTCAGTAAACCCTGATCTAGATGCTTAATATGATCAGCGTTTGCAGGCATGACAAAGAGTTTCTCCCATCACCAGACCTGGCTGGACCAAAAGTACTATGCGGAAGCTGTGATGGGACACCAGCTGCAGTGACAGACTGCTGTTTCCTACATCAAAAAGACAGTGCTGAAATCCAGACACGTCACCTCTAAATTTTGGACTACTTCCTATGCATCAAAGAAGAAGGGTGAAGGTGAATTAGCCAGTGCTGTTTATGCTGGTGCCATTTGGCAGCTGCCAGTACCTGAGTCCATGGGTTTTGAGCAGGCTGGAGCTTACTATGGGTGGTGAACTCTGTCCTTGCTTGTGACCTGCATGGGGGCTAAGAGCTTCTGAGATGGTACTGGGTCTGCCACAGGTCTGTCCATTCTCTACCCTAAAAGTATCCAGTGTTCCTGAATACTAAAGACAACTGCATGATGATACCAAAAATCTTTCTTTCCTAACAGGTTTGAAGACACGTAAATGAACAAGATTATTTTTACCCCACAAAGGACAAGAATAATTTCTGTGGCAGCATATCCTCGCAATCAGCCAAACCAACATACTTCCTCTGGAAGCTGTTGCCATGGCATCTGTCCAACGTCTTCACAGCACCTTCTGGATTTCTGAGATCTAACGAGAAAGAAAGAGGAAAGGAGGCACTAGTTAAAAGACACACAGCAAGGTTGCTGGGAGAAATATGAGTCCAGTCCAGCCTGTAGGATGTATTCATACTGTTTGAGTTAATTGGGATTTTTTTTTTTCCTGTATGACATTTCATCCATAGGACACTGACTTTTCTCTTTTGATTTTTGGCAAGGAAGACAGAATTGCTATTAAAATATTTTCATTAAGTCAGTCAGGGCAAAACTCATTTTACCTAACTTTACCTAACTTTACCACACTAATGTGCCTAGCCTAAAGGGGCTGTCTAGGCTCCTCTTAGAATTAATGGAAGGAGAAGGGTTCCTTGCAAGCATGATTTTTCCAGCCTACTTTAGACATCTAATTGAAGATGGGATGATTTACCCTTTGGAACCATTTATCTCTTTCCTTTAACTACAGCGGGACCATGGATGGACTAAATGCCTGGATTTTTGGGTGAGGTAAAATTAATATGAGCAAAGACCTCTGCCTTAGGTGTTATTTTGGTGACAGAAACTGCCATCCAAAATGAAAGAGCTGAGTGAACAGCCTGGGCCACACCTTCGTGTGTCTGGAAACAATGCAGCTAGAATGGCTTTTTGCCCCATGCCTCCACCTTAGCAGAAGTCAAAAGCCTCCCAGCACATAAATTAGCACCAAAGGAATTCAGCAAGAGGCCACACTCCAGAAACAAGTGAGGATAAATCAACATTGAGATAACCATACAGTTTGTCCAGGAGTGAAAATGCAGCAGTCGGACACAGCTTCACCACTTTGGGGATTGTGCCATGGGATGATCCCTTTTTCTGGATGACGAGCTCTGTGTTACAGGTTCAGCTGTCCACACGTTCATTGTGGGAGGGTTCCTCACAGTTTGCCAGCTTGTTGCAGGCCCAGATGTATTTTGGAATAACTGCATTTTTACTCAGTAAACCAGAAGCAGAGTGAGGTCTAGCATGCCAGATAAATACATACTTTTATGAAGAGCTTTTAGACAAGGTTATACAATTCTACAATCAAGGATAAATAAACTGGCTTTATCATCAATTTCTGACTTTGTTTGAGATGACAAAGTGTTGCACTGGTGACAAAATAAACACGAATTTCTTCAATTTCTCTCTTATTTCCCCCAAACTAACTCTTCTAAGATAAAATTGTATGTAGATTGTGAAGTCTCCTGAAGATGCATGGTAGGCTGGCATGTGAGAATTTAAATGGTGCATCTGAATAAAAACCCATTTTGCATTAATGATGTTCATTGTGGTGCCTTCGACTGCAGGCAGACTGG
>VZTQ01007828.1:0-24374 GCA_013400755.1 Pelecanoides urinatrix | reverse complement strand
GGGGGGGTGTCCCCCTCCCCAGCCCCCAGGAAAATGGCGCTCGGCTGGTGTCACCCAGGCTGCCCTCAGCCCTGGCCGCCCTCAGCCCTGGCCCTTTCTGGGCTTTGGTTTGGGGGTTTTTTAGGAAAAGCCCAACTTTTATAATAGAGTGAGCTTGGGGGCGGGGGCAGAAGAGGAAGTCTAAGAAAGTTGAGCCCCCCAAAAGATGACACTTCCACCAACCACAAACCCCTCTTCCTAAAATTGCACTTTTCTGCGATTCTCAGAGTTTTCTGGCAGGGGGACAGGGCAAATCTGACACCATCCCCTGCCAGCGCGTGGAGTGGGGCGTTTGACATCTGCAGCTCCGATAGCCAAAAACGGACGCTGCCTCTCGCATCCCTCTCAGCAAAACCTGAAATTCCTAATGGGTTTTGATAACATTAACTCGCTTTAATTTGGCTTCTGCCCTTTTCCAGTTCTCAGACATGCTGAGAGCCAGCCAGCTCGTGAAACCTTTTGCCGCTCAATGGTTTTCTGGGAAGCCACCTCCACTAATTCCTACCTTTTCTCCCCCCAACAAAACCGTGCTACAGACATGAGCCTGCTAATTTACAGTAGGTGCCCTTGAGATAATATTGACTGATGCTGAGCTTTCTCCCCCACCAGCCCCCTTCGTTATTTGATTAAGGTCCCTCATAGCTGTAAGTCGATAGGAAAGCCTGTGCTCCCCGGACCAGTGACACTAATTGTAATCCATTGCATCATTTTACCCAGACCTGCAATTCTTTGTTGATCTTTCAGGTCTTTGCCTTAATAGTTGCTGTTTGCGCAGAGTTTGGCTACTGGCAATGTTTACTGAGTATTTGTTCGCCAGCTGTCTGACCCCTTCCATCCCGCTGCCCCTATAAAGAGGGTTTCATTAGATCCCGTTAAAACCCAGCAGCTTATTTATAAGACCATAGACCCTACGAGAGCTCTGGAGCATTTGTGCTTCTTATCCTCGTGCATCATTTTTTCCACATTCACTGCAATACTCTCCTTGTTAAGCTTCTAAAAGGCTTTCAAACAAACCTTTCAAATGAACCATATGGAGAACTATAGAGGACATGGATAAGTCACAACGCACCTCTTCTGCTGCTCTAGATTACGAATATCGATCCCTTAGCATTATTCAGTACCTGGCCTTATCCCAAACGTATACAGAGTTACTGCAGCTCTTAAATGTTAATAGCCTTTGTTTGTTAGGGTAGAGGAGCAGAGCTGTGAGGTAAGGGACATTTTAGTAATGCAAGATTGATTGAGACTGCAGCAGTTTTGCTGTTGACAGGATCATACGTATTCAGTGATGCAGTCCCGCTACGAGGACTTTCTGTGTTCAGAAATCATTGGCAGAGACACAGCTCTTCCCCCCCAAGTGTTATAATTTTCTAACCTGCCCTCCCCTGCTGGAAGATGGCAGAGTGAAATACAGGTAATATGGCAAGAGATCTGCAAGTGGGAAGTTCAGACGTGTGCATCAATCAGATTGAAATTTAACAGATGAAGAGAGCTCGGGGTCACGAAAATCCCAAAGACAAGCAGGGGAAAGATGATAAAGGTGGATTTAGCACTCCAAGAATTGAATTTGACATAGCTGGACCCCCTGGAACCGCAGGCTCAAACCCAGCAAAGCATTTTTCAAGCCTTTGTTCCTCTTGAATAGATAAATTACCTTCTAGGTGGCCTTCCATGCTGTAAAGTTTCAGAAAATACCCTGGCATTTCACCTGTTCAGGGAGCCAGAGCCCATTTTATGCCATCACACTGTCCTGCTGTAGAAGTAAAAATAATTTTGCTGGGATTATTGGCATATATAATTTCTATTATTAAAATGTAGTGAAAAACCATGAGGTATTTATAAAAACATTTAGTCACTTTCTGCCTGAATGATTCACAGGCCCATAAAAAAGTTGGAAGAATCAGAGACACAGGATGTGCATGTCCATGTCCTTCATAACAATGCTATCAAAAGAAATTAGCAGTCATTAATCATTTAGTGTGCAGACCTTTGAGATCCTAAAGGAGACACCTTCCCTTTGTTCTTTTCTTTGCTACATCTAATCTAGGAGATTATCTGAGATCCTCAAAGCTCACTCAGGGATTTACCTGAACAGGTGAAGTCTAGACTATTAGTCACCATAGAAGGCTTATGCCAGTCTTCCCCATTCAACCAGTGTAAAATATCTGTCCATTACGGATATATAGCCTGAACTCCTCCTGTAATTGCCCTAACTGGCCTAAATTCCTGTAACACTGACTTTCTTCAGCTAAGACTACAGTCCTGGAGTCCCAATTCCTCCTTCTATTCTGTTTACTAATCAGTCATTATGCTTGCTTTCATAATGCAGGGTAAATATTACAGTATTAATGTAATCACAGTAGTAACAATTAGAGAGTGCATGAGCAAATAGCGCTTTGTGATATTTGCCAGCCTGAATCACTGCAACATCTCCACAAGAGCGTGCAAGTAGGGACTTGATTTTGTGGTGAGGTTGTGCCCATGTGGAGCTACAAGCCTCCTTAAGGAGATATGGTTGTGGGACAGGCGAGCCTTTAGCCTGGGCTGTGTTGTCCTTCTTTGCAGCCAGAGAACGCAGTATTATTGCGATAGTCTGAGGTAACCTTTAATGAGTATGTTCCCCAAGCATGCCAGCTTTATTTTGTTTGTTTCTTCATGGCTCTGTGCAAATAAAATGGTAAGGACAGGACTACAGGAGGTCAGGGTTTTCTTGAGATGCAGAATGTACATTACTGGCATAAATTTAAACGCTGAAATGTTTTTGGCTAGCATCTCTTCTGTTTACTCAAAATTTCCATTTTAAACCAAAGTGTTGCCTCAATTGGGATGTGAATCATTGATCTGAGTACAGGATCTCCAAAAGACCAAATCTAAACTTCACATCCAGTTATAGCCAGGGATGATTGTTTTGGGTCTGGGATCCATAGCTCATTTCCAATTCCCTATCTTGTTTTCTTGGTGTGGGGTGGGGTGTGGGTTTTGTTTTTTTTTTTAAAACACAACATAAACCAAGGAAATAAAAACGTTTGCCTCACATCAGATGAACAATATTTTATGTGAATCCCACAGATGGAGTCCAGGAGTTAAGAACAACCCAGCACACATGTATAGGGATAACAGGAATATCTTGTACTGGATTACACAAAATAAAAATGAAACCCCTGGTATTTCAATAGCTGCCTAGGAGGTGAAAGAAAACTCCCCAAGAAAAGGCAAAAAACGTTAGCAACTCACCAGCAGTGTTGTTTTTGCTTCTTCCTCTGGAATATGGAGAAGTAACTGTAAGGGGAAGAGAATACTGAACTGGGCAGACCCTGAGTTTCTATTCTATAAGGTAAAGAAAGCAAGAGTGAATAACCCTTCTTAAAAATGCTGTCTACCACCACCTAGTGGAAGACACCACTTCAGGTTCCTTGACCTACATAAATTTATATTTTACCTTGGGAACATTCATGACTTGATTGCTGTGTCCCCCCCCAATGTTATATGGAAATAGATTTAGCAAAAAAATTATTTCATTCTAAGAACTATTTCTAGAACTGAATCACATACTTCCCAGTCTGTCATTTGAGCTAAATACTCAGTTTTGTCACCTGCAAAATGGCAGACCCAGGAAGAATTTTATGAAGTTTAATTAGTGCAAAGTGCTCTTAATAGCAAATAGAGCTTTTAGTCCAAGGATCTCAGACTGCTTTGGTCCAAGTACTCAAATTACTGACGCTTCAGCCAGCAATCCAAGAGGCAGATGTACTGCTGTGCTTGCTATATAGGAAGATAAATAGCAAGGATTGCAAAGTTACAGTTGCCTGAATTCACATAATAAATCAATAGGTGAGCAGGAGGAAAAAAAAATCTAGAATTGTTGGATCCCTGCTGTTTGTATCAAGATGGTTTTACATCTGGTAGCTTTTGGAGAGAGGAGACCTTCCTTCACCTTTGTATATGCAAAATATTTTGTAAATGGAGATCAGATTCCGGCAGCCAGCGCAGTACAAACAACCCAGAACAGCTTCCCGTGCTTCTCGCTACAGGGCTGCTCAGACCACAGTGGCCACACGGTATTCATCCAAACATTATCAGTGAATACAGGGAAGGAAGAATAATAAAGAATGCTTACAGTAACACTAACTCAACTGGGCAGCTCATGATTTGGATGAGAAGCTAATTTTCTTGATGCTGTTACGTCTGGTACCTCAGGGGCTGTACCAAATAGATGAGATTCAACTTGCTGAGTCAGGAGGAAGGCCTGTATTTGGCAGAGGAAGGAGGAGATGGGCTTAGTCACCTCTTGGAGTTCATTCCCAGTCCTCTTTTCAAAAACACAGCCCCCAAAACTAGCCAAGGGAGAGTCCTTGCGTCTTGGGAAGAGTCGGAGCAGGAGGGGGCCAGGAAAGCAGCATGCATTTCTCCTCCCTGTTCTCTTTTTCTGCCAGGTTCTAGTTGCCAATACTGCTGAATCGCTGGAGCCACATCTCCTGACTCTGAGATGTTGTGGCAGCAGAAAAGGCACTGCAAGAGCCCGTGGCTGACCGCTCCTGACATTTTCGCTTTGCCGGTGCACATTCACACTGGCATTTTGCTTGCAGCTACCCATCGGATGAAGCCTAGGTCATTTGGAGAGACGGTCTCCAAGCAGGAGACAAGCTGGGTTTTGCCACCTGGCATCAAGTTCATGTGTGGCTGTTGTTCAAAGCTGTGGCAATAAATGGCAGCTTCTAGACATGTACGGGCAGGACCAGAGCAACTTATTTCCACTTAATCTACTTCCAAAAGGGTGTGGCCATGGTGCACAAAATCGTTTTTAAGTCCACTAGAGGAATTTTGTAGCACAGAATAAAACAGGTTTTCTTAAGCCATCTCCACGGGGAGTTCAAGTGAAGGTCCTTTACTTTGCAAAGAACAGGCAAGCAGCACCCTCGTGGTTGCTTACTCATGTTGTCAGCAGAGAAGTGATAGCAAAGAGAATCCCCGTTTTAACCTTTCATCGCTTGAATCCACTTGCAAACAATTCTGAAAGAACATCCACAATGTGCTCAGAGAGGAAGCTTGGTCTTGGATGTGGTCATTACTTTTATCTGCTATCTCCCCATGACTCGTTTAATGCCTCATGTGAACATATAGTAACAAAAACACACAGTGATGTCAGGAGTGATAGAAAAATGTTTGCTGCAGAATCAACCTCCTCTAGCAAGCGGCAAAAGACAAAATAAGTGAGCATGGTGCTGAGGCACGAGTTAAAGATTGAAAGCGGCAGCACAACAACAAGCCCTCTACGAAGCTGCTTCTGAAATTGAACTTTCCAATTCCCGCTGGGCAGACGCCGGGAATTGTCACTCACACACAGCTAGAAAAAGAGCTCCCTGAGGCAGGAGAGAGAACTGGGCCCAAACCGAAGCTCAACAGGCAACTCGAGAGCTGGGAACTGTCTGGGGCAATACTCTTCAGTTCCTTTTTTCCCTGACAGCTGAACTAACGCTTGTCACAGGAGGGCAAACCAGGCAATTATAGCAAGCGTGGATGCCACAGGGCTGGACAAGCTCACTATTTATAGTTCCCTACCGACAGAGCTTCCCCGCTGTGCCGCTGCACACAGGTTAAGGTACAGTCCATGTCTTGAAGGGCTCACGGTCGAAATAAAAATAGAAAAAGGAAGGACTAGCAGCCCCTTTTATGATGAGAGCCAAGACTCAGAGATGAAAGGATAAAAAGGAAATCCACAGCAGAGCCTGGAACAATAAACTCCAACTTCTCCCCAGCAAATTGCCCTTTATTTTGTTAACTCCTTCCCTGCCTGAAGTGCCACCTCTCCACTACTCGTAATTAGTGCCAAGCAGTCCAATACAGTGTCACTGAAGTGTTCTTGCAAGCTCTGGCCCGTCTTGCCACCGTTAAATTATTTTCCCTACCTACAGCAGAGGTGGGAGAAGGGATGTGCGCCTGCTCTCAACCCCCTCCCGAGACTGGGCCCATGCCCCATGGATGGGGCGGGAAGCATCGGAGCAGGACAGCATCCTGGTGTGCTGACCCTGCGAAAGGGATGAACTCCCAGGAGCGGAGCCGGCTGCCAGCTTCAAGCGTTCAGTGTCTCAGCCGACGGCGGATGCAAGTCAAAGACAGTCTCCTTTGTTTCATGGGGAGGATTAAAACACAAGCTGTTTGCAAGTTGAACTTCGAAGTGTCGTCTTAGCAATTTGAAATGCAGTCACTCAACAAAGAGAAACCTTTACAAATACATTTTTTGTATTTGAAGTTGGAGACCATCCACTGGCCTATTTTTAGCCATACATTTGAACTGGCCATGCTACAATCCTGCTTCTGTTCTTGTGCAATAAAAAGCAGAGAGGATTCGCTTGACCTGCAGTATCAAATACAGAGAAAATAAGACATTTGTCTGGAAAAGAACCACCCAAAAGAGCAATGAAGAAGTCGTGCTGCGACATGAACCGTTAAGAGTTGAGACAAGAAAAATGAATATTATAGGAGCTGGTAGACTTCTTCTAATGACATAATGAAAACAATTGCTAGAAAATTATATGGTGATGCTAATTAGTATTTGTAGGTTTAAGGACCTGATATCTTTCCCTTTTACAGTAAATACACTACATGCATAAGAGTAAGAAATAATCCTTGCTGAGGTGAGTTCTCAGCTTTCTTCAAGGATTCTTTCTAAATCCACCTGACTTCTCCTTTGCTAAACATGGCTTTTAGCTCAGAAACTGATGCTCTTGCATGAGCAAACCCTCCCCTGGCAGCGGGTTTTGGTCGATCAGTTTGACTGCTTGCGTTAAACGTGATGCAACACGGGATGACAAATGCAAGCAAACATCAGGATGGAGCGCAATGGAAATACTGCATCCGATCTGACAGGTCAGCAGGAGGGAGAGGAATCATTTGCCCTGGTAACAGCACATGGAAAAGCACAGAGGCAGGGGGTAGGATGCATTTGCAAACATCTCATGTTCCCTGAACTTTTTACAGCCCCTCCTCAGGCTTTGCAATATCCTAAAGCAGACCATTATTACTATAGTCATCTTCTATCTTTCCCCTCCTCCAAGAAGCTTTTCAAGCTGTGGAAAGAATCCAGAAGACCTGACTGTGGATGTGTTAACTTCCCACTATCACATCAGCAAGACCATGTGTACCACGCGTTTCCCACCGACAAGGAAAGAAAGGTTAAAACCTTGCATGACAGGTTAACAGCATGATTTGCAGCAACAGCTTAAATAAATGGTTGCAGGCACAAAAGACTAGCAGGCAGCTAATCCTTTAAAGACTTAAGAGCAGCTACTACTTCAGTCCAAGTAAATATTTCAAAATAAAATTAATTAGTGGTGACTAGTGGATTTTTTTTTTTTCCTTCATTTTACAGCCCAGGCTGAAATGGTGATTCCTCCACAGAACTTATGCTTTCAGTGCCAAAACTGCCATTTCACAGGAGCAGAAAAAGTCCTCCCAGAAGATTCATCGCAATTTTGTTCCTTACGGTAATTGCAAAAGGACTGGAAAAGCTCTATATGAATCTCCTCGGTCTGTCAGAGAGGCAAGCTCCAAGAGCAGCCCTTATGCTGCTCCAGAGATGGAGGACAGCGTCATGGCTCAGTATCCAACAGAAGTACAGTGTAGAGGAAGGAAATGTTGGCTTCCTGATTCTTGTCATAAGTAAGCTCTGTCCATGCAGGCCACAAAAAAAGACTTACTTATAATTGCCTTAGTTCCAATTAAAAGAAGTTTCTTAATACCTTCCTAGACACGGGTGAAAGCACAGAAGGAAAGGCCTCAAGGTAACAAGTACCTAACCAGCACAAACCAAAGTCTGCCTGAGCCTGAAGAAGCAAAACAGTCAATGAAATAATTTGGAAACAATAATTTCTAATCCACAATTAAGCTTTTTTCCCCAGATATTCGCCCCCCACCCCTTGACCCTTGGCTCCATCTCAAAACAAAGCCAATTCTCATGGGAGGGAGGAATCTCTCATGGCCCACTGAACTGTCTGGACTATTTTTAGTTAAATCTAGCATTCCTAAAAACCTCAAGCTGCTTGTGTATTAAGGAAGGAGAAAAGGAAATGCTGTGACCATGCACATCCACGTTTCACACGGGGAGCGCAGAACACAGCATGCCAGCTGCCTTGCAGCACAAAAGCATAGCTAGGCTGAACGCAGAGCTCTAGGAAAAAGGCAAAGAACATTTCTTTTCACCAGGTGGAGAAAGCAGAAAACGAAGGCAAGATTGCTGACTTCCCCAAGCTGGAAGAGGCAAACCAAAGGTCTCTGCTAGCAGTTGGGCGGCCAGAGAGATCTGAGGGCCAGGCAATTTGCACTTACCCACGAACCCGATGAGCTGCAGCTCCAGCGTACAGCACGAGGAGAGTGCCAAGTGGAAGGCCAGGATCAGCCAAGGAGTCCCGGAGGTGCTTTGCAGGTATCTTGCTGGGAAGAGCAAGACAAACACCCCACGGGAAGGGCCAGGAGAAAGCTTAAAGAGCAGTTTAGGGAGAGACAGAAGGTGTGAGCGATGGTTGTATTAATGGGCTGATGCTTGGGACTTTTAAGGACTAGGCATGAGGGGGAGGAGTATGGACAGAGCATGGAGAAACTCGTTTAGACCACGCCATACGCAGAGCGTAGCCCAAATCTGATTAGAAGGGACAGAATTGTTGTGCCGAGTCATTTCTTCCTGCCCTGCAGGGTTTTTACGTCCTCTTTTATGCTAAGCAAAATCCTGTAAGAGTAGCAGTATAGCACTGAGCCTCTCAGTGGCAAATGTTGCTGAATTTGGCTAATTGCAGTTGACAGAAAGAAAGCAAACCCCGACAGCAGGGGCTGGTCTAAGTGTTCCTGCGTGACGGGTACCAGAAAAGCACTAGAGATGCTGTTGCAGATTGTGCTGTTTGTTCAAACAAAGCATTTGTTTTAAGGCTATATGTGAGTCATCACATTCTCTCTCCCTCATCTCCACAGACATTTCACACAACTTCCACTAAAATATTTTCAGGACTAAGATCAGTAACCTGCTGGCCAGCCCAGCCTCCTTACCACCACCCCGCTCTGCGGACAAACAGTACAACATCCAGCCACGCCTCGAGGATGAGGTTATCAAAAGAGCGAGAGGAAATACAAATCACTGCTGAGAAAAGACAAACAAGGAGTTAGAAACTCAAGTTTCCTCTTGCTACATGACCACGGGACCAGCGATGGGCCTTGCTCTTCTCCCCATCCCATGAACCTCCATCAGCACAAGCACATGGGGAATCTCAGAGAGAAGGATCAACAGAGATGCCAAAAAACATATACAGCACAAGTAAAGTTGCTGCCTGGAGTACTTACACCCCCTTTTCCAGGATCAGACTGCAGGGCCTGCAGCTGCTTCCCTGTAGAGGGAATGACTCTTTACGAGGTTCTTTGTATGGACAGATGCAAAATCATGAGCCTGTAAGGAACCCAACATTGCTGGCTCCACCAACCTTAAAAACAGAGAGCAGGATAGCGTGATAAGCCCTTCAGTGCTGTGGCTTCACTTGGACCCGAGGGTCACACAGTCTCCAGGCTGGTGAAACTCCTCCTCACCACTCCATCACATCAAGCAACCTACAGAAGCACAATTTCTGCCTCTTTGAGGGTTTATTAGAACTGTTTGCACAACGCTTTGGATGATTCTGGCTTTTCCTATTGCTCCTTTCCACTGCTGAGTTCATCTCCATCCCTCCTGTTTTTGCCAGAGAGCCCATTCCAGGCAGGCATCCTTCTATAGGATCTCCCAAAAGAGGCACTAGCCATGATCCTAGAGGTGCAGCGTTGGATATGCTTGCTATAAACCCTTGCTGTCCCCAGCCTTATCAGTGCACAAGTTGGCAGAGACCACTGCACTGCTTTTAGCAGCATCTCCGGGTGTGAAACCTGTCCTGGAAGCCCACTGAGGTCCCTCAGCCAGTGCGTGGGCAGTAGGTCAACACCTTAGCTCTACACTTCAATGTCACCACTTGGTACAAGTCTGCTGCCTGACTTCCCTTCTCAGGGGAAACTGGCTGTGGGAAGTGTTAGAAAATTAGTTACTCATGGTATGTTGGAGCCAGGAAGCCACTGGTGGCCATCCCTCTCCCAGCTGGTGGCATTTGCACCACCAACAGTGGTAAGGAGCCTCCTGGAGGGGAACAGGCCCCTTTCTGCCTTGGAGAGCACAATATGCTATTAACAATGAGCAAATGAGGAGCACAGAAAGAGCCATTCTGGATCTAGCATCAGTTTCCAGGGGTTTTAGTTAACGTCTGCAGCTATCCAAGACTGTCTCCACTGCTACCTTGGTTGTTCCCCCCAGTTTATTCACCTAGATGTTTCAGACAGCTTGTCTGTGAAGGGAAGTTTCCTCTGATGTGATGATGCTTGGGAACTTTCATTAGCTTTGTTCACTCCAGACAGTCAAAAAAAATAAAATCAAGAGATTTACTTAAAATGAGTCTTTGCTTTTATAATTAATACACTGGGGGGAATTTCTCTGGGACTGCTGGTAGCTCAGGCCAAAGGACTCTAGAATCACATTTCCAAATGTCTTTCCAGCAACTTTATGGTATTAAATTAAGTACGTAATTGTATAAATACACCATACAACAGCAACAGAAGAACATCATTAAGGGTACATGAATTCAAGCACTCAAACTAGAGAAAAGCCTAAAATCTGAATGCCTGTTCTTTCTCCAGAGCTTCTGTGCATAATAATACCCCATCAAGCTATATAAATGCTGACTATTTTTTTCTCTGAGACAGCTGCCTTGCCGAGTGCCCAGAATGGATGATGCTCAATAAAGGAAATAGCTATTCAGTATTATCCTCATTCATCAGTGTTCGGCCGGTGCCTTATTTGTCATTCAAGCCCTGCTCTAGAACCAGAAACTTCTTCACAGGCGTTTTCCTATTACCCTCATCATGGAGTGAGTCAGTCAGTTCTCCCCAAACCCACAACACCCGTGATTCCGCAGAAGGGGAACTGAGGAGCAGAGCCATTAACTCCAGGGTTTGGCAGCAGCATTTGGCACCCGGGGTCAAGGGAAGGATACAGCTACAGAGTCAGGGAGTTCAGGGAAGGCAGCAAAGGAGCCAAGCCAGCCGTGCAAATCACACATGCAGGTCCACAGTGCAGCAGGAGTGGGATGAAAATTAAAGAGATCCTATTGTAATGTATCAGCACAGAGGCACTGAAACAACAGCGCATGGGCAACAGCCCCGTTTGGGAGGAAAGCTTCACCCTTATGTAATTTTTTAACAAATAAAAGAGCTGACAGCACCGATTACACTCAAACCTAGACCAGAGCAGCACCATTGCTACGAACCAAGCTCAGAGAAACAAAATGTTTGCAGTAAAATTTTTCAGTGTCTTGATATAAATGTAAACTGCTATTTTTCAAGATAAAGTTGAACCCTGGCTATTAGCTGCACTACAGCTAGACAATTAATAGACATTTGAACATCTAGAGACTTATACTCTGGAGGAGAGCCATACTTAGAATGCAATATGTGAAAGAATGAAGTCATCTGGATCTACATTTTTCCAGCAGTCAACATACCTTTTTTTCCTTCCCCAAAGGGTCTCCTGTTTTCCAAATGAGATATAAAACAATCCCTGTAGAGAGGAAGATTTCCCTGTGGCCATCCCTCGTACAAATAGCCCTGCAAGCATTAGGGCAGGGACTGTTCTTATTTATACGCTGTGCTGCCTGAGGATTTTGCTTCTGTCAAATAAAAAATAAATTAATTTATTTTCTTTCCTCCAGAAATGTCAGCATGTTCTTCTCCTGTCCCCTACATTTGCTTATCCCTCTTAGTCAATCCAGGCTTCCTCGCTTTCTGCATCCTATCAGCCCCAACTGAAAGCATCTTCTCCCCACCCCTTTTCTTTTTCCATCTAAACTTACCTTCCACTTCTTCCCCCCTTTCCCAAAAACCAAACAAACCCACATTCTTATCCACTAATAGAGGCTGATTCATGGTTTTGCGTCAGCAGCCGCTGTCCTGGCCAGACGCAGCTTTAACGGACACATTTCAGCTGCTGCCAAGCGGTACGTGACAACATCTGGGAAGCAGGGCTGCCACGGGCCCAGGGGCCGGCAGCGTCAGGAACGTGAGACGGGTGCAGGCTGGCGTGACGCAGCAGAGCAGGAGAGAACACGCATAGTTGTTGCCTTCAGAGGTCCTGAATTCAATCAGTTACTCCTCAGAGTGCAACACTGGGACACACGCAAGCCAATCGAGTCAAAGAAGGGAAGAGATGCAGGTTAAAAAAAAAAACCATCTTGGCTCAGGCTTTAATCTGGAACGTGGCAGGAGGAAAAAAGGCAATTGTAAGAGTACTTTCAGAGCAAGGCGTTCACCCAGCACTGCTCTCAGCTCAACATCCCCATGGACCTGCTCTGCACTGACAGTGATACCTGCCCCTCTTCTTTTCAAAAATTTTCAGTCCACGTGAGGCACACCTGGCAATTCCGGAGTACCAGCAACCAGCCCGCAAGCCATATTCAAACAGAGACTACTCCTGTTACACTGCACAACAAAAGGAACTGGATATTTGGACCTTGAAACAAAGCAATTAGAAGTCTGGGGTCTTTGCACATTTAATAAGGACTGCACGTGAGTTCAAAAAGCCAATCCTGACCTTCTGAAGAAGCGCGTTTTCCCGCCGCACCCAGGGCACTCTGGATTGCTGCGCTACGGAGGGTAATCCCGCGTCCCCAGCTCTGCCCCAAAGCCAGCCGAGGGTCCTGGGGAGCAGATGGAGCTGTTCCAAAGCCGCTGGCTCAGCAAAGCCTAATGCTGATTGGAGTGACTACATTAGCAATCGGAAGCAGTAGGCAGCAGCCGATTCAGCTAAAGCCTTAATCTGGTTGCCCAGAAGAGTTTTTAGTGCACACTGAGATCTGTGAATGTGAAAAAGACAAGCTTAAGATTTGGACACAGAATATAGTGAAGTTTATTCATATTATACATCTACTTGCATCACTACTTGTCACATACTTGTTCTCCAGGACAGAGTTCATTCCCACTTCAGGAGACAGACAGTGTTTACTTTACATAAATTAGAGCTACCAATCTCTTTTCCCTGAATAACATCACTGAAGCTAACAAAACAATACAAATGGGGTTTATTCAGTACAAACTATACAGAGATTTTTTTTTTTACTGGTCTAGGGAGTTATGCACAAGGACAAAATTATTCCAAAGATACATACAGACAGCTGGAATTCAAGTGTCTCCAACATCCACACTAGTCAAAACCAAGATTTCTGGAATTTAGACACTTGAGTCTTGGTCCAGATTCCAATTCTTTTCCCCAAATCCATTTGGTTTGTTTAAAATAATAATCAAAATCCAATAATAGTCCTTTTAAAGGATAAGCAGATTTTGCCAAAAGTAACAGTGGCATGGGAAACGGCTTGCTTCTGAAGAATGTGTTTGCTGAGTAAATAAGCTTGGTCAGTCTGACCAGAGGAGCTGTGTAGCAAATGCACTACGTGTAAATGACTCACACAAGTGCAGTTTTCCCCCCTCTTGTACACATTTGACTTCTGTTACCCCAGACAAGCACAGGACAAGTAGATTGGAAGCATTTCTGATGGACAGAGAGCAAAAGGAGAATTTAAGGATGGTTAACTAACTCTGTCTGCAAAGGTAAACCCAATGATAACTACAATCTCGCTGAAAACTAAAATCAGCTCTATAAAACAGTTAGAAAAAACAAGTATCTTTGCTGCTGAACATGGCTCATCTATTTTTGGAAAATTGCTAGAACTGTCTTGCCCAAGAAGAACTTCTTACAAGCAACCAGCATTATGTAACCAAAAGAGGAAAAATACAACAAATCACATGTTCTTCCCACCTAACATTGCAATCCTTTTGGTCAATTCTGTGTTCAACCCCCCACCCCCCTCAACTGAGAAACCTGCAACACCTCAAAACCAGGAACGGGCAGCTGGTGACTGATACACTTCATCTA
Organism: Pelecanoides urinatrix; assembly: GCA_013400755.1. Lineage (NCBI taxonomy): Eukaryota > Metazoa > Chordata > Aves > Procellariiformes > Procellariidae > Pelecanoides > Pelecanoides urinatrix. The sequence goes on along the minus strand of VZTQ01007828.1, from coordinate 10,354 downwards.
CAATCTTACAGGCCCCCTCTGACATCCAGGGTAACTAAGCTCTTACCGCCGACCTAATTATAATGCGATTAAATACATTGTTCAATCATCGAAATCCGGGATATCGTCATAGGAATAGCCCCGGTAGCCTTTGGAAGCGTAGTATGCAATGCGCAGGTGGTAGAAGCCTGGGAGAAACACAAGGATCCCAATGATGAGCACGGGGATAGCACGGTCTGTTCCCTGCGGAGAAGAGATACACAAGTGCAGTTAGAAGAGATCTGGGGCGGGGGGGGTCTTTTCTTTTTCTTAAGTCCTGCCTCAAGTATTCATCCCTAAGGCCTGGCTAGCTGACAGAAAGTAAAAATTCATCTTAAATCAGAAATATCTCAGTTTTCTTTAGGCTGAGCTCAAAGTCCTCTCCCTGGACTACAGGGAACCTCCTTGCTACAGGAAACCCTCAACTGAACTTCTCCTTCGGATAGGAGGGGTGGCTCCTCCTTACCCTAATCACATTACAAAACTGCCAGCCACAGGCTGGGTGCCGCATGCTTGGCTGCGAGCGAGCGCTCCTATCCGTGCCTGAACTGCTTCCGATACAGCCAAACCACCGCTTTTCCACAGCGATAAGCAGCAGCTGCCAACCGTAAAGCAATTCCATACAGCACAAGGTAAAAGGAGAAGTGGGCCACAGAGGAGCAGCAAGTCAACTATAAACAACAGATCCCCTTCCAACGGATCATAAATGCAGAGAGATGAGAAAAGTGGTGCTGTGTCCTATACAGCAGTCTGGTGTCTCCTACAGAAGTTACCAGATGATCTTCACTAGAAGAGTGATGATCCCAGCATGAAGTTTTTCCGGGACAGCAAGCTGACCCCTGCGGGGGTGTAGCACTGAAATGAATCTGTACCCCAGGGAGGACAGAGAAACTCAGCCCTGCCTACATCTCCAGTCCAGCTATGAGCCTGCTCCAGACTGCTAACTGAAGACATCAGAGGGCTCCGCTGTCAGCAAACACCAGCACGGCAGTGGAGAGGATTGCTTGCTTGCTTACAGGCCTTTTGCTCTGAATTTCTACCCTGAACATGACAGTTCACGGCAGGCTTTGAGGAATGGGCAAGCAATGCAGAACTCGTAACAGAAGTGTAATCAAACCACTTACGCCTTTGCTAATGTATCCTGCCAAGAGGAGGGCTCCTATGATAATGAGGAAGGTCCCGATCATGAAGAGCACAACAGCCAGTGCAATTGCCTTGTAGGGGATTTTTGGTGGGCTCTTCTTGAACTGGATGGGAAAAAAATCCACATATTAAACAGCTTAATTCAGCACAGTTCCCTGCCCGCCACGGCAGAGAGGCGAATCCCACAGCTAGCAGAGATGACACGGGACAAACTAGTGCAGCAGCTCTGCTGCAGGGCTCTGTAATGGCCCTTCTGCGAGGAGTCCTGCCCACGGAGACCCTGCTGTCTGAGCCAGCCTTTACACCACCCATTGCTTCCAGATCTGCTCTGATTTTCACCTCCCTCCAAAGAAATGCATCTGACCTATTAAATAAGCAGTCTTTTTTCCAGCTAAGCTCCACAGGCTTTCGGGAGGAGAAGGGCTGAAGTGGAGGCTGGCAGCTAGCTTTGTACCTTTCTGATCTGAGGCTGCTCTGCGGAGGTGAACAAAAAAGCAGCCTCCCGTGCCCATGCAAAGCTAGAGCAGCCTCTCCCAGCAGTTCACAGTCAGAGCAGCAGCAGAAAGAGGTTTTCTTCACCATTTTTTACCTGCAGGTCAATATATCCATCATCAGTGCTGGAGAGCTTGGAATATTTGACTTTGCTGCTGGGAATCCCAGCAGTCAGATTTGTACGTGACGGCATCATTACCAGGAAGCCCGGGCATCAGCTAGAACCTGGAAAACAAAGAGAATAGCAAAATAAAAATCAGAGTAAACTGGATGATAGAGTCTGACACACGTGGATCAAGTTTAAGAGAAACAAAAGTATCAAGCCTGTACTGACAAAAGGCATCTTTGTTCTTTTTCATACATTAAATCTTTTCAAACAAAGCTTTGTATTTAAGCCTAAAATATAACAGCAGAAATATAGCTGCACCAGGGTTTGCCAATATTTGAAAGCAAAACCAAACTGAGGTAGAACTTGTGTTTAAAACAAGACAGAAATTCCAGAATAATATACAATGTATAAACCAGCTCTCATTTCGCAAGATAACACTTCCAGCAGGGAGACGTCTGAGGTCCAGCTATTTCTGAACAGGGACAGCAGCAAATAAACCCAAACCAGAACTAAACAAAGCAGCTTTTCAACCAGCGGGATATTTTGCAATAGATTCATTTTGCAAAAAAAACCCCAACAAACCAAAACATTAGAAACTAGAATGAAATGGAGCTGTCATTCCCCAGGCAGCTCGAGCCATGACTCAGAGGGAGCATGACAAGGGGATGGAGTGGTTAGTGGACGAGGTAACCAAAAAACCAGCAAGGAGCAAAAAAGCGTAGGTCATTTGTCTGTCTAGCTGCGAGGGAGGCAGCGTTCAAGGGTAGAGCTTTATTTAGTTACGCCAGAGCCGTACCCTGCAATTTCACCACGCCGTGAAGCCAAGCCCTACGGTTTTGCTGCCAGCAGTGACAGTCCCAGGGAGAGGGGCAGAGCCAGCTTTCTTCTGCGTCTTGAAGCCCAACTTCTCAGGAGCTGACGCCTGGACCTGCCGACACATCCCTGGCTCACTGCAGAGCCATTTAACCCCTCCCAGCAGGACCGATGCCTTGGGTGTCTGCTCGCCCACAGCCTTGAACCTGCGCTCTGCAGCCCAGGGCTACGATTCCCTCAAGTGAGGCAGAAAACAGCCTTCCCACACTTGCCAACTTCAATAGCTTTTTTATTTTCTGAGCAAGTATGGAATAAAGAAAACAAAAGTTCCAACACGGAGGGACAGAGATGCTTTTTCTGTAACGCTATTTGGCATCTAAGGTACTAGCATCTCCTCAAAATATTTAGTCTCCACTTGAACTGAAATCCTTTGTCTCCCTCTTGCTAATTGCTGGCACATTCCCCTGCCATCAGGTTTGCTCCTCCTGCACTAAATTTGACTTTTATAAAAAAATCAACACCCTCTGATCTTAAACCCCCACAGCTGTACCTTTAACTTGAACTTCTTGCTTGTTTTGTAGCAAAACCCAAGCACAAACAAAACATTTCTAGCCCCATCGATAATGGAAATATCACCCACCTACGGGGTGGTAGCACTCACATCCTCAGCTCCGTACACATCCATGTTTTTCAGGTCAGAGTACTCAAATACCCCAACACCTCCCACACGCCCAGGGGGTAGATGTGCAGAGGGGAAGAAGCCAAAAGAAATCAGCACATCTGAAATATGTCAGATTTCCTGACTCTGCCCCATTTTACTCTCAAGTACCACAGGACTTCTTACTGACTGTCCCATTATTTACCAGGCTATTCCTAGTGGCTTCCAGGAATTATTTCCAATTTACACTTGCATAAATTGTCCTGCCCTTCCCGTTACCTTGCTTACCAACAAGAAAGAGGCTATTAAGGACAAATGCAAAAAAAAAAACCCCTCTCTCAGACCTCATGTTTAAGAGTCAGGTTCAAGTCCACTAAGTTTCACTTTCCTTGTGCTCTACACTGGTTCAAGACCAGAACAAGCTCAGTGCTGTGCTCTTTAAGAGGCAAATAAATGGTGAATCACACTTGTAACCCAAGTTTTCTAACACGATGCGCTACGATCGTGTTTTAAACGCCGTCGGAACCCGCAGTGCCCGGGGGAAGGTGCCAGGGGAGAGCGCAGGCTCACAGGGGGAGCTTGCCAGTAAATGCAAACATGGCACTTCGAGCCAAAATGCTGTTTATCCCCTAAATAAGAGCAATATATTTTTCCACCCCTCTGCCCACGAATAAGGAAGGAAGAGGAATGCCGCTTCTTGCCCTTTCGGGAGCTCAAACCTCACACGACAAACGCACCCGCCCCCCCTCCTCCAGCCCTGAAATGGTTTCTCTGCTGCTAAACAGGAAGTTCACAAATATCTGGGAACTGCCCCAAAACTGCGGGCTGCGCACGCTGCCCCGCACAGCTCAAACCAGCGATGAAAACTCACGGAGACCGTTACCTCCTATTCGCGCTGCCGGTCAAGCCCATCTCTCCCACCGCCGCCGCGGCCGCAGAACGACCCAGGAAGTTTATTCCTGGCGACAGCGATTCCCTTCCCGGTTACGCAGCGGCCTCCCGCTGACTCAGCTCCGCTCCGGATTAGCGGCTGGTTTTACGGCGTCCCGGGGCGGGCTGGCGTGGAGCCCGGCCTGGTCACCCAGGCCCACCTCAGGCCAGCCCCAGCCGAGCCCATCTGTCACTCCAGGGCTGCTTTGGTAGATGGTTTATGGAAGAGCACGTTCGTACGCATCACTCCTCCGTACTTTAAAATGAAGTTGATTTCCTAAAGGAAGATCTGGGCAGAATTAAACTGTCAGACACAGCACTGCCCTCCGGGAGGGCCAAGTATGTGACAGACAAGCTGTGGGCAGAACCTGGAACAATATTAACACACCAGAGATGAAACACAGCTGGGGATCTACTTCCTCCAACTGCTCCAAAGGAGGAAACTGCAGCAATTGCCATGGTTCCAGTTCCTGAGAGTTAATACACACACTGGATTGAGAAAAGCCTGATCTCCCTGAATTTCAAAGAATTCCCCCTCCCCCCCCTTATTTCTTTTCTCCTCAGTAAAAGAGTCTAAACACATAAACTTCAAAGGCTTACGCTGGCAAACATGAAGAAACACGCACAGCATTTACTAAGCCTCCCCAATTTTTTGTTTTTTAAAAAGGGAACATCTTAAGTTTGATTATTTGGGTATGGCAATGGCAAAGTCAACATTCAGCTTCTTTAAGGATTTATGCTAAAAGCAGACAGTCCACAAGCCAGAACACAAGTGCATAGCTACTTACGTTAAAGGATGTTTCTTACAACATGAGGCTACTCAATTTGGTCATTACAGCTGTAAAAATAAGCAATTAAACCATTTGGCTTATTTTTACAATGTGTTTATGAGCAGAATAGCACAAATAAGAGTTTGGCAATCCTCGCTACAGCAGGAGGTTGCACCAAAAAGAATTTGTTTCAATCACTAGCCCAGCTTTACGCACATCATTGAAAATGAGAATCCTTCCCTATTTCAACATCATGAATCTTTGATTCTCTGCTGAAGCACATATTTACTTGCGGGCACCACAATGGCGACACAATCTGAGAAGCATCACATTTGGAGTGAAAAAAACCTCCTGGTTACCCAAGGCATCCACTACTACTGCTCAGGGCAGTAACTCAGCAATTGCAAAAAACTTCAGGGCACCTGAAGATCTTGCTTTCGAGATGTTTTCTTAAAGGTATGGAATTAATCAGCAAGCTAAGACACTTCAGGAGAATAAGTGGGCTATGCTCTGGGGACACGAGACAGCTCAACAAGGGAGCTGAAGTCCATGCAGGGAGCCATCTGCACCACAGCAGAAGAAAACCACAGTCTGAACATCTCTACCAACAAAGTGCTGCTACCAGTGAAGAGCCAAGGGCAGGGGCATTAAGAAATCCTGTCCCCCAGCTTTGAGCAGGGACCAGTTTCCATCACTACGGTAGCAGGATCATTCTGACACAGCAGAATTTGTTTCTTAATCAGTACTGCCACCTTGTGAAATTCTTCTGCTACATCAGTTGGGGTCTCCAACTGTCAAGTTTACAGGCAGTTTCTGCTCAAGATACTCTCGTATTGCTGACCAGTGGGTACAGCCTCCTAAAAAAATCAGCATACCCACAGCACCCGAGAGCCTGTAAGTACCACTCACCACACAGCACCGATCAAAGCCAACTGAATTGCTTTTCAGTGTTTCTTCGCTCGTGCAAAGTGGAGTCACTCAGGTTCCTGACGGAGGGTAAGGATTTATGGCTAGCTGGTGGCAGTACAGTAAGCAAAGGAAAAAACCACCTGGAACTGTCTTCAAATCCTATTTTTCATGATCAAACTTTCAGGGTGAAACATGCTGTAAATCTTATTTTTGTATCTTCATCAACAATAAATATGAACATGATCACAAATACCCTCAATTAAGAGAGGAATTGCTGGTGCACAGGTGAGTGCACTACACTTGTCGACAGAAGCCCGTAAGGTCTGGGACAAAGGCACCCAATGAACGCAGCACGCACAGACCTGTTTGAGGAGCAGCTTAACATCAGTAAGGCAGAAACAGGAGAGCCAAAACCAAGGCGGCTTCACGCAGCTCGCCGTCAGACCAAGGAACTTGCAGTCACTAGTGCACTGCAGCATGTGCCTGCACACTCCCAGGCTTCACCGTGAGCCGGAGTGGCAGCTACAGGGACAGTCCCTGCTGGAGGCGGCTCTGGCATCAGCCGAAGCTAGTGCATGTTAGCAAAACCCATTTCACAAACCTCCTCTGCTTAAAGGAAACAGCATCATGGAGCAATTAGTTATTACACTGTAACCACGCCCCTCCATTTCAACACATCTAAACCATCAAAGCAGAAGCTGGTAACTCCAGTGCCAAAAAAGAAGCACAAGCTTGCCTGCCGCAGTTCCTTTGAAAAAGGATCTAGGGTACCTTGGCACAGATTGACAAAGCATCAATTCATCCATCCACGTTTGAAGAGGATAAAACCCATGAAATTATATTCTTTATTTCCATTTTCCAAGTTTCAGTTAGAATACCAGCTTCAAAAATAAATGCATGAAGTAAGGTCAAATAAACTCGTGGCATAACTGAACAGCAACCCTAGTCAACTACAGTTCCACAGGTGAAACTTTAGGAAACATCACACTTACTCAAGTTAAATATTGCACCCCTTCTCTAACACAAGTTGAGAGGAGTAAGACATTTCACTTTAAGACAGCATCTAAGAGATTATTGGAAGTACAGGAATAGACTAGAAAAAACCAAAATTTCCTATTTCCAATGACACCAGTATAGCAAAATAGTAAGTTGAAAAATATTTACAAAGATATCTACACGACACGCCTAAGAGTGCTCATACGATGCTCCAACGCACTGAAATTGCTAACACCACCACTTCCTTCTCAAAGTCAGTTGTCCTCTCCAAAGAGCTGACCAGATCTCCCATCAGTCCTACTCCAATTAAGAGCCTTCTTGTTGGTCTTCTATCTTTGGAGCCAGGTAGTATTTTAAGTGTCCCATATCAGCAATCTTGTACTCCACAACTGGGAAAGGAAAAAAAAGAGTATTCAGAAGGTTCTTCAGAAAAGCCAATCAAGAGTTCTTAATGCAGCTCTAAGGTGGCAGCATTCTACAAGGGTATTTTCAAGGAGATCTGCTCGTACTTACCAAGAGGAACATCTGCAGACATGCTGAGTGTTACTGTGGGCGACAGGGGAGTGGCTTTGGTAAAAAAGTTCAAGTACCTCAGAGCAAAGGTCAGTTGGACTGGCTCGTTCATCTCTATTGTAACCTAGAAAACCATCAGCCAGGTTAGACCTCAATGAATGCAGTGAGTTCCCTCAAGTCTCTCAAATAATTCAGACACCTCAGGCAAAGGCAGTCAGTGCTACTCCCCGCCCTGTTTGCTGAGCACTGCTCACAGGCCCCAGGGGTAAGGACCTGAAGTTGACTCTAATCTATAAACCAGAGAAATACACGATCCAATCACCCAGCTTTAGCCCCCAATAGGTCAGAGAATTAGTCACATTAATAGAAAACTCAACACTGAAGACACCACAGCAGCCACGAAGGCTTAACTTACAGCTTCTTCCTCTTTATCCACATTACTGGTCTGTGACAGCTTGATATTTCCATTTCCCAGCTCTCCATTAGCTGAAAATTTCACACCATCTTTTGCACAGGAGATGACAACTGCATCGCCGATGTGGCTGAGATCTCTACAGATGCGTGCAAATTCAGCAGAAGGCATTTTCACCACACAACTGTATTCTTGTTCCTGTGAACGAAGTGTCACGATTAAACTTCTACCGAGAAGTGGTGTGGTCACTACACTTGAGTTTGTGTGCTCTTTCCAAAGGAAGTTACATTACAAGGTCAAACTCCAAGTCTGACGGGAACATGGGAAAACACCCAGTTCTAAGCAACAGCGTAGTCAGTCATTCAAGCCACTACTTACTGGAATTCCAAGCTGCTCCACATCGAGATCCATTAGCTTCATCTCATAATCCGAAACCTTTTCCTGATCTAAAGAAACAAAACATAGTTTGACCAAGTGTTTCCAAGAAGTTATCACCCTGAATTTAAGTTTTGCCCCTTTTTTCCCAAGTAAAAACACCTCAGTTATGACAAGATGATCCACCTTATTTAATTACAGCTAGAAATCTGAAAGTGACCCAAACAGCCTTTTGTAGAAGGACAGGAATCTGCCAACGGCATCTGTATATGGCCTAAAGAAGACTCCTTCTCGTACAAATCAAGCATTAGTCAAGTTGATGAAGCTTACATCTCCAGACTGTTTCAAGAGTTTAAGTACCAGGTGACCCCTCCCGTTTCTAAGCATTTCTTCTCGCTTCGCCCGATCCCTGCGTCTGCTTGGTATATGAATACTACCTAAAAATATCACAGTAGCAAATTAGTTCTCAAATATAACACTCACTTGGTGCTTCAAACACTAGAGCCAATGTATCCGCATTGTCTTCTGCTCGGAGAGTGATGATGTCTTCGTTTCCAGCACATTTCAGTATCTTGGACATGCTGGGGGGGGAAAAGGTAGGTCACTCCCAGGATTACAAGCAGACAGAGCAGGAACGCCAGCCCGTTGCCTGCTACGGAGCACGAGAACAAGGCTAACAAGCAGCAGTCAGCCCCCGCGGGCGCAGCACCGTGCGGAAGGAGCAGGGCTCGGGCTCGTCCGCCCGCCTCATCCCCCTCCCCGGGCGGCAGAGCGAGGGCCGGGGGCGGAGGGCGAGGCGCCATGGCGGGCAGCGCTCGGCCTCCCCCGCTCCCCGCGCCAGGCTTTCCCGCCACGGCGCGCCGCGCGCTCGGCAGTGACGTCACCGCCGCCGACGGGCCCCGCGCGCGCCGCGAAAAACGGCGCGAGAGCTCTGAGGAAAATGGGGGGGGGGGGAAGGGCCGAGAAGGGCTCCGAACGGCCCCCACCCGCCCCACGAGCCGCTCGCCGGGGGCGGCGAGGGCAAAGGCGGCCCCTCGCCCCGCAGCTTCCCCTCGCACACCCCCTTCCCCGCCGGCCCCCGCTCCCCTCAGCGCCTCACGCCCGGGCCCACTCCCCCACCCCTGTCCCAGCGCCCGGAGAGGCCCCGCCGCCGCCACCTGGAAAGGTTGACGCCCATGGCGATGTTGCGGTCGCAGCGGTAGGTGTCGAAGCCCTCGGAGCGCAGCGTGAGCTGCACCAGGGAGACGTGCGAGGAGTCCATGCTCTGCAGGCTGATGCCGCCCGAGCCCAGGTCCCAGCAGGCCTCGGTGATGAGGTCCTTGAGGGCCTCCAGCACCCGCTTGAGCACCGAGCCCTGCACCAGCCGCGCCTCGAACATCCTCGCAGCAGCAGCGAGCAGCACCGCGCCACAACCCGCCGAGCGCCACCGGCCGCCAACAGCCGCGGCCCGCCAAGCGCCTCTTTTATAACCTCTTCCGCCCCGCCCACGGCCGCGCCGCGGCCAATCGCCAGCGGCCCTCCCCTCCCTCAGCGAAACCCTATCCAAGGCCACGTGACAGCTGCCCCCAGCTCTCCGGCCAATCCCGGCGCCGCTCCTGCCCTTAATCCTGCCCCCTCGCCCGGCGAGAGCCAATCACCACGCCCTCTGGCGCGAGCCCGCGTCCCGCCTCGCCGTGCGGCGGTGGCCGGCGGGGCCTAGCGGGGATGGCGGGGCCTAGCGGGGATGGCGGACCCGGAAGGCCGCGCTCGCCCCGCGGAGGCGGGGAGCTCCATGGTCCCTGCAGCCCGTTCTCCGCCTGCACCTCAGCGCCGGTGCCACACGCAGGGCCTGTCCGTCGGGACAGCTCGGGACATCTCTCCTCAGACGCCAGTTCCTGACAGGAACTCCAGGCCTGTGAAATATGTTCATCTGATTCGTGTAATGAAACGTGATCTTTTTTCATACATATCCTTGTATAACCGCAAGCCTAACAGAAAGGTTAATGTATATAGTTCCTGTTGCTTGCCAAAGCCACCTGTTGCACCTGTTTCAGGCTGTTGGTGATGTAGCAAAGCCAGTCTCTAGGTACCCCTGGAAACCAGCTGAGGAAGATTCGAGGAGACCCTAGAAGGAGAAGAGGACNTTCGAGGAGACCCTAGAAGGAGAAGAGGACATGCGCTGAAGAAGACACACCCAGCCATGAACCTGTATTAGTTGGGGGATATAAACCGAAGGG
>VZTQ01007827.1:9025-72112 GCA_013400755.1 Pelecanoides urinatrix | reverse complement strand
GCCAACTGCCGCGCAAACTGATGCGCCATGCCCTTCTGACGCGCCGCGCTCCCTGGGGGCTGCTCTTGTACCTGAGGGGGTTTGGCTGCTGTCCCTCCTGTCCCCGCCCGCGCTGAGTCAGCGCTGCCGCTCGTCAGGGGCTCCTGCCCCGGCTCGGGAGAGAAGGGGGGGGCGCTGAGGCAGCCTCTCGCCGCCTGCGCTTTTGCCCTCGCGGTTCCTGCCGCGGTTTAGCCGCTCTAGGAAGGGTCCCCCGTCGCGATCCTCCGCTCCGGAGCCCTTGCATAGTTTTTCATGAGAAAACAAATTCCTGCCATGTATTATTTCTCTCTTTGTGAATTTGGGCATTTCTTTCCAGACTTAAAGGGGATTAAGATTTGTAGAATAGCTTTACATCCACAGGTGTTTGGTATGTGTAGCAACTGCATTTTCCAAGTAATGCAGAGCCTACTTAACAAGAAGAAATAAAGGAGGCTGGTATGTCTAGCCTAGTCAAACATACACCAAGCAGGGATAAGATTCCCAGTATAAATAGAGCAGAAGTAAATGGCAGCAATTGAGAATAACTTTTTAATCTGAAAGATAACTTTTGTTGACGGAAAAGGGATTTAAACAGGCTATGAATAACTTCAGTCTGGAAATAGGACAAAACTCCGTAGAGCCAGAAGAGTGATGCTTTGGGACAGACATTTATTATTAGTAATGGCACAGAAAAAAAGTTACGAAATACAAAATAACAGCTGGTCATTTGAAATTGAATAGGTATGGCCTCAGTAGAAATAACTGGATTTGATAATCCAGATGTGTCTCTCCTAGTTAATAGCTGAAAGCAGTTTAGTTATTCTACTTCAACTAGTTCTTACTTTCATCTTACTGGAGCGTGAGTCATTGCAACTCTTTTGCGTGTGTATTTGGAACCATGTTAAATTGGTGCTAAGTTGGTGCTTTTTTTAAACCTTTGTATTCAAATACAGGTATCTGTAGACTATCAGCTTGTCATACTTTTTAACAAATAATAATTGCACAGTTTTACATAACAGGTGGTTTTTTGGCATGTGACCTTTGAGAATGAATAATGAAATATTGTATTGGTTGAGTTCTGTAATAATACAGTTAAGGTGGCAGTTCTGTTGGGCAGACAGCTATAAGCATATAAATGCACTTATATACAAATGTGTAAATACTTAATAGCTCATAAATATAATTTAAATGGACTACTAAATATTTAGGTTTTAATCTTGTGTGGAAATAAAACTGAGCTGCAGAGTAGATATTGAAAAGTGTCAATCAATGACTAACAATAGTGATGTAGAGATTTTCAGCAGTTCTTTGAAGAGGAATCAGAATGAAGTTATTAAACGTCCTTGTTCTTTTGTTCTTTCAAAATGTCTTTTAAGTGAGAAAAGAAAGTTCAGATCTATAGATTTTTCTCAGCACTGACATTTTTTTTGTCTAAATACATGCTAATGTCATGTCAGATGTTATTCTTTCCAACCTTACAAGTTGAGTAACCCCTTTTTTCTTTTCTTTTTTTTTTTTTCCCTTCTTTTTTTTTTCCTCTCTCTCCTCTTTTAAACTTAAGAATCTTGGTGAAGCAGAGTATGTTGTAGCACTCTTCATGTATATGTGCCTGCTTGGTTATCCTGCAGACAAGATAAGTATCCTGACAACATACAATGGGCAGAAACACCTGATCCGTGATGTCATCAATCAGCGGTGTGGAAATAATCCACTGATTGGGCGGCCAAACAAGGTGACTTTGAAAATATATCAGTCACTGGATTCATTCTGGTTTGTTTGCTTTTAAACTGTCATACTATAGAACAGACTAATTGAATAGATTCACAGCTTTCTGCACAAGTATTCCCTGGTTAACTACACATTTATTAACCTACATTCTATGGAATTTCATAGAGCAATGCCCTTGTTTTTGCCTGTTTGTAATTTGACATACAAACAAACTGAAGTCAGTGAAGTTGGAAAGGCTATAGATAGTACATGGGACGGAATAACTCTTTTCTTTTGTCATTTATTTTGTCCTCAAAAAACCAAACCAAAACAAAACAAAAACCCACAAAACCCACACCTTTAGGTCCACCCAGAGTGGAAATGATTTGATAAAATGTATGATGACAAATCTGATGAAACAAATAAAAAACATAGCTACAAAAGTCTGGTGCTAATTCTGCAGGTTAAAACTCTGTATTACAAAACTGATGGCTTTCCACAATCTTTTGGTATTAGCACCCCACTGTTAGCTGTCTGAATTGAATAAAAATGTAAAAAAATTTGTATACAGTCAAACAAAAGCTCCTCCCAACATCTCCTAAAAAGAACAGGCTGACGATTTTTGGTTAGAGGTCAACTAAAAATACTTCAGCATTTTCTTGACAGAAAGCATTTTCTTTTCTCTTCCTATTTATTGCAGTTTCAATCTGAAGTTGATGTTAAAATTTTGGTGTCATGTTTTAATTGAAATGGCAAAGATTAACCTATGGAGGTTTTTTTCTTGGTTTTTGATTCTCTAGGTAACAACTGTGGACAGATTTCAAGGTCAACAAAATGATTATATTCTCCTTTCACTAGTGCGTACCAAAGCTGTAGGCCACCTTAGGTATGTAAGAAGATACTCTTGTAGTGTCATGAAATTACATGTTTTCTGTATCAGAAAGATGTTTATAGTATGTTATACAAAAGTGTTCAATTTATGTATTGAAATGAAGTTTAATGCTACGTATTGAATGAAGTTCAGACATACTGCCTTTTATAACTGTCTGATACCCTCTTCACAACCACTTTATCCTTTAGTAATGGCTCTTATACTATAATTAGTTTATATTACTGCAGATAGGCTGAACTTGGTTTCACCCTAATAGAATGATAGGAATGTAATGCTTGTTGAACAAATGCAGGCTTAAGTTTTCTCATAGATTCTTTCCTGTAAGTGAGCTTTTTATTTGTTTTGTGTCAGAAGGGTTTGATCACTGCATAAGTTGCATTATGATGTGTAGTTAAAAATGTTTACACTTCAGTTTTGGGATGGGGTAGAGGAAGACTTGTCTATTCAGCAGTAGTGTGATGAGTTATCAAACTCATGTTTATTCATTCAGGGATACCGAAAAGCTATTGTGATTTGTTCTCAATGTAAATCTTTGCCTCTGAAGTCTAGGAAAATAGTAAAGGGTGATTTTTCATATCATTGGTACAGTGAACCCTCTCTTATGTAATGGTTCTAGGATTTGGTAGTTATTGAAACAGTATGTAGGGAAAAAAACTAAAGACAAATTAATATTTTAGCAGATGATTTTATATTCCCTTTAATTAAGACTTCTGTATACTTGTAGTTATTTTTATTGCAACTATGTCATCAGTGAAAAGAACATGATTGATTTTGTTTGTTTTCTGAAGGGATGTCCGACGATTAGTTGTTGCCATGTCAAGAGCCAGACTTGGGCTTTATATCTTTGCAAGGGTATCGCTCTTTCAGAACTGTTTTGAGCTAACTCCAGCTTTCAGCCAACTCACAGCTCGACCGCTTCACCTCCATATTGTTCCCACAGAATGTTTTCCAACGGCAAGACAGGTAAGAACAGCTGCTCTGAATTTTGCTGTTTGTAATGGGTAAGTGTGTTGGCCCACTTTTTTTGAGTGGGCTATAAGAGATGGGACCATCTTCTCTGCTAAATTAGTGCCTCTTGGGTAATTATGTCCCTACAATTAACTTTTTTCATGATACACACTAGCTGATTTTAATTGATTTTTCCACAAAACTTAGTTACATTAATAACTCTGTTGTGCCTGTTTTTTACTAAGTTCTGCCTCTGTAAGTGATTGAATATTTTTCTTTTATGGTAAACAGGTAAGTTTTTAGTGTGTTACATATTTTTGGTCTTGTTATGAAACAAAATAATGTTATTTCTCAAAAAAAAAAAAAAGCCACACAAAGCCAATCACTTCTTATTAAAAGAGGTAAAATTACATTTGACTGAGTAATTCTGGATAACCAATTAAATTTTCTTTTGAGCTAGGTGCATAAGTATGAAAATGTAATTTGTAATACTGCACTACGTCTTTAGGGAAAGGTTTGTATTAAGCATCTAACCACAGGACACAGAGTAGAACGCTAAATGAAGAAATGGAGGAGCATATCTGCTTTGCTTTCTGGAGCTTTGAGAAGGGGTGCCTACATGAACTCAAAATTCAGTTACAGATCTTTCCCTGGTCTTAAGTGCTGTTGACAAGTTTGGGAGTGAGCCCTTCAATTGACACTTTCAGGTCCACTGTGCAACAAAGAATGCAAATGTGTATGGTCAGCAAATGGGAGCAAGGAGCTGGACAGTGATGGACAAGTAGACTAAGTGCTAATCTGATCCTACACTATTTATGCCTTTAATATGTTAAATGACTCAAGTCCAAAATGTACTTTATGGAGTAAGCATCAGAACCCAGCCTTTCCTTTTGAAATTTCTTCGTTGGGCTGTAGTATCATGATTAATCCAGTTCCCCAACATGTAAGACCTACACTTCCTATCTTTCCAAAGATTTGAGCTATTTTTTTCTTTAAAAAGCATTATTTAATTTCTTGGGGTTTATGTTTTGTAGTATAGTTAAATAACCTTTGAATACTGGCTGTTTTGCTTTGCTTGCTGAATGTCTACTTTTTTTCCCCTTCCTTAGAATGGAGAAAGACCGTCTCACCAAATACATGTTATTAAGAACATGCCTCAAATGGCTAACTTTGTGTACAATATGTATATGCACATGATACAGAGTACACGCCACTATCAACAGGTAAGGACCTTCTAACTTTTGGAAGGTGTGCATTTAAACTAAAATTGATTTTTAGTAAGTGACATGGGATGTTGTTGAGGTTTGAGACTGTTCCTGTTATGTTTAAAATTCAAGAAGGTTTTATGACTAGGAGTGAGAATATTGAGGACTTTAAAATCTTGCAGTAGCAAGAGCTGTATCTTTTAGTAATTTAAGCCCCAATTTAAGGCCCCAAAACCAGTAGTAATTGATGCTGAGTGCTAGACATGACTCTGTCTGGGCCCAAAAATTCCTCGTTAATACTAAAGAACTAGCCTGTCCAGTATTTACTTGAAATAAACTTGTGTGTTATGTTTCAGGTATGTGCAGCTAGTGGTATTATAGCACCACTGCATGGTGCAATAATGTTTTGTAACAGAGGTTTTCATGACAACCCTGCAGTGTATAGAAAGACCAGATCATGTCTTGGAACCATTTTAACCATGTTAGCTCACTGCATTATCCAGGCTGGTTCGCAGCTGTAACGTTTGTATTCTGAAACAATTTTTTTCAGCACTAATTCAGCACCAAGCAAAATAGCATGGGCTTGGAAACAGTTGTAGATGCTTTCTCACTTCTGTTTTGTCCGTGTTTTCTCACTTCTGTTTTGTCCGTGTTTTCTCACTTCTGTTTTGTCCGTGTTTAATCCCTGAAGCAGAATTCAGAACCCAAAAGAAACACCATGTTGTCTTATGTATGTGAGCAGAGCTTTAAGGTAGTTTAGATAGTATACTGAGCAGAAAGCTGCCTTTGCTCAGCATACTTGGATCTGTAGATGCCTAGAGGTAATTGATAGTAAACAGAAATGCTGCCCCTCAACTGCATCAGCTTTCACTTAATGTCTGGGGTGTATCATGATTATATTACCTATAATTTATTCTTTATGGTACTCTGAAGTTC
Source organism: Pelecanoides urinatrix (assembly GCA_013400755.1). Lineage (NCBI taxonomy): Eukaryota > Metazoa > Chordata > Aves > Procellariiformes > Procellariidae > Pelecanoides > Pelecanoides urinatrix. Next base: position 66,406 of record VZTQ01007827.1, on the reverse strand, counting down.
ACTTGTTGGTTTTTGCTCTTCTGAAGCATTTCCAAAAGTGGATAAAATTGATTTAAAAGGACACTACTCACTCTGTATTAGCTGGCTGTGGGAGGAGAGTGTGAGCATGGCTCTGTATCCTTGAACAGATTAGTCCAAGATACTTGTCTGTGAGATCTATGTTCTGTTCTTTAATGCAAGGATGTTTCTCTATCACCTCCTCTTCTTTCCTTCTTCCAGTGACTGTTTTATCTAATATGGAACAGTGTAGTCAGTAGAGATCAGAACCCAAACTTCTGCTTTAACTGAATGTCAGACTTCCAGATGGAAAATTTCTTTTCCTCTGCGGTTCTTGTCCAGTGAATCGTGGATTTTTTTTTTTTTCTTTTCTTCTGGGAGACATAGCTTCTGCCAGATTTGAAGCATTTTGCTACCCAGAAAAACCCTTTGCCAGGTGGACAGGATATTTTCTCACTGTTTTGGGGAAGTGCTGTAATTATCTGTCTGCTGTAAAGAAAAAGGGGATAGAGAAAGAGGATAATACCAGTTATTCTTCTTAGTATCCTAATCTTATCCATTGCTGGCTAAAATTAGTTACAAAACTACTGGTTTCCTACTGTGGCAATGAATCACATTCTCCTTGCAGGAGAAGCCAAAAAATGAACTACAAAAAAAAGAAAAAAAAGCGGGCATTAAATTTCTTTTACCCTATTTGGTACAACATGATATTTTTCCTTTTCTTCTGCACTGGTCTTAACAGTAGTAGTTACGAAGTACAATGTGCATCTAACTAAATCACAGAAGTCTGAGTTTGTCTTATGCATCAAGAATATATTTTTGTGATTAAAGGATCTCTGGTTTTGAAATACACTTTTTCTGTGAACAGATGGATTATAGAGACCAGTATGATAACTTCGAAGTCTACAAAGAGTGCTTTTCATATCTCTGCTGGTAGTCATAATTGCTTCATAGATTTGCCTATGCTTGTCAGAAATTTGTAATATTAGTGTCATCTGATTGAAGATAAGACTTCACTGTAATTAAACAATTTGTCATGTGAAGCCAAGTTGCCTTTAAGCAAAACAAAACTAAACAAATCATCCATGGGAGGTTTATCGAGCTTTCATTTCATTAAAATACTTCACAATATTCCAAGGACATATCCATCATGTCATTAGATAATGTCAGGCTGCAAGAAGTGCAGTGTGGACAGAGTGTTTCTGTACAGCCTGGAGTTGTATAGCATTCAACCTCTTCAGCTCACTGTGTTCTTGGTTTTTTTTTTCCGAAGTCTGTAATATGGCTACCATTGGTGCTTGTAATGTTTTGGAAACTGCTTTTTTGGTTGCAAGCAAAACGCTTTGAATATACTGAAGTACTTTTCCAGAAGTATTATGTGAAAAATATCTAAGCATTGTTTTAACTGTTACTGGAACTTGCGTTGTTCTACACTTACAGCTGTGGGTGAAACTTGTATAAGTACAGATAACATTCACATAGCATTTTATAAGACATTTCAAGGGGAATTACTGGAATGAGTTGTTAAAGGCCTCAAAAGGCAAGTTGAACATCTAGGAGTTTGAAATGGTAATAGATGAGATTACAATAGAAATGTGCTTATTGCTCCCACTAGGGATTTACCATAGCCCTATTACTTGTCTGGCTGTCTGGGCTAATGAAATGTGTTTGATATCCTGGAACTGGAAATACTGAGTTTTTAACATGCTCTTTTTCAGACAAAATATGTGTCTGATAAGACCATTGTGTGAGCCAGGATTATTCTTAATTTTTTTTTATATATGAGTTAAGTGCCTACAAATGATTAGGGCTTCTAAATTTTAAGTCTTTGTTATTAACTTGTTATCTAATGCAAAATCCTAAATAAAAGGTGAACAGTTCAAGCTAAAATAGGAATAGATGCCCAAAGAGATGCATTTGTTGTGAAAACTGAAAATCCTTTCTTTTTTAATCATCTAGCGTTTACTGCCCCCACCTGCCATGATTGAAGAACCAGAAACTACTCAAACTCAAGAGACTGAAGTAGAAGGTGAAGTGCAAGGCATGCAGGAAGATGCAGAAGAAGAAGAAAATAAGGTAGGGGAAGAAACGATAAAGGAAGGAGAATTGAAAGTGGCTGAAGTGGATGAACATCGAACAATGCCAGAACACCCCGGAAGAGACAGTGATAGTGGAGACAGTGAACCTGAGAACGAGACTGAAAAGTGATCCACGTGATGTTTGTCCTCTACATGTTTTGGAAAACGGACGGGGGAAAAAAGCAGTTAGGAATATAATTACTGTTTTTACATTGACTTTTTTAAATGCTTGCTTGTGTAATGTGACCTGTATGGTATATTTTTCACTGAATACTTTGTGGACAAACAAAATGTTTGGCAAACATTTTGCTGAGTTCTTGTCAGTATCAGTAATGTAATTTGTTTAATGGCCTCAAATGATTCACAATTTCCTTTTCATAAGTTGTTCAGTAAAGATGCTTTTTATACCAGTTTTGAATATTTGACCTTTAATTCATTCACTGAGTTATCCATTAAACCTCACTGATAAGTATATTCAATATTGGTCAGACACTCTTTATAGTTTCCTTAATATTTTGCAGTGGAGAATTCCTTACGCAGAGCTGTGCTCATATACCCTGAGATAGTATTTTAGGCGTAGGCTCAAGTTCAGTAAGATATTTAATTGTGTGTGTGAGAAATGTGAATTACCGTGGGACTTTGAAATGTTTAAAAGCTTTACTGAACTGGGACCTTAGCAGGTTCTCAGAATTTCATTAGGCCCGAGTACTTGTAGCAATTTCTCATTGTTGACTTCTGCCACTATTTTTAATTGGTCGTTATTTACAGAAGAGGTGAGGATACAGCTTTTCAACAGCACTGTTTTTTAAATTAGTGTTTTGAATCTTTTGCTTTAATTGCAGTAATTGCTTAGGATAAAGCAACATGAGGGAAAAAAATGAAAGTAGTTCCCTGAATGCAGGATTTGCAAAACATACAATATTGATATTAATGACATAATGGTTGAGTGGGTAACTTCCAAGTGTACATCTTTCATAAAGTGATCAGAGAAAGATTTTTTCCCTGGTTCGTTAAAAATACATGCCAGCTTGGAAAATTATTCAGTGATTTAATGAGACTTATGAATTTCCAAGTAAATTTTCAAATAAAGTGATAGCCATAGGAACACCTTTATTGGTGGCAAAGGGAAAATGCTTCGTTTTCAAATGTTGCAGTTGTGAAGCTGCCAGAAGGACTTCCTCACTAAATTGAGGCTTTTATTAATAGCATTGAAGTTCTTTATTTTTCTTAATATTTTTGTCATATAATAAGGAAAAAAGAAATAGTATAAAGTAAGCCAAACTCCATAAAACACATCTATTGCATACTTGTGCGTGTATGCTGAGATCTCATCTGCCTGCCCCCCCCACCCCCCCCAATCATTCTGCCCCCATCAGTTGGGGGGGAGCTCAGGACTAACAAATCCTAATACTTGCTATTGGTACGCAGTGTTCTCTTACATTTTTCATTCGCTGGAATCAGGTTTTCTCAAACAAGAAAACTAATCATTTGAGCAGAATGTGTGTTCTTTCATTGCTTTTTTTGGCTGGAAGGGAGTGTACTTTTTATTACCAAATTGTCTGCCTTGGGAGAACAAATATTACAGTGTTGAACATTTGGGTGATAAGTTTCATGCAGTAACATTCACATGTTCATGAAGGGTCGAATAATGCAGGGCCTTCAGGCCACAAGCGACTAGCGCAGCTGAGGGTTGTCATCGTTGTTTTCCAGCCTATTTTCTATAAATATTTGAGTCTTACAATCATTTATTGTGCTCTAGTATTTTAGGAATTGGAAAAGGATTCTGGAGGGTTTTTTCTAAAATGGATAATTTAACTGACAGAGATTCTATCAATAATTAGGACAGAATGACTATTGGCAAGCACCCAAAGCTGAAATGAGCTGCGAAGACCTTTTTGAGTTGTGCAGAGTTTGCCGTGATCTGTGGCCACACCTGCTGGGTGATGGTGTGATGCTGGTTCCATTGCAGGCCCCAGGTGTACATGGTCACTTCTGGCTCAGTCCGTGTGGAACAACAGCCAAGTATAGAGTCGTCCTAGACTTCAGTGTTGCCCTAAAATGGTGAGTAAAGTTGTAATGAAGGTTGTTTCTGGCTAAGGTGTGGGAAGAGGCAGTTGAACTGCAAACAATTGCAAAAGCTTGAACAGTATTAATACGCAGTTTTCTGAGGGACCAAGCACCACCTGTAAAAGAGATGGAAGGTTTTGTTGAGTTGACTTGAGCTGAGCAAGTGGTTCATTACCCTTGCTGCCGTCTTCCATATGTTGAAGTTTACTATCATGTCCCTGAAAAAAGTATTAGGAGAATGCATTTTCAAAAGTCTGGAAATTGATGGTTTTCTTGTAGCAATGGTTGGAAAGTTCTTGAGGCTTTCATTTGGAGTATGAGGTTGGGGCTTTGGGGCTTTTTTCCCCCCAAAGCTTTTCAGTTCTGTTTTTCATTTTTGGTAAAGGATTAATTTTGCCTTTTCCACCAAAATAGTTTTTAATATTCTGTTTACATTTTCTTATAAGAAAGAATAAGTAGGAGAAGTAAAGCAGGCTAAAACTGTAATTTTGATCTACATAGTTTGTTTTCCAATGGCAATATTTACTTGGGATTTAGCATCCCCTTCTGATGTCCCTATCTTTATTCTAGTGAACAACAAGATCCAGTTGTTAAACTAAATGTATTGAAATTTAAAAAAAAAAAAGACATATACAAACTTAATTATTCTTAAAAGACAGAATCTGTAAGTAAGTGAACAAAACTATTGTTAAAATAGCTTTAAAAAAATTCTATTCAAGCATTATTGCAAAGAATGACAGCACTGCATGAAAACCTAATGAACAAAATCTTTGTGAAGACAAGATCCTTTAAGGGTATAAACCGGAGGAAAAGATACAAAATTACTTTCTTTTATTCTTCCAAAGCCATGTAATAAAAAAAACCCACTAAGGACTTTTTGAGGGAAACTAAAGAACTGTTAGTGGTTTTTCTTCATATTTATTTAGCCAGTGCTTCCATTAATTGCTTAGTTTTTCTCTGTTATGCTGAGCTTGTAAAACAACTTAGGCACTACTTTCCAGATTTATTTAAATAGAGACTAGTTTAGAAACAGCTCAAGCGCTGGACTCTAATATTGGCTTGCTTCTGCTTTAGTCTGTATGGGACTTTGAAACAGCTTGGCAATGTGGCAAAGACGGTGGATAAGTTAGTTCTAAAAAGTTCAGGACAAAGTTTGCCAAGGGGAAAAGAGGAGGCAATCTGGAGGTCTCAATAAGCATTTTACAATAATGAGTATGTCCATAAACTCCTAAAGATAAGGCCATTACTTTTTCTTAGCCTACCTCGTGTTTGCTTTAGTAGTGGATACCGAATACTGCTCTATGTATTGGATAAGGCAGGTTCTAACTGCCTTCAAAAGGGAAGCAAACATCTGGCCCCTTCTCCTCCCTCTTGGAATGGATCTCTGCAGTTTCCTGGGACATAGTGATATGAATCCTGAAGAAAAGTATTCTCTTAAAGAGTAGAAGTTAAGTTTTCCTGACAGAATGGCTTTGCTGACAAGACAAGAGACCAGTTTTATTTTCTGAAATCATAGAATTCTTTTAAAAAAGAAGACCTAGAGGTGATGTTGATCACGTACTGGATAAATATGATGACATACAATTCTATTGAAACAAGAATTAGGTAACACTTGAAATCTTGTAGAGCAAGCAGACAAAAGCGAACATCCTAGCCAACAAATGAATCACAACCCACAGCAGTCAAGAAGCTGTGAATGCCATTGAGACATATGGCAGTGTAGTTTCCTTTGCCAAACATGGTAATCCTCCCAGTAGAAACAATCAATAGAAAATGAATGTTTTCAGGGGAGTTTTGGAGGCTGTTTTTATGGCCCTTAGTGCTTCCATTGCTATGTGGTTTCTCAAGTGCAGTTCTTTTACAGTCCTTTTTCTCAGAGAATTGGTTGCTTGGGTACCTGTCAAGCCCAATAACTGTGTAATGTTTATGTATATAGCACTGATAAACACATTTTAAAAGAATGCTTTTGCAATGTTTCCATTGCAAATTGCAAAAGAACTTTCTTAAAAGACTTGCAGCTAAGCACCCTCTGTAAGTCCATGTATTTTCCTAACTTTTGGGAGGTTTCTGAAAAAGTCCAGTACTCAAACTTCCAAAATAAAGTTCCTTGATGCCAACACAGGCATCTACAAAATTACTACAGTGAAAAGAATGCAAGAAAAGAGGGAGAAACAATACCTACAATACTACTCCCTCTCAGTTTGTAAACAGTAGCATTTCAGGAAATTAAATACTGCTACTGTAATGAGAAAGTGATCTTTTCCCATTCCTATGGTAGGTAACAAGGACAGATTATTTCTCTGGGCCTTGCTCCAGCAGGGCTTTAATCAGCTTAATCTAGCCCATACCAGGGATAATGTAATATCTTGCTATTAAGAAAAATAGTACGTTTCATTTAGCTTCAGTTATGATTTTCACTCACCTTGGAAAGAAAAAGCAAGGACATGGATTTTTAAATCAAGTAGTAGCATTACTTAAGTGTAATGCAGAGAAGCCTGTTACTGTAGTGTTATATCTGGAAAACAAGATAAAAATAAAAGCTGAAGAAGAGTTATTTCAGCTATACTTAAGAAACTTTCCAGAGTTCAGGTGTTATCTCTCTGCTTGAGAAACACTGTCAGAGCAAACAGAGTATGTTTCTGTATGACTGTCTTTTAAGAAAATGTAGACCTAAGCAAAAAGTTGAGCCAGCTGCTGTCAATTACATAGTTCATCTATAGATGTCAGTGAGAAAGCATATACAACTACAGTGCATGTTTGCCTAATGAAACATTAGAATGTTACGATTCCAGAGAACAGCACAAAAGAATAAGCTAGAAAGCCAGATAAGGGTCAGGAATATATCAGTCCTGGCACTGTTCACAAGAGATAAAAAGAAGCCGCCCTTATTGCATTTATCAAGTGTGAATTCTTAAATTGCTGCAACCCAGTGTAAGAGAAGCCCTGCTACGCATCTAGAGACGCTTCAGCATCCTGCTATGCTAGCCTGACATCTCTTGTGTGCCAAGAGCACTTATTTTTAGATGGGACAGTCATTAGGGACATACTGTTTCTTAACTACTGTAAAGGAAGTAGTTCAGGAGCAGCAGAAGTGGGTAGGGAGAAGCTCAGTATAGAGGCACTAGGATTCTGGTTCTGACCTTAATCCACAGCAGTGCAGACTTGCCCCGTTTTTGTAGAGTGATTGTTGGCGGCAGCAGTCATGTCCCATTGGGCAATACCATGTTTTCTGAAATGAGACATACCACATGCTTTGCATGCTGAGTCAGAGGGGAGAAAGAGCCTCCTCACCAATAGCCCTCTTGTGCTGAGGACACATGCAAGAACACTGAATCAAGACTAATTGGGAAAAAGAAAAGCCCAACTGTTGTCTTGCTGTCTGTCACTGACCACCTCACTGAAACATGAGCAGAGTTAAATAAATAACTGCTGTATTGCAATGTAGGTAAATATGACCTAAGTTTAAACAGAACTCATGCATACCCAAATATTGCCTCTGTATGACTCTAAATTAAAACCTAATAATGACTAAACCAAAGATAAAATGAAGTTAAGATAAGAAGAGATAATGGTTTTGCTTACCAGAAAGATAATACTGAAAATTACTGTTCTTTGATTGAAAGAAATCTTTACTGAAACCAACATCTCTGTTAGCAGTTTTGTGGTTTCATACAGACCTTGAGGAGAACATTACATCACAGTAACTTTAGGGCACTGATTTTGACTATCCTGGCAAGCAGCTCCCACTCCTTCCTAGAACAACTGCTTTTTCTCTGTGGGAGTTCATATCTTTGGGGAGAGAATTAAAGCCTTCCAGTGGAGCACATGGTAAGGAGACAAACCAGTTACAAAGCAATATCCGTGTGCAGGCAGGTTGGCCATTACCAGGTACAAAGATGATTGCTGTGTCTCCGGATTTCTGTTCTGGAGTCTGGAAATTACCTCCTGAGAATGAAGTCACTGTTCAACTCTCTGAGCTTGCTCTCCTCACTTTACTTTCACATTATCCCAAAGAATTAAAAGAAGAAAGTTTAGATTACCAACAGCCCAGCTGGAGCATTTATAAGTGATTTCTGGGTTTGGGATGTCTCAAATACTGATTTCAGGGTAGCACTGTTTGAAGAGAGCAGACTACAGTGAGTCTGTGAGAGTATTGAAGGGACCTAAAGCTAAAAACCATAACAAGAATCCTGGAATCAAAAGTCGCTATTGGATTCACTTGTCATGGATATCCTTAGCCTGTCCTTCATCTGCTTTGATCAAATATTTTCCCAGTTGGCACCAGGCTCCACCTGAGGCTACCTTTCTCCTTTGAGAAGATAGGGAACCAACTGGTGTTGATGATTCTTCTCATGCCTGCAGAGAAAAGCTCTCTTCCTCAAGTGAACCAGAAAAGCCGAGGTGGGAATCTTCCCCTACCCTCCACCTTCTGACATGGTTCACTGTCTCAGTTTGCTGGTGACAGGACATTTTTTTCCCCTACTTGGTAACTGTTAGCTGGCTGAGTTTTGCTGCTTTTTGCAATCTGGTTATGGTCACATTACACACACAGTTGAGGGGAAAGCCATAAGCCTTGCTTGCATTTTGGACTGGATATAGTATGCCTGTGAAGGATGTAACGTGAAAAAGAATGAACGTGCTTGTAAGTAGAAATTTGTATTAGGGTAATTGGCCTAAATTGCTAAACTGCCAGTAAGCTAATTTGCCACTGCCCAACTCTGAATTTAGGCCACGTACATCAAGAACTCTCATGAACCATACAACCCTTTGGGATTAGACAGGAGCTATATGCAGTTTCTCAGGTTACAGTTCAGATTTTGATGTTTACATGCCATTGTAGTCACAAAAGTCTTTTTTTTGGGGGGTTGTTTGTTTTGGTTTTTTTTTCAGCTCTAGCTCTAGGCTGTATAGATATCAATAGATGGAGAAAAAACAGTGAGTTTTGCAGCATCCTTTTCAAATCATCAGTCTTGGAGACAAGGAACAATTATTCGTAACAATCTTTTTGGTGATTCTGAGAAAAGACTTGAATATATTCGTAGTGTTTTAATTAAATTTTGTGGACTACCAACATTGCGGATACCCTAGAGGTCATTCAACAGAACAACAGACTGTACTTTCTTGTCTTGTTCTAGCTTGAAGCCAGATTTAGGACATCTTGAATATATTGGCAACTGAGGTGTTTGAAGACAGTTTTAATTAGCTGTTTAACTGGTTTGTTTATGAAAGGGGAAAGTCAATACTAATTTGCAATATTATTTCAGTGAGTACATGTTCAGAGTGAAATTAGCCTGTTTGTTTTCTAATGGAAGAAATAAAAAAAAGGTCTGCAAACTGAATTTTAAGGGCCTGTGCAGCAAAGACATGACTGAAGATATAGTACCAATGTTTTGCTATGTCCTATGAAGTTTCTTTATTTGAATTCATTCTTCTGCTTAAGTTGACTGGGTGTTTAAAATTTCACAGCATTATAGCTGTGAATATCATGACATCCATATATTCACATTTTCAACCATAACATTCGTTTAGCAACTTCAATGCTGAAAAAATTGATGAAAAAACCCACCTCTTCATATAAACTGTGAAAAAAATGTTGACATAATTCAGACATAATTTTGACATAATTCAGATCACCATGTATTTACCTTGACTATCAGATGTTTTGTTAAACTAAATGCTCAAATCATTTTGTGGCTAAGACTTTCTTTGAGATATCTAGGTAACAAGAAAGTTACTGAGAGTATCTTAGTGTTTCACTCTGATGTGATTTAATACAGCCTAAATGGTTTTTACCAGAATTTTCTGAAGCATAAAGCAGTTGAATTATAAAAAGCTGTCTATTCAACAGCATTTGTAAGCTGTCTTTTAAAAAATTACCAAATGTGGTAACAGAAATAGACACTGAAAATTCCTTGGAAATTACAGAATATTCTTGGTATCTACCAAAAAGATGGAAAAGACAAAATGAAGGAAATTGGAGGATTTGAGGAATATCTGAAGTGCTTATGTAACGGATACAAACAGAGACCTTCCCATAGTGATTTTGGGACACATGTTTTCCTCCCTGTTTTCATTCTTTGCTGTTTCTTTCATATGTCTGCTCTGAAATGGACTCTCTTCCACTGGCACAGTGGAGTTTTCTGTAAGATCGCTGCAGAACTTTTTTAGCCATCCTTATTTCTCTACCCCTGTCATGGAAGGAAGGCAGAGACACATTTTTAATACCTCTAGGATATGGCAGGTCTCTCCTCCAAAAGTTCTTGCTAATCAAAACATGACATGCACATGTATTAGCGTCTATCTTTAGTTTCCCTACCTCATGGTTTTGTGGTTGAGATCAGAAGATACTTACCGAATCAACTAAAACGCAGCTGCCAAAGCCACGGCTAAGGCTGGAAGCTGCATCTTCAGCTCTGTGGCACAGGTGCCATACCCCGGCTTTAACCGGGCGACCGGCGGTTCCCCAGGGATGGGCAGTCTCTGGCCGCTGCTGGTGACTTCCACAGGCATCTGTCCTTGCCCGGCAGCCCCAGCCAGCCCAGCCACCCCGTCGGCCTTACATCAACCGGCCCAAAGGTAGTTTCTCCCAAGGTAGCAGGTTTACGGGTGTGGATGTCAGGGAATGCTGGGCTCAGGGGGTCCCTCAGTTCCCGAGAGACGTTTGCTGTTTGCAGTGATCCCTCTGTTCCTTGCAGCCCACCCAAGACCTGAGCCACTTGTTGAGGCCACTGTTGCTGTGGGCATGTCTGTGTTTTGGCATAGGGCAGTCGGTCACGCTCAGGTGATGAAAGGGGAGACAAGGGCTTTTGTCAAACAATGTATTCACCTTGCTTTCCTCCTTTGGTGAATGCCTGGCAGAGCAAACCTGATCATTTAAAAAGCCATAGAGTTGTGCTGTAAAGGTAAAGCTGTTTTCCATATATTTTTCTGCCTTTACTGATAATTGAGCAGTTTGTGTACTTTTCAGTACGATATCATAAAGCAGCATAAATTCAGCTAATAAATCCACGCCATTTTTTCCCTGAGCCCTGTTATAGTCTCTTTTTCTAAACAGGAACAGTGAAAGCAGCGTTAGTATGTTAGTATGAAATATTAGCGTGATTGGTATGAAATTAGTCCATGAGCAACACTATCTAGGTAGAGTTACATAGTTCAAGAAAACATTTCTTTTGGTCATATTTTAAATGTTTTGTAAACAGAACTTGGTTAAAGAAATGGAACAGTTTACGCTGCCCATAGATCCAGAGTTACTATTATTTTTCATGACATTGTTTACTCTGTCATGATTTCAAAGCAGTGCCTGCTGCCGTGCTGTTGATGTATTTTATTAGCATCTGAATTAGAGCAACCTGTTTAACTCAGTAATACTCTGCCACCTGCAGTGATTGCTCATTAGGCTGAGTAATACTGCTTTTTTTTACTATGCTAACTTTTGCTTCTGTATCGCTCTCCTTGATGTTTAACCACTTTATCACCTTTTATGTATGGCTGGTTAACAGCAGTCCAGTGATAACCAAGGTGCACATAGTAAACACTTGGGTTTTAATTTTAAAAGAATTTCCTGAGCAGTCTGTATTTTTACCATGAAATCTCAATTTTGAATTATTAAAAATGAAACACTGAGAAATGTTTCAGTGTTTTAGGTATATCAGTTTATTTTTCCATTTTTTAAAATTTTCTTGGTTTATTTAGCTGCTGGACATCTCACAAGACTAGCAGAAAATGCCAGGTTGTGTTTTGGATTGTGCAGTTATAAACATATCTGCAATTTTCCAGACTGCTGAAAGAATGAACAAGGCAGAAATAAAATGCTCCTGACAGCTCACAACACATCTCAGTCATTGGGGAGATAACTGTTAACAGTTTTGGTGGATAATAGGCTTGATGGATCTGTTAAATAAAGCTCATAGTCTCAAAGCTCAGCACAGGGAGTAGGTGATAATGAAAAGGACCAGCAGATATGTAAACTCAATTAACCTGGAACTAGTTGTGTGCAACCTGTTTCTCATTAAGCCAGAGAATAAGCAATGGGAGGTGTCCTTCTTAGGTTGCCTGTTGACAACCCGAGAAGTTCTGCTGCTTTATGGGCAAGCCATAGTCTGGACCTCGGGATTTTCTTAACATATTATATTCCAAACACACTATATTCCAAATATTAATTGTGTTCTTCATCTATAGCCATATTTTCTCATGTGCTGAAGGTACATTGCAACTCATCTCTGTATAGCTATGTTAAAAATTTGCATACAAGTCATTCTAGTCTAGAAAACTACTCGTTAAAGCGAATCTGGTATTTCCCTTTCCTCCTTAGGAAGTTTCCCAGGAGGCATGTGTGACTTGGTACTTGTTACGTTAGACTTTTGTTAAATATAGGAAACAGATTTTTCTTGGCTGAAAATATCATTTTTTTTCCCCCCCAAAATAAGATTTGCAAACAAAAGAGAGTTCTATCTGTATATCTCTGCATACACTTGCAGTCAAAGTTAACCCTTCTTTGCCATGTCACTGGGTTTCAGATGGCAGACTGCAACTGCTTAGTGGGGGGATTATTTGGGGTCATTGTGCTGGTGTTTCTTGGCTGGCCTATGGGCATAGCCTTGTGTGCCCTCTGTGGATTCCTTTCCCCTCTCGCTACTTTAATAGGATTAGATGAATTAAGCAAAGTGTTGCTGAAGGGCGCATGTTTGGGGAGGCAGCGTGCTCAGAATGTGTGCAATGTCAAACCCCTGTGCGACGCAATGAAGGCAGCCCTGCGTCGAACAAGCATTCAACTGTATGCTGGTGGATTTCATAGTTTACTCTGTTAATCTTAATTTTTCAGTTCTAAATAAACTTTTCTTAGTTTTTAACTGTGTACATTTCTCTTGAGGGTGTCTAAGAAACCTTAACAATCCAGAGGTTTGTCTTCTAAAATATATGATAAAAGTTGCAGCTATTGTTTTGAAAATGAGTAATGATAGCATGTCCTTGGAGAAGGTAGCCATGTACGCATCTCTCAGGTTTTGAATTCAATGTCAAAAATCCAATTAAATAGTTGAAAATACTGCCTAAGAGGTGGAATGCACTTACTGGGTCTGATTAAGATACTTGAAGAGTGGATTCTGAACTGGAAATTTGTATTTGTGAATATTTTAATCTACAGTGTACATTGCTCAGTAATAAGAACAGTGAAATTCCAATTTGATGTCTTTACAGTGTGTATTTTTTCATATATACATTTCAGTGCCTGTTTAGTTCGGTTCCTTTGCAATAGACATTAGAAATCTTGTGCGTTACCATCTCATTTTGTGTTAATTTCCTGTGAAGAGCAGTTTTTCAATGGAACAACTTTGCTCATGTGTGTTCACTGCAATTATTTCGAGTATATTAAATTAATAAACAATTTCTGTAAACACCCTCATTAAAATGTCTCCTACTTTGTCCTTTGTTTGATTTATTTTATATTTTTATCATCCATTGAACATTAAGCATTGTCCAACCATTTACTCGTAATACTTTGGATTTCTAAGAATTTTAGTAGGTCTCTAAAGAAAATATTCTTTATTTTGCTTTTTAAGGTCTGTCTTTGCTGGTTCTGTCATCTCATATTTTTATCATAGTGAGTAATTATATGAAAAATAAGATTGGTTTTCTAAAAGTTCCTTTTGTTGCTTTAAAAGACATTGCATAGCTTAAAGTGACCAGCTGACAGAGTGACAGTAACTACAATTTCTTGTGTGTTTCCAGAAATGTTTTAGAAATTAGCAAGTCTAGAAGGCAGTTTAAAGAGGTTTAATTAAGCCAGGTGAGGGTATGATTATATGAAACAGTGTTTCAATGCCATGTCAATGTACCAAGAAAAGAAAGAATTTGCCCTCTGAAAATCAGAAAATCTTCAAAGAGGTCTATAGTGGCTGCCTAGTAAGTTCAGAGTAATACCCAATGATACAAGTGAACTCACTGAGGAAGGAGAAGACTCACTTTCCTTTGTTGATCATTTCAGTTTTTTAACACTTCATCCTGTTCGTCACTGAAAAAATGTATTTTGGCCAAAACATAAAAGAAAGTTTCTCCCAATTCAGCTGTGACAGACTAGAACAGAGTTTACACAGTGGGAGCAAATGCCTAACTATTTTTGAGTAGGACTTTCATTACCTCATGGAAGCGGTAACATGACATGGTCTCTGTGGTAGCTGGAGATTGGACTTGATAGTTTAAGAGACCTCCTCTATCTTGCCAAAACTGTAACCATTTTGTCAGAAATTTTTCATGTAGAGTCTACCTCAGGTTGGATATTTTGGAAAGTTTGACCCAAAGTTACTCAGCCATTTTTGAAAGCAAAGCTGGGGAAAAGTATGTATATAGTGTGTAAAAATAAAAAAGTACAGCCATTTTGTTAAGAGGCTCTAATCACCCCAGTATTTACACATTTGAAATTTAACAGAGGGAAGTGTAAGTGTGATGGATGACTTTTTTTGCTATTTTCAGGAAAATCTGCTGAATCAACTACTTCATAAGCTCTTAGAAAAGCAATGTGTATATGTTGAGCAGCTGAATCTCTGAAGGGTCTGTCTTCTCTGCCTATATTCAGCCATGCTTATCTGTTGCACAAGACTGGGCTATGTCCACACTGTTCCTACAGCACAGGTGAGTATGCAGTATGTGCCTGTTCACGCACAGGGAACTCGGTGGTCTTCCTTGCAACTGTGGGCTGAGGCAGGGTCAGATATCAGAACTCAGAAGAGAGATTTTTTTTTTTCCCCTTGTTTGCAGTAGTCTTCCCAACGTGAATGAAGAAGGTTCTTGACTTAACTGTAGAAGGTAAAACTGAGTGGAACTGGGACTAGGAATGAAAACGTTTGGGTTCAGAGATGGGGCAATTGGAGCTGGCCACTATTTTCAGCAAAGTCATAGATTTCTGGAAGAGGATTGAATCTGGGAGACTAGAGAAGCCAGACAAGATTATGTGGAAGAGCTGGACTTGAATGTGAGTAGGCAAGAATGAGGTTGTAGGGATGAAGAGACCTTTTGGAAGAGTTGGAGGAAAATAACACACCCAGGAATGATACTTACCTTCAACATGCTTGTGGAAACCTGTTATTCCTGTGACAGTGATATCTGTGAATGTAAAGACACCAGCCTTGTTGGGGAAAGAGAGTGGCATTATGATGTCATATGATGTCACTTCTGAATTTCAGTTTTCTTTTTACAACCTCCCCAAAACCTTTGTGCAAAGACAGATCAGTGAAAGTATATCATGCTTGCAAAGTCAAGCACCCAAAATCAGGAACGGTCCTCTTACAGCTACTGATTAAATAGAAATTAAATGACTGCACAGGGGCAGCAGGGGCTTTGGCATCATTCTGGGTGCTCTGGGTGTGATGCTTTAGATCTTAATATCATTAAATCTATTCCAGAGCTTCTCATATGTGGATATTAATGTATCATCTTGTTCTGCAGGACCCTTGGGAAACTCTGTGGTAAAGAAGGGTACAGCAAAATCCCTAACGAAATCAGCTAGTCCATCTTCTCCAGCCTACATCTTAGAGAACCAGCTCCAAGGACATTTTACAGAATTTATATACAATAGTTACTTGGTAAAGTATGGAAAGAGAAGAACAGGTACAGAAGCAGCCCCAAAATATCTCTCATTTCCTCTCTTTGAGTAAGCACCTAGCCATTAGGGTATAGCAAGAGATTCAATCTTGTGTATATCTAGCTATAATTATTCTTGTAATAGCTCCTGCCTAGAACTGCCAGTAACTTGGTTCTGGGAGGTAGGGATACGTATTCCTACCACAGTAGGAACAGAACAAAAAAGGATTACATATGCTATTTGCCAGTAAGCTACTGCAATTAAAAAGCCATTGTAAAATAAAGTTGGCCATAACTGAAGTATTTTTTGTTTCTTTCAATGAATATAGCAAGGGACTTGAGCCCTTAGAAAGTGGATTCAGGGTGTTAATCTAGACCAGTAAGAAAGAGCATCTAAGCTTTGAAGATGAATGGTATTTTAGGAAGACCCTTGTCCTCATTTAGCCTCAACCATCAGGCATCATCTTATGCTGAACTAGGTGATGATACACAGGAGTAGTTTAATATTTTAGAGGATAGGATCAGTGAAAACACAATGCTGACTGAGGTGATTCACTGGGGTTTTTTTGCTGATTGTGTTCTCTGAAACATTTAACTTCTCCTGAGTATTAACACTGAACTCAGGATCTGTGAATTCTGCTAGGGCAGAGCAGACAGCTAAAACTTAGGTATTAAACATTCATCTAACATGCATGTTAATAGAAAAGCTGTGAATATGAGATTTAGATTGACCACAGTATGTGCTCTGAATATGGAAAATGAGAGAAATAAATGCACCCAAACTCAAACCCTAAAACTGTATGTGGTTCATGTGATGGACTCCCTGTAGGGAGCTTTCTAAGTGCTGGAACAAAAGAATATTTTTTGTTTGACTTATTCAGCACAAACAGAATAACTTGGATATTTTCTCTTTTCTCCCTCCTTTATAGTTTTACAATAATCAAACAGTGTTGAAACAAACTTCTGAAAAATCAGATTCTTTTGAAAGCTACTTTTGAAATATCTGTGGTAACTTTTTCTTCAGCATAGAAATAAGCTTTCTCAAATCAATGTTATAATTAGATTACCTTCTCAATCATAAATGTTACTGTGTGATTGCCAACAACGATTGTACTAGCTGTAAAATGGAGCCTGAAATGCACAAATATTTTTAAGTTACTGCTTAAGCCTACCAGCTATGTTCTGGGAGTACTGGAGCATTTGTTGTTTTGCTCTTCATTTTGCTTCTATTACATATCTGGCTGGTACCACAGAGGACCTGTTGTGTCAAGGCTGTGTCTGTGACGCTGAGTCCCAGCAGGATTTGTGAGAGAGACACTGGGAGTTAGAATGCTCAGTAATTTTTATGAGCATCCCTTTATGTTGCTCTTCCCTCCTCATCTCTCTCAAATGAGAAATTAGTAGGTGATTGCTCAAATCCCGTTGGAGTGCAATGAATTTTGGAGTCCAGCAAGCAAGAGAGATGTGAATGTTTGCCAGAATAGCCTCCATTCTTCTCTCTTTTCTTTCAATCCTAATCTAATTGTCCATCTTTATTTTCTTTACCTCTTTCCTCTATTTTTTCCCATTTTTGTTGATTTTTATTTAATTAATCATAATTTGCATCCTCCTATTTTTTCCTGTGAGATTTTTGATCTTTTTTTAATTTAGGATTTCATTAATTGATTTTATTTTCCTTCATTATGTTTTCTACCTTCCGCTTTATCTACTTTACTTTGTTGAATTTCCTTTTATATTTATAAAGTTGCTTTTATGCCTGACATAACTTTTGTAGAATTCCTTGTGCTGAGCACATCTTATGAGGCTGTTGTGTTTTGTGTTTGGTTCCCAGTCTGTTAAACGTCATGTTGTTGTTTACTTGTTCAGCCACCTTTGATCAGGTTTTGGACAATGGACAGGCAATGGACCTTCAGCAGTAAGTGTCCTAGACTGATGGTCTCCAAACTTTTTTGATCGTGCACCCCTATCAGTAAAAAATTTTTGAGTATGCACCCCCAATATACGTATATTTGTTAATGTATAAATTATGTACGGGTACTACTGTACTAACACATTCTGTATGTTATAAAATATACACAAAAATAGAAATTAAAAAGAGAATGAGATAAAGATGAAATAAACACTATTTTAAAAAATTTTAAGATTTTATTTAATAATGGTACAAAAATATTTTCCTCCTGTACTCCAGTGGATTGTCTTGTACACCCCCACTTGGAAACCACTGTTCTAGATATTCCCAAAACAAACATCACTACCCCCAAACACACTTCCTCCAAAGGGCACCTTAGTTCTACTACTAAGTTCAAACTTAGTTTATTATTTTTCCCATATCTGATAAAGGAAGCAGCTTTTGTAACAGCTCCAGAATAGCTAGCACAGCAGTAGAGTTAGCTGAAAGAACAATTCCTCACATTCATCTTCCTCTTCCCCCTTTTCTTACCTTTCTTGTGTATTTTTTGCCCACCCTTTTGAAGTAAACAATGAAATACCTTTACAAACCGGTCACCCTTTTATGCAAGGCCATATACAATTCTGCTACTAGGTTAGAAAAAATTCCTGTTATGTTCTAAACCAGTCCACACTCCCTTCATTATTAATGGTGTAACACTCTAACAGAACTTCTTATGCAGTTCTGTGCTAGTATTAGAAACTATTTAGGTCTGCATTATTAGTGTGTAATTCTACAGCGAGAAATTATCTCCCCTTGGTTATAGGAGGGCTTGATTCTGAATGATGCCAGGTACTTTAGGATGAGTAGCACTGCTGCTCTTATTGCTTTACCAATTTTGTTCTGTCCTTTAATGATAGGAACAGAAAAAATAATTAGAATGTCCCACAATGAATCTAGAGATCATTACTAAACAAGCTGTGCTTTTGTAATACTTTAAAATTAATTTTCTTTCATTTCCTGTAAGAGTAATGATGTATGACAGATAAGAATTGATGGAACCTGATGTATGAATATGATATATATGATCATTTAAATGAATATGCATTACAAATAAAAGGCCATTCAAACTCATGAATATTCAAAAGCAATAACCTCATGTTTAGTTTTATTGAAATTTTACTTGCAGACATATCTACCCAACATTTACGTTTTGTAACATTCTTTTCCCTGGCTCAAATTTCTATGGTACTATGTAGAACCAGGATATTTTCTTCCTTTAGTTTTCTTTTTAGAGCTCACCTATCCCACATGACTTTTTCCCAGGTTAAGTAATTAATCTNCAGCTGAAACCAGGACAATGACACCTTATTAGTTGCTTTAGCAGCTGTGATGTTTTGATATCCAACTACATTTTCAAAGCAGTTCCGGATGCAGGAGGCAAACCAAGAATTTATGTAAAGTTGTTGTGATTTTCAACCGACTCGTGTTTCTGCACTCATTTGAATTCCAAGATTGCCTTCTTTCTTTTCATTTGAATACTGCAGAGATATTTTTCCTAAAGCCCTTTAGTATTTCATTTCCTTGTTGTTAATAATTGGACTCAGAATCTCACTCCTCTGTGGCTTCAGCAGGGTATGACTTTGCTGAAACCAGCAGAACTTTCTATGGCTTTCAAGCAGATCAGCTAGGAGAATCTGGCTGAGCAAAGCAGTTTCTTCATCATGACAGCTATTTGATCTTGCTACAGTCATCTGTAAAATTGCATGCCCCAAAACACCAGGAGGAATGGGGTGATAAGTGGAAAATTTGAGGACTACTGGACTGATGCTTAAAACACTAGAATGGTACTTGTAAGATTCTTTTTTTTTTTTTTTTCAGATTGATCAACAATTTCCTGTTTATCATTAAGTCCATTAATCTGTACCTCATTGCCTTATGTATAAAAACTTCACAGGAACTTTGGGAGTTTAAAATTCACTAATAATATGAACTACTTAGTTATACCAAACTGTAAGGCCTGTGTTTGGAGCTAGAGATCTACTGACTTGAGGATAGAAGCAGGTTGTTAGCTAGCACAAGACTGTAATTACAGTGCATATTCTAGCTTTTTCTCTTGATATCTCAAGCCTTTAAAGGCTTGCTTAGCTTATATGCTTCCAGCCCATCTGATCTAATTTTCAGAATATGCTTAGACATGGTATTTTCAGCATTCAGCCTATTATTTATTTAATCATGAATTTATTTTATTCTTGTATAGAATTTCACCTGCTTCCTGGTGCTATAGAAATCAATCAACAAAATCATATTTCAATCACTTAATTCAATATCAATAGTCCTGGGGAGATCACTGTCCAGTTCTTCCTGGGATTTGAACTCCCGCAGTATCCTCTGAAGATGACAATTTACAGGTTTGTAGAGTATATAATGATTCAGAATTAACGGCCAGAGTAAATTGGCTAGTTATAGTTCTACCAAATAAATATTTCTTTATCCTTGGGTATTTAGGCCAACTGTAAATAGTTGTTATGTCCTCCTTAATTTGATAGGAAAGCAATATCCATAGACAACACTTTCTGGGCTTACTCCAAAGCCTATAAAGTCAATGAGAGTTTATTAAGAATTTTGGTGCAGTTTGTATCAACTCCTTAAGCTTTCTTTGCAGGACTTTCTCTCAAACTTATAATAATCTTTCTGAGCTTCTGTAGTTAATTCCCATTTTTCTTGCACTTGGATACTTAGAACTCACTGCGATATTCTAGGTGCAACAGTTTAATTCTTACAGCAGCCATTTAGATAATTTTTACTTGAGTTGTCATAGGGTCTTCAGTGGGAACCAGCTTGACCATTAATGACAGAAAAAGGAAACAGTGCAGGTGGGTCTTACAGAAGATAAAGCATTTCTTCTCAGTTTCCAAAAGCT
Organism: Pelecanoides urinatrix; assembly: GCA_013400755.1. Classification (NCBI taxonomy): domain Eukaryota; kingdom Metazoa; phylum Chordata; class Aves; order Procellariiformes; family Procellariidae; genus Pelecanoides; species Pelecanoides urinatrix. The sequence goes on along the minus strand of VZTQ01007827.1, from coordinate 45,879 downwards.
TTGACGCAATTTACATTTCACAAGAGATTCTGTATTAAAGACCTTTACCTTTAAAAAGGTGTATATTTTGAAAGCATCATGGATTTTAATGGGTGCTTTCAAAAAATATACATAGCGTGCTAAAAGTAAGGAAGGCTGGAGGTGCTGCAGTACCTAATTCTTAGTTGCCTGTCATTCAGACAGGAACCTGGAGAATTGACGTAGGTGTGTAGGTTCCACCTAAAATATATGAGATGATTTAGGCACTGGAACATGCCAGAGAAAGCTAAAGTAATGGTAAGACATTTAGAGCTAATATATTGGAAGCACTAAATCCTGGGATGTAGCTGAAGCATCCTTCCTTTCTGGAGTTAGTGTGCTTGAACTGAGGAAGCTAGCAGATAGATACCCTGTTCACTTGGGAGCCAGAACCTGAGATCCTTGTAGAAATTGTCAGCATCTTTTCTTCCTGAGAATCTAAACAGGACTTATTCTTTATTGTTTCTTTTGTTGGCTTCTTTTTTAAGTGCCACCTGGACATGGAAAAGGAGGTGGACGTAGAGAGGAGGCTATTCCTTCTCCCTTCTATTACAGATTAGAGGTCAGAGTACTCTGCTGGGATGTGAGATACAAATTTAACGCTCTCTGCAGCTCTTAGGTTAGCATCCTAAGCACCATAATGCCTTTGAAGCTTAACAGATAAAATTCTGCCTCATTCTGTTTCATGTGGGCCTCTGGGTATGAAAAAGCAAAGGGAGAGAAAACAAGAGATGAAACATGACTCTGCAATCTACTTGCTATTCCTGGCTGAAGGTGTCCTGGGTATCTGCTTTTCTTTTTTTAACCCAATGTCTATGTAAAGCCTCTGTGAATGGTGGTGAGTGGAGCAGAGTCAAGTAATACATTGGCTAGAAAAGCCGAGCACTGACATGGCTAGCAAAGAGCAACAATGGATGGGTGGTACAGCCAGCAAGATCAGTAGCAAAGCTTTTGGTGAGGTCTCTCAACATCAGATGGGGGATCCCGTGTGGGATAACACGGCAGGCAGGGCAAGGCAGGGCATGGGTCCCAGTCCCACAGTGCCCGAGTGAGGCAAGCAGGGCAGGCTTGGAGATGGTGGCCAGGTACGAGCAAGGGTCGAGCTCATAAGGCAACATCAAGGTGATGAGGCAGGTCTGAGGTCAAGCCAGGAAGTCAATCTACAGGACAGGGTTCAGATCCACTGGTGGCCAGCAGGTCCATAGTGACAAGGCTGGGCTGAGATGTCAAGGTTCAGATGGGGACCAGGAACTCGGCCGGTGAGGGGATGCCTGGGCAGGGCTGCGGGGATGGGGAGGGCCGACCTCAGCCTGTGGAGAGCTGGAGACAGGCCCTACTGCAGCGTCACTGGGGCAGGGGCTGACAGTGCCGGAGCCCTGGCGTGGTCCTGGGACATGGGCCGGGTGGAGGGAGCCCCGGGGGAGGCCGGGCAGGGATGGTCAGGGCTGTGAGTGCCCTCAGCGCCATGGCAGATACAGTCTCCAATTGTCACATGGTTAAACAAAGTTAAATAAACATGCTGGTTTTTCCTTTACTCTGTCAGTCAGCCCGAATATAGTCTGAATCCTTATAAACCTTGGTTCTCACTGTCTCTGTTGGAGGATAACGTCAATGCCAGCCCATCTGTGTGCCCCTGTTCTCTGTAGAGTATGGCTGATTCGACTTGGCAACCTCCCTCAGCAAGTAACTTTTCATTTTTACTGAGTTTCTTGTCTTAGGGCCATTTTTTCTCATTTTGAAGGGCAGTATGCTATATTTGAGTTTTTCTGCATATCAAGGTTTGTCAAATGTCTGTCCAATACCTTGGTCTATCCAAGGCATTTTGCACTGGGAAACAATTGCTCATCATGAGAGTCATTCCTCTGAAGGCAACCACGTGGCCTGGTAGTTTTGATACTGTTTTGCAAAGTAGGAAAAATGTCTTGATTTTCTTTGTTGGGACTGCCTTTGGTTGTGTTTTGTGCGCTATTTTAGAAGATATTTTATGGGAAAATAATTGCTTTATGAATCATCAGATTGACCTTTTTTTTTTTCCCAAACATCTACTATGCTTAAGGCAATAGACTAAAACTGTATTTTCAGCAACATTTTCCTCAGCTGACTTAAATGATGAACTTTTGCCAATGAGATTTTACCGATGCCATCTGGTACTTCCTCTGGTCTTCAATCACTGAGATTTTAGGTAGATTACCAGTTCCTTAAATATGCATTTAACCTTGCAATTTTAACCCTCTTTTTCAGAATTTTTCCAGGTTTTTTCCACCTGTGATGAATCATTGTTCCCAAGTTCAGGACAGTTTCTGTCTACCCATTCTTTACAGGAAGAATGACAATAAACAGAAATTTTAGCTATGCCTTAGAGATATTTTAAATGGAAGAGCACATTGCTGCTGTCCACAACTCTTTATTTATCTGCAGAACATATTGAACAGCTTTATACAAAATGCTAATTTAAATGTTACTTTTAAACATCTTTGTACGAAGCATAAATAATTACTAAGGTGGCTGAGCCAATAACAGGTCTTCCTAAGTTAAAGTTGACAGTAACTAGACTAAAGTATTCCAGTACATTGGAAATGAAGCATTCTGTTTTACAGGTAACTCAGAAATACCCCTACGACATTTTTCTGTTATATTAATGAATGTTAAGTGAAGTCTGAAATGCAGTGATTTTTTACAGAATATGCAGAGAAGAGACAGTACGAACTTCTTACTAAAGCCTTGGTAAATGCTTAGTCTTGTCTAAACCAGAGCCTTTTTGCAAGAAAAAGGAGGTAGACCCTGATTTATTTTTTCTGGAGGAAAAAAGTAGATAGGACTTTGGATAAATAAGTGACAAAATAAGTACTGGTAGAAAGCATTCCTCACTGTCGTTCTAGAATACTATTTAGAAAACTATGAAACCCTAGAAGTAATCCCTTTTAGTCCCCTGAAATTTCTTCCATCACCAAGCATTCTAGATTGACTCAAAATGTGGTTTTGCTATTTTCATTTCAGTTGAACTCTGTTTCTTCGCTGTGGTATTTTTTTACCCGGTATGTACGTAATAGGAGTAGCTTAGTAAATGCTCTCTGAGATCTGAAGAATTTGTCAGTACTGTTATCACGTTACACATACATTTTATTGTTAAAATGGAAAACAACATTCTGGTATGGATTCTTTTGAATTGCACTGAACATATTATGGGAGTGCTGGATTGAAATGAAGACTACATTACTGAAGATAACTCATTGTAGGATATTGATTTAGGAAGTATTTGGATATTCTTTATAAAACACACTATGCAATTAACTATTCATAAAAGCTAGTGAAAAACATACCTAGGCCATACCTGCACAAAAAAATGTACTCATATTATGAATGCACCATAAAAGTAAAATTTATGGTCCCATGGCTGAAAATCCAGAAAATGGAACCCTTATTACATACCTATTGTCCTCACTGGAAAGTCTAGATTTTTGAATGATGCTTTACATCTCTCTCTGCTCAATTCCAACTGGACATAAGGAGAAATGAATGGCAAAAAGTGGATAAAATTTGCATTTGCAACATGATATGTAGTTAAGAGTATATCAACTTACACTTTTAGTATGTTTTTTATACTGCATAGTCTCTTTATAAGATAGCTTTGTGGAAGCTTCTGCAATCTTCTAGCTAATTGCTTAATTGCTAGTTGCTTAATTTTCAAGGGATTCTAAAGGTCAGCAAGATTCCAGAGAAACTTTATTTTGATTATCAAAGTTTTAGCTTTGATTAATAAACTGTTATGTTTGAGGTAATTTTTCCATCTTTTAAAAAGGTGAGATAAAAATATTTTTCTACCTCTTGGCTAAGAGGTAAAAATCTTGAAAAGACTCAGAAACAAAATTTGGAAAAAAATTTGTTTCTGTTAATCAAAATATTTTGTTCATAATTCAGATAGTGCTTTTCTGCAAAATAAATCTGTAGATTTGTGGATTTTTTTTAACCTATAAAAAACTGAAATGAGCTGACCTGAGAGCATTTGAAAAATGGAGTACAAAACTTCTGGGGTAAAATGTATTTTGAAGAATGTCTGGTTTTTAGCAAGAGAAATAATTTTGCCAGAAAGTTCTGAGCCAGTCTCAGCATCCTCCAGTTCTGCTCTTGAATTCATTTACTGCAATGTTTTCTCCATATATCATGGTCCAGCTACATCCTTTGTTAATAACTGAGATGCTGTTATCTAAATCATCTTGCAACTTTGCAAAATTGTAGGTTAGAATCATCGCATTTTTATGAGACTCATCAAATATCTGTGTGTTCCTAATAGCAGCAGTAGAATCCATCAGCCTTATCAAATGCTATTTCTTGGGAAGGATGTATCTATCAATTGTGGCAAACCAAACTGTTCCTGTGTACACCACAGATTCAGAGAGCCTTATGTACTCATATTTGAGAACAATGGCGCACTTCTTATTCAACAGCTGGAATTAGGTCTTCAGAAGTAGGATTCAATCCTTAGATAAACTGCTGATTTCCAGTGTGACTTCAGTCAAGTCACTTCATCCTGCTGAACCTTAGCTTCTCATTTGTAAAGCAATACTTCCTTCTCTCCTTAGTCTATACTAAGAAATGTAGGTCCTCCCGCTTTAACACGCAGTACAAGAGAATGCATGTAGAGACGTTAACAGAAAAGCCAGCATTCAATGGTTTCCTTCATTAAAAGTTAATTCCTTAGCTAGAATGAAATTAGAATAGACTGCTTCATTGTTGCTTTTCTTGTAATTACGAGACATCTGTCTCTGATTCCAAAAAATAAAAGGCAGCTGAGAAACAATCTGGAAACTCACACAGTGCTTTGCAGCAGCTGGTAGATTCAGGTTCCTTTTGTTTCAGATTATTGAACCCTACTCATTGCAATGGACTTCAAATCTGCTCATGCAGATTGGTGAGACCAAAGTAATGTGGTGGGTCATAAATAAGAAGACTGGCCTATGCAATATGCCAGTAAAGACAAGATATACATATTGGATTTCGTCTTCCCACAACTCTATGCTAGCTGGGGAAGAAAATGGGTATGTTTCTTGTTTCCCTGGAAAACTTTTCCTTGCAAATTGAATCCTCTTTTCTCTTATTTTCACAGGCTTGGTGTCTGCTCATTTTGCACATAGGTGGCTGCACGTAACAATCTATAAATACTGGAGAATATAGAGCTGGAGAACTTACAGGTAAGTAGTGAGGAAAACAAAGATGGAAATGACAAGAGAAGGAAGGTGAGGATAGTGGGAAAGTGATTAAAAAAAAAAAAGTAAGGGAACTTGATGAAGAGGGGGATGTTAGAAGCAGTGAAGAAGGGAAGAGATAATTCCTAGTATGAAACATCCTGAACAGTTCTTAGAAACTGGCTTTGACATGAATTACCATAGGTGCTTGTGCCTCAGAGACCTTGCAGAAGGACTACGGTTGAGAACTAGACTAAATAGAAAGGTTACAGCTGTGTGCTAGAAACACCACCATTGGTAGTAGATTTGCATCTGCTCATGGCGTTGGTCTGGTAGCAGTTGTGATGCTAAATTTGAAAAGCAATACATAGATAGGCTATGAAGTCCTGATCACTTTCTATAGAACATGACAGGTGCAGCATCTATGGCAAAGAAACAAGAGCACAGTGACGTTGGAGGAGACGGAAGGTGGATTGAGACATGAATCAGGGTGAGGAAGTGCCTATGGCTGCAAATTTCTGAGTCTATGTCTTTCTCTCTCTCTCACTGTTCTCCTTTGCCATTTTTAAGTATTTAGGTATTAAACTACTTAATTTATATACTAATGAAACATCTGCTAAGGTCCCATGTAATTTCATTACACTTCCTGGGTGACCATTCTGTAAATCTGAGCTTTTTACAGTCACATATAAGAAGGAAATATAATTTAAATAACAATGATCACAAATTTCATTTAACTGCACAGAATTTAGCCTTAAGAATTGGTGGGGTTTGGAAATATTCCTAATATAAGATATTGTCAAACCATCTTTGGTACATCTAGCAATTACCCATTGTCTTTGGAATTGTTATTCTGGTAGTAGCAGCCAGAGGCTCATCAAGTATCAAATGATGATTGTGTGATACTGAACAAACAAACACAAAGGTTTTTTCATGTTCCATCTGTTCTGATGTTTAGGTCAGATGTGGTTTCTAACTCGAAAAAAACCCAACAGTTGAAATGCTACTTAGAAACACTGTTAGAAATACTGCCCATCAGCTTTCCAATGTAGGGCAGGTAACTCTCAGAGACACTGCGCAGGACTGGCAACCGAGATACATGCTGGCAACAGCTGAAGCGTTCAGGACATATTTCTGTCCTCTTGAACTACTCCATGTCCCTCAGTGCATAAGACAGCCTGGGGAGCCTAAATTGTAGCAGTTTCCCTGGGCTGCGTTTTATTTTGGAGCAGCCTGCAGTCTTCACGGTATGAAGTGCTGGGGTCCTACCCTGCCGTGCCTGCCATGCTCTGGCTTGCGCGAGAAGCACAGCACTTCTGGAAGCAAGACATCCCTCCTGTGCAGGCACAGCGCTTTTAGCATCTCCCCGCACTCTCTGAGCCCTCTTTCTGCTGCGAAGGGGGTGTAATGGGAGTGAGAATCCCGGCCTTTCTTTGTAAGTGACATGTGGCAAAGAATGATTCTGGAGGGTCAGAGACTCTGAACTCCTTTCACTGCCACTCACCTCCACGTACGTTGCCTGTGCCCAATTCTCTGAGCTTCATAACAAGATGTTTTAGCTGTGTCTCTAACTCCCAGTGCCCACCTCATTATTCTGTCATTTCAGCGCACACATCAGATGCTTTAGATTAATTATAGATGTGCAGCGGTACATGAGCGAGTGAGAGAGAGACGCAGAGAGATGATAACAGCCTGCAACTATGTGAAGGTTTTAAATGCTGAGAAGACAGAGAATGTATTAAGTATGAAACATGGGCTATTACGAGGGTGAATGAGACATAACTAAGAAAGGAAAATACCCGATTAATTTTGAAGTTTGCCTGACAGTGTGATTATTAAATTGGGAGACTCTCCTCTAGCAGAACAGGAGAAAAATTTCTCACTTGGGAGGTTCAAAACCTGATTGCAAAAGTGTAATAGAGCTTTTCATAGGGAACAACTTCAAGTTGGTGGTGACTGCAGAATTGTCTTTTCTGGCTTCTCTTTTTATGTCTGCATACACACAGAGACAGATTCATAATTACACAGACGTAGATAACCACGTATGACTCCTTTGTGACAGTGATTCATTCATGACAGTGATATTCATCATATAATGTATGTTTGGCATTCTCATCTCATCAGGACTCCTGCCCCTCAATAAGACTCTGCTGCGATGCTTCTTGTATTTCTAAAGCACATATAGCTCCAAACAGCTGTCATGGGACAAAAGAAAACCTGTCAGAGTGGCATTTGCTTCTTATGCTTGAAAAAATAAAATTTCTTCCAAAGATTACACTGGCCTGAGGCTTAAGAGGGCTAACATTTGGCTCTGTGCTAGGACAGATTTTGTATGTCATCATCCATTGGATTTAGAAATAGCAGATTTTAAGTGAGAAGTCATCTGCTCTAAGACCTGTTAGGTCAGGGTAGACTGTACATGCAATGGTTTGGTGTATTATGAAAAGTTTATTGGTTTTGTTGGAACATGTACAGATAATAAAATAATAATCTGAAAGACTGGAGAAAAGTACAGAGAGGGCTTGATCCTACACATTTTCAATTTCTGAATGCAGTGTTAACTCCTGTAAATAATCTGAAGTCTGTGGCAATAAATGTTCTATGCTTTAAAGTTTTTTAAGAATCAAGGCTTTATTTTTAAGCTAAATGTTTTTTTCATTCAAAAGCTGAATAACAGTTGTGAAGATTTCTGCTCGCATAAGATCATAAGATTGTAGTGTGATTTTTTTATTCACATTTTTACCATGCAGAGGTAAGAATTCATGTTCTGATTTTGGCTGCAATCACAACAGTGTCTTGTTGGTTGAATAATACATCCAGTTTTGCCCATGTGCATGTGTCATATATATGTATTATTTTGCTACCCAATCAATATTGTGTACACATTGAGGCTTCATGCTCCTATCTGTTCAGGTTGTTTTAGAGTACATGCAGATCATGTCCACTGCAGATCTGTCTGCTCTCCCCATGCCCCATCCTGCCAGTGTTTCTTTTGTCTCTGGGGTCACTCCCAATAGCTAAGTCATGAGAAATGTACGCAGTGTGTGGTGACCCTGGTCAGTCAGACGACAGAGTATTTTTCCTCTAGATGAGATTGCATAACACACTTCAGTAGGTTTTTGCTTCTTTGTTTGCTTGTTTGGTTTATTTGAGGCTGTAATACCACTTTATTGCAGAAAAGAGAATGATTTTGGCCAAAGAAATAAGTTTAGCTGGGTACTTTTCAAATGGCTACAAGGAAGCAGATGTGATTTTGGATTTACGTACATTTTCATTTGACCTTGCAATATACGGGAGTGGGGGATTGATGAGCTCTCAAGTGCATCAGGATCCTAGATGTGAGTCCTGCTGGATTAGAAATTTAAAACTTGAGGAAAGGGTAGAGAAAGCCAATATTTAGTTATAAAGGAAACAAGAAAATACAGACTGTTTTGTGTAGATTTTGCAGCGAGAGCTGGCTCTGTCTCAGGTTCAGCGGAGTCTCTCTCTCTAGCCAAAGGGAATGTAGGATGTGACAGGGAGGGTCTGATTGGGGAGGAATTCAATGCAGCTATCAGCAGCGCGCTTCTATGTAAATACTGTAACACCTCTGAACCGAGGCACAGCTGAGATAACACTGTAAACTAATCTCTAGGGCTGGAGAAGCTGGCCAATCCCTCACATTATATGGTTTCTGTAGAAAAGATGTGCTAGGGAAAAAAAGAAGCAGATTTAAATTATATATGGCAGTTTACCATGGAGTAAAATATGCTCACTTTTTAAAATTGAAAGCAGCATATGGTATTTTTTCTTTGAAATGGTACCCTGATCAGATTGACCTATGCCTATACTTCCTTGCATATATATGAATTCTTATATAAATAGGCATCGCTATCACCAAAATATTTTCAGCTCTCTCGGTTACCTGTGCCTAATTGATTTAGAGAAATATTTACTCACTTGGGGTCCTTATCCCACCAGTGTGGATTTTGGTTGATTTTTCATCAATACCCGGAAAAAGCTTGTCCAGAGCAGAGGCACTGAAGCATGGTCTTTCCCTGCTTTGACCTTTTGAGGTCACTGTATTTCACAGTTCTACACCTTCCTTTCTTAGGTAGCTAAGAAAAAGTAATATATACATATGTGTATATACACAGATACATACATGCATATATAATATATATGTGTATATATATTTATATATATGTGTATTTATATATATTTATATATATACACATATATGAAATGTACATACACACACCTTTATACACAAATAGTGTCTCACCTGAAACAAGTTGTCTCTTCTCAAGGCATTTAAAGAAAAGCAGGAGCTATCAGTGGCCAAGAGGTTTGTTGCTACATCTGCTTCAGAGCTGTGCTTATAATTGGGCACAACCCCAAGACAAACTGGGGTTGGGGTGGAGCTAACCACCTCATTAATTGTGCTAGAAATGAGGAAACTGATTCCACTATCTCGGATTTCAGAAGAAATTAAAGTCTAAGCGTCTCTGACGCCCCCTTTGGATACAGTGTAAAAATGAGTAGCTGGCGATTTCCAGTTCTCGCACCCTTTGTCAGAGCCAAACCACAGTGCAACCACTTATACCAACATCCCCCAAAGCCCCCAAACTGCAGGCTGGGTTGCATCCACAAGCTCTTTCCTTCCACCTCATTTAAGATGTATATAACCACATGATGGCTGTCAGCCCTTGTATGGCATCTAATAAACTGGACCTGTGCTTAAGCAGTTGATCCAGTTTACTGAGTGTTCCCCTCTTGACCTTTACATCCCACCCTTCTCTCCTGCACCAAACCTCAATTCTTTTTTCCCCCATTGTGTCTGACACCAGCAGACATTGGGCAGTTTATAAGCTGAGCTCCTGAAGGACACTGTACTCTGCGTTGTAATGCAGTTCCTCTGGGACACACGTTGACAATCTCTGCCTTCACATACCAGGCCAAACCCACTCAAGGGATGCCTCTCCAGTCTTTCTATTTTTAACTGGAAAAAAAAAAAGAATCCTGAAGATACATGGATTTTCTAGGTTCCACCACTGGAAAAAATTATCAATGTGGATGTTTCAACAACTGAGCAGGAAAACAACTGTCACATTACATCAATGCCATAGCTGTTTTTTGTCCAAGCTATTCCCATCTCTCATCCTCCGCCCTATACATATCACTATGCGTTACTGATCCGGTGTGCAAAAATGGGGGGTTTAAGTATATGCATGTTAATGTAAATGAGCTGATCCCATTTTGTGCTATAGATGTCAGCCAAAAGCAGAGAGAAGCACGATTTTTGCTGCATGTGCTCATCAAAGTTTAAAAGAAATAGAGTGTGCACTGCTCCTTCCTAAGGCAACGCAGGCAGCAGATGCTGCCTCCATCAGTGGAGAGGCCTCAGCTGCCGGCACCAAAGTAACCTCATGTGCTGCCGTCGATTAAACAGGAGCTCGACTGGCTTTTTTCAGTGGAAAAAACGAAGAGCCGGGGGAGAAAACACCCGTGCAGCTTGCCCGGCTCCCTCCGCCAGGCCCGAGCACCTCGAGTTGCCGGGTCCACCGGGGCCGGGGGCCGGCACCCGGCGGGCGTTGGCTCGGTGACAGCCGAGCCGGGCTGCGGGCGCGCCCCGGGGAGGCGGCCGGGGAGCCACCCTTCCACCCGCTGCCTGGAAGCGCTGGCCCCCGGGGGGCTGCGCGGGGCTCCCTATTTGGCCATGCGGCGGGCCGGGGGCGCGCTGCCCCGCGCCTGCCTTACATGGGCCGGGCGGCCGGGCCGCGCCGGGGCTGGCCGGGCTCCATTCATGGCTGCGCGGCGGCTCAATGGCGCGGAGCCGACCAAATAAGGAGAAGGTGGCTGCCCCGTCCCGCGGCGGCCCTGGCCGACGCTGCCCCTCGGAGGGGTATAAATTGGGGCGTCTCCGCCGAACCGGCACCCAGGCTCTCCTCCGCAGCCCCCCCGCCGCCGGTGCTGGTTTGGTGAGTAGCGCGGCGGCGCCCGCAGCCCTGCNGGCAGCGCCGCGCTGCCCGCGGGGGTCTGGACGCGCCGCCGCGCTGTTTTTCAGGTCCGTGCCTCCCTCCGAAGATGTGTGACGACGAGGAGACCACCGCACTGGTGTGCGACAACGGCTCGGGGCTGGTCAAGGCGGGCTTTGCCGGAGACGATGCCCCCAGGGCCGTTTTCCCGTCCATCGTCGGCCGCCCGAGGCACCAGGTAAATACGGGGGGCAGGACCGAGCCTCCCTCCTCTCTCCAGGAGTCGCCTCCACTCGCCCCTTCCCTCCGTAGTTCTTCTGTCCTGCCCCAAATACCCTGCCCTTCCGTCTGCTCACTTCTCACCGTGGTACTAGTGGCAAGACTTTACAGTTCTCTCCAGCGCTTCCCTCAGCTCCCCTGTTTGGCTGTCCCTTACCTCCTATCACTGTCTCCTTTCCCCCAGCTATTTCTAATTCACCAGCTTTCCTCTTGACTCTCTCTCTGTTCTCTCTCCTAACGAGCCCAAGCCCAGCCTCCTACAAAGCTGCTGCCCACTCCATCCCCTCGGCCAGACCTGCTGCTGGTGCTAGTTCAAAGGCATCTCCATTGGCTGAATTTGCGCACAATGCAGTTTGCTTAAGGCCCTTCCCACCCATCCTGTCCAATGTCCAATGTTTGGCATACCAAACACCTTCTTTCAATTTCCTCTACCTCTTCTGTCTGTCTCTGATCTTACCTTCTCACCACTCTCTAAGCCTCCTTTTCTCTGTTCCTGTTTCATTCTCCTTCTCTTTTGTCACAGTCAAATCAGCACATAGCAAATACAGTACTTTTTCTCCTACAATTTCATTGGTAAGAAGCTTTAATGCTTTTTTTTTTTAACTAAAACATTTGCAATTTATATTTTGTTATTGTGAATAAATTACTGCTGAGGCTCCATAGTAATATGGAGCATTTTCCTTCACTAGAAGGCTCATTTCACTCTGTATCTTCTTGTTTATAAGCTCTCTTTGTATGTGTCTCTGTATCTTTTCCTGCTCATGATATTGTGCAGTTTACTTTCAGTCAAACTCTTGGACCAGAAAGAAGTAATTGAAAATAAGAGGTGCATTAAAAAAGGGGAAAAAATCCTTTCATCTGATTAAAGGAAAAAGGATTTTATGAGAAAACTTCGAATTCTGTTGACTTAATATTTTAACAATGTTCATTTCTTTTCCTAAACACCTTTTAGTGGTATGACTGCTTGTACCTTTCTTGAAAATAGCATAGTTGTCTGTGATGTAATTGATTGGGCTCTGTGATGTTNGCGGGGCCGGCTCGGCTCGGCTCGGCTCGGCTCGGGGCGGGCAGGGAGGGAGGGAGGGAGGGAGGAACGGGACGGATGGACGGATGGACGGATGGACGGATGGATGGGAGGCACCGGCGGGCGGCGGTGCAGGTGCAGCCGCTGCTCTGCCTGCGCACCTCCGGCTTGGCGTTACTTCTGCCGCGCACACCGCCCCGGCCCCCGCCGCCCCCCGCGCCGCGCCAGCCGCCGCGGCCCGACGGGGCGTGAGGCCCCGCTGCCGGTGAAGCGCTCCGGGCAGGGCCAATCTCTCCGGTTTCAAACACTTTCCCTCCCGTTTCAATCCGCGGCCTGAGGGTACCGCTAACGAGCGTCCTGCACGCCGGGGCGCCTTTTGAAGCACGGAGAAGAAAGCGGCTGACGGATCCTGTTTAAAGCCCTGCCCACGAGCGTGGCTGAGCCACCGAGCATCCTCCCGGGACGAGTCAAATTTCCCGCTCCCGCCGACAGCTGCCGGTGTGCCGCCGCCGCCCGCGCCCTGCGGGANTACAAAGCTGCTGCCCACTCCATCCCCTCGGCCAGACCTGCTGCTGGTGCTAGTTCAAAGGCATCTCCATTGGCTGAATTTGCGCACAATGCAGTTTGCTTAAGGCCCTTCCCACCCATCCTGTCCAATGTCCAATGTTTGGCATACCAAACACCTTCTTTCAATTTCCTCTACCTCTTCTGTCTGTCTCTGATCTTACCTTCTCACCACTCTCTAAGCCTCCTTTTCTCTGTTCCTGTTTCATTCTCCTTCTCTTTTGTCACAGTCAAATCAGCACATAGCAAATACAGTACTTTTTCTCCTACAATTTCATTGGTAAGAAGCTTTAATGCTTTTTTTTTTTAACTAAAACATTTGCAATTTATATTTTGTTATTGTGAATAAATTACCGCTGAGGCTCCATAGTAATATGGAGCATTTTCCTTCACTAGAAGGCTCATTTCACTCTGTATCTTCTTGTTTATAAGCTCTCTTTGTATGTGTCTCTGTATCTTTTCCTGCTCATGATATTGTGCAGTTTACTTTCAGTCAAACTCTTGGACCAGAAAGAAGTAATTGAAAATAAGAGGTGCATTAAAAAAGGGGAAAAAATCCTTTCATCTGATTAAAGGAAAAAGGATTTTATGAGAAAACTTCGAATTCTGTTGACTTAATATTTTAACAATGTTCATTTCTTTTCCTAAACACCTTTTAGTGGTATGACTGCTTGTACCTTTCTTGAAAATAGCATAGTTGTCTGTGATGTAATTGATTGGGCTCTGTGATGTTGTCTTCCTCAAATGATGCTTTTCTATATTTTCTTCCTTAGGGTGTTATGGTTGGTATGGGTCAAAAAGATTCCTATGTGGGTGACGAAGCTCAGAGCAAAAGAGGTATCCTTACTTTGAAATATCCCATTGAACATGGCATCATCACCAACTGGGATGATATGGAAAAGATCTGGCACCACACTTTCTACAATGAACTCCGTGTGGCCCCTGAGGAACACCCTACCTTGCTCACAGAAGCTCCCTTGAACCCTAAAGCTAATCGTGAAAAGATGACCCAGATAATGTTTGAGACCTTCAACGTACCTGCTATGTATGTGGCGATCCAGGCTGTCCTGTCCCTGTATGCCTCTGGTCGTACAACAGGTAAAATAAAAAAAAAAACACTGTAGATTTTTCCTTTCAGGAACCCTTCTTCCTCCTCACCCCAAATAGGAAAAAAAACCCCACAACTCATTCAAATTTACAGAAAACTAGGTATTTTTAGTTTATAGCAACTGATGATACCAGTAGCAGAAAAGCCAGGACAAAATAGTCTGTGGACAGAACAATGTGGGCCTGTCTGCACTGCTTTCAGAGAGGCACTGTGGAACTGACTCCCTGCCGCTTGTCATGATGCAAACGAGGAGACATTCCTGTGCAGATACTGCAGTTACACAAATATTACACCAGTTTAAGGGTTTAAACCAGCCCAAAAGATGTCCATTATTGGACCAAGACAATCACTATTGCAAATGTACTTAGATTGTAGTAGCAGTGGAAGGCTGTTCATGTGGACTAACTTAAAATGTACGGGACAACTGTTTTATGGGAAAGTTCACACTGAACAGGAATGTTCAGGCAAGCAAAGGCAGAAGGAATGGGCAAGATCTTTATGGCTAAAATAGAATGATTCTACTTCATAGTGCCTGAAAAATCCCGTATTTTGTTGTGTTTGTTGCTGCTTACTGTGCCTAAGGGCTGTAACCATTTGCTAGGTGATTCCAACTGCTCTCTGACATTTCTCTCCCAGGTATTGTTCTTGACTCTGGCGATGGCGTCACCCACAATGTACCTATTTATGAAGGTTATGCTTTGCCTCATGCTATTATGCGCCTGGATCTGGCTGGCAGGGATCTGACTGATTACCTCATGAAGATCCTCACGGAGCGTGGCTACTCCTTTGTGACAACAGGTCAGTCCTTCAGCTTTGCTGTCTTGTGGAAATCCTCACATCTCTCTTGGCCCATCTTCCTCTAGTATTTTGTTTCTCCAAATCTTGATTTGATTCCCATATATCTGCAGCTGAACGTGAGATTGTTCGTGATATCAAAGAGAAATTGTGCTATGTTGCACTGGACTTTGAGAACGAAATGGCTACTGCTGCCTCTTCCTCCTCTCTGGAAAAGAGCTATGAATTGCCTGATGGTCAAGTGATCACAATCGGTAACGAACGTTTCCGCTGCCCTGAAACCTTATTCCAGCCATCCTTTATTGGTAAGTGTTCCCAGGAAATACTCCTTTCTGTAGGAGGTATGAGTGAATCAGAAGATCTAGAAGGTGTCCCACTCCTCTTCCTGCTTGTCTAAATTTGGCAGGAAATCAAACATAAATAAATAATGAGCTAGATCCTCTGGTCCCTGTAAGCTGTACTTGATGTGAGCTCAACTGGTAATTAGCTGAGCTCTGGGCTCTTGTTGCAAGTTTTAGATCAGGTTTTAGGGTCACGGTTTTTTAGTGATAAAACGTACAGTTAGAATATCATCATTAGGGAGCTGGACTCTATGACCCTCATGGGTCCCTTCCAACTCAAGAAATTCTATGATTCTGTGTCACTGATGGCAAGAATAGCTTTCAGTGCTGTATTTGTAAGGCTTACACTTAATACAGTATCTGACTCCATGAAGAAGTAAAGTGTCTGGGAGGGGAAAAAAATGAAACGAAGGTGAGTGTATATTTATACGCACTGTAATTAAACATTGCCATGGTCAAGATGGTAAGCTTTGCTGTTTGTGAGTGCAGCTGACAGATGTAGCAAATGCTTATACTCTAAGTCCTGAGTAATAAATGCAGTTGTTCATCAGCTGACATCTTACTGTGGATCTAGTGTCAGCCCTTTCAGGAAGCACCTGTTAATATTAATAAATTGGAATGCAACCTACATGCAAACACTTGCTTCTGGTTTCTTTTTCCTTACCACCAAGTACTAATATCTTGGTCCACGTCTTGGTTATGTCTTGCCTTGATGTTTATAAATGGTATAGACTGTATTTTGAGTAGGCTGAAAAAGAAATGAAGTTACTGTTGTCATCTTTAGTTCTAATTCAGCTGCTTTCATTGTCTTTATTGTTGTCTTTTCTATATTCAACTAATGGTTTTTGTGAGACTGACGTAACCTGATACTCATGTTTTCTGTTCCATATACTAAATGAGTTTATCTTGTGTGTCTGCTTCTTCTCTTACTGTATATTTTGAGTATCTTTTCTTTGCACATCCTTTATGATGCTTTCCCTTTGTAACAAATAATTTTTGTTTTCTTAGCTAGGTCTGTAATTCTATTTGTTTATGTTTTTCTATAACATTCAATAATCAGTAAGTAACTTTACAACAAAAATGTCTTAGAAGTTCACATTAATGATGAGGAGAAATGCCGAGAGTTCTTTTCACGAAGACTTCTTGTATAATTTACTGATCTACTGTCTTATTTCTTCTCAAGGTATGGAATCTGCCGGTATTCATGAAACTACTTACAACAGTATCATGAAGTGTGATATTGATATTCGTAAGGACCTGTATGCCAACAATGTCCTCTCAGGTGGAACGACAATGTACCCTGGCATTGCTGATCGCATGCAGAAAGAAATCACTGCACTTGCTCCTAGCACTATGAAGATCAAGGTGAGGAATTTGACTCTGTACTATAAAATGTGGGTAAGGATGGGGAAAATGTCCACATCATTAAATTGAGATATAAGAACAACGCAAAAGTGAGAGCAACAGCTGATGGACAAATGAGAAGAAATTCCATTTAATCATCATAATTACATTGATTAGAAGCAAGTGTTAGAAAAGAGGAAAATATGGTTATAGCTTTTCTTAAGGAATATTACATGTATTGTAGCAGCTACTGAAGATCAATACTGTTACAGAAAAGTTCTTTACTTACTTAAGAAAATATCTAGTAGTTTGTTACATTGGTGATGTGGATTGGTTGTTCAGAAATGTAACTGTTAAATGAGGATTTTGTTGCTTTTCTTTATCCTAGATCATTGCCCCACCTGAACGCAAGTACTCTGTCTGGATTGGTGGCTCCATTCTAGCATCTCTGTCCACCTTCCAGCAAATGTGGATCAGTAAACAGGAGTATGATGAAGCTGGTCCATCCATTGTCCACCGCAAGTGCTTCTAAGCACTTTTTCCCTCAATTTACTTCCCACTCAGGATGACGACAATATGCTTCTTGGAGTCTTCTGGCAACCCTTCCTGAACTCTTCAGTCATTGTACAGTTTGTTTACACACCCGTGCAATTTATTTGTGCTTCTAATATTTATTGCTTTATAAATAAACAAGATCTGGGACTTGCAACCTACAAGTGATTGTCTTTTTTTTTAATTATAAGTATTCTTTGGTTAAAAAAATGAGACTAAACACTCTGGGATTTGGAAACTCCCATCAAACCTATCAAAGCCTTCACTGTATGCATGTCCTTCTAAGTGATGTAGGTGTGTTAGGTCATGGTTTTCTATTAGTAAGAATTTATACTTTATAGTTTTAATCTTGAAACTTGAAACAAAAGAAGCAGCATCTATCAAGGCTTTCAAAGAAATAGCCTCGAGGGTAGACCCAGTAAGTGGAACAAGTGGAAGGAAACCTCTCATAGTCACTCACTGGGTTTAGAAATGTTTCTTCTGTTGCATTTATTATAAACCAAGTATTTTAATATTAATTTATTTAAAGCCAAAGCTTCTGTAAAAGAATTATGTTAATACATTTAGAATGTGATTTATAACGAATTAGCTCAATCCTAAAGAGTCATACAATTGTTTTCTGTGGGCTATAAATATTTATGACAAAACATTAATTCAAACTGACAGTTTACTCATCTTCCCCCATCACTTCAAAGCCAGAGATAAAGTGAAGCCTTTATTGTACTAATGCACAAAAATAAAACTTTTGCTATATAAACATACAATTGTTATAATCACTATTATTTTCACATCATGATACATATGTCTTAGGCAATTCTTGCTATTCTTTGTTGCTATTTGACCTAGATACTACAATCATAAATTGCCTACTTTCTGTGGGCTTTTGTGTTCCTCACCATGACTTTTTATAGCTGTGCTCTTCAATTTTTATAAAAAAGTAGTATCTAAAAGGTGAAGTACAGAATGACCTGAGACATCTTCATTAAAATAATGGAACCAGTCGAAAAGATCTTGAACTAGGTACAGACTGGAGTTCACCTAACCTTGATTTAGAAAAATCAACCATTTATCAAGCTGTGCATGTGGTTAGCTAGGAGAGTGCTCAGCTGAGAGCCATTACAGGTGTTTGAAAAGATTAGATCTCATGCTAATTTTATACTCAAATGCTAATTAAAAAAAAACAGTGTCCTGGTTTCAGCTGGGATAGAGTTAATTTGTTTCCTAGTAGCTGGTATAGTGCTGTGTTTGGATTTAGTATGAGAAGAATGCTGATAATACACTGATGTTTTAGTTGTTGCTAGGTAGTGTTTATATAGTCAAGGACTTTTCAGCTTCCCATGCTCTGTCAGGTGTACAAGAAGCTGGGAGGGAGCATAGCCAGGGCAGCTGACCCAAACTGGCCAATGGGGTATTCCATACCATATGATGTCATGCTCAGTATATAAAGCTGGGGAAAGAAGAAGGAAGGGGGATGTTTGGCGTGATGGTGTTTGCCTGCCCAAGTAACCGTTACGTGTGATGGAGCCCTGGTTTCCTGGAGGTGGCTGAACACCTGCCTGCTGATGGGAAGTAGTGAATGAATTCCTTGTTTTGCTTTGCTTGCGTGCACAGCTTTTGCTTTACCTGTTAAACTTTCTTTATCCCAACCCATGAATTTTCTCACTTTTTGCCCTTCTGATTCTCTTCCCCATCCCATTGTGGGAGGAGTGAGCGAGGGCTGTGTGGGGCTTAGTTGCTGGCTGGGGTAAAACCACGATATCCAGATAATAATAATAGGCAGTTTACACAGTTGCAGGGGAACTTTTTCTGTTTCTCCTACCTCTTATTTTCTGGAAAGGCATTAAAACTGGCTGTTAGTTGTGATCTGCAGTTAAACAGAACTGATTTTACTCTTTGAATATATGAAGATGTATTTAGTATCTGTCTTCAATTTACTTATCATTGGAAGACATTTTACTGAGGTGCCATTTTAATTGCCTACCATTGGCTTGCAATTGAAATAATCAAATATTTCTAGATATTTTTGCTTTTGGACAGAGGTGGAGTTGTTAAATATAAATAAAGTTTAAACATAAGTATGAAATTTTAAACCTTTTTTACAATTTAAACAAATTTAAATATTTTAAACAAATATAAAATGATACATAAATATGAAATACTTATCCTCACACTGCACACAGTATTACCAAAATGCTACTACAAATAGGCTTTTTCACAATACAATACAAATTAACCTGTGAATCTGTTAAGGCAAAGCCAACAGCTTTCACTGTTCTTAAGAAGATTTCCAGAGTAGGGAATCACTCTGAAGTTCACACCATGGAGAAACTTTGTATATTTTGAAAACATGGGAACTTTTCCAGATTTCTGACCAACACAAATGTAATTATTTAAACTTAATTGACATTTGCCAGTGACATTTTGTTGTTCAGAACCATTGTACTGTTCTTGCTTGTAATTTGAAAGATTCGGCTGTTCAGAAAGGTCATCTCAGGTATTAGTGTGAATGAATAGGGTGATACTGGACATAAATTGCAACTAATTGGAGCTTAAAATGTTAAGCAAGTATGCAAAGGGACAGTGGATGCCTGCCTGACTGGCTTTGACTGATAGGTCAGGAATGGCAGAGGTACAGCCGGCACCACATTCACGGCTGTGATCAGGAGTTCACCCTTCAGCATGTGGGCATGAAGAGGGAACTGAAGGAAGCCACTGATGGAAAATTTCCTTCCATTGACTTTTTCGGGTTTGTAATTCACAGTTTATGGAAATGGATATGAGCAGCAAGGATTGTGCAAAATAGTGACATGCCTGCATATATGTAGGATATGACTAAAAAGCAGCAATGCCTTAGCCTTTTTCTCTTCTTATAGCGTTTTTCCAGATGTATTCAGTTTTAATGCAATAATCCCATATTTTGCCATTGAGAAATATGTATTCCTGCTCAGTGCAGTGAAAACTTTAATAATGGGATGGGAATTATGATACCTATTTATGAAGCAAAACTAGATTTTTTCAAACATGGATAATGCAACTGATCAATTTGATTGAGAGGAATTTGAGTGTTAAGTCACATAAACTAGGTTTCAAAACACCAGTAAGAGATGCCATTGTCGAAGCTTACCCTCCATTTACGTTTTACAACAAGCCTTAATTACAGTGGTATACATTTTGTATGGCAAATGAAGACAGTGGAATGGGATGCAGAAATTAACTGGAGAGCATCTATATGATAACTAGTAAAACTATTGCAGATACTTCCTTGAAAAAGGCAAATTAAAAACCAGCTGTACCAAACCCTGCTGTAATCATCAATCATCACCTTGGAAACACCTCAGCTAATGAAGACATTGACATAAACTTTGAGGCTAAAGGATCGCAGCTAACCTTCATTGCTCTTGATGAGACTCTCTTTGGATGGAAGAAGGAAACTTAATGTTTAGCCAAATTTATAGATTCAACACGCATTTTGAAAAGCAGTGTGGATACATGGCAAAACGTCTGCCACACCAAAGTGTGTCCTGCTATCTGACTTTGCAGCTCCTTGTTGCTCTATATGTAAAATGGTGTGGAAGTCAATCTGATGTGATTTTCAAGCTACATAATGAGGCTTTATTCAGTAATAAGGGCTAAAAAGGGCTAAGAACTACAAACGCGCATCGGTAAGAGCTGGGACAAAATCTTATGGCCTGTTGTGGCAGCCAGAACAACAAGCCCCGTACTTCTGTTTTTGACTGAAGGCTATTGGGGTTTTGCCACTGTCACCTGACCCACAGATCTTACAGAAAACTTTCCTTGTAGACTGAGGAGCGTGTTGGCACTTAAGGAGTATTGAGGGATAGGATTATGATCAGAACAGAAAGGTTGTAACATCTCTATGAAGTATGTGCTAAGAATCTGAAAATCCTGTGATTCTGCTTTAAAAGATGGATCTTTTGACAGGAAATTAGGAGATGTTTCAAAAGTCGCTTGTTAGTGCTTCAAGGCTCTTCCAAAAAAATTGGTAGGCCAGTCATTATAAATTTGACAGAGTTGTCTACTTTGCACTAATCTTCTCTAAAAAGGCTGTTTTAGCGAAAGCTTTAAAAAAGTCAGCCTGAAGCTAAGCACTAATATGAAAATTTTTAGCTTGAATAATTGAATTCTGTAGAGTGATAATTTTTTAATGTAGAATAAGAGGGTTTTATACTTAAAAAGATTAGGTGACTCTAAATACATGTGACAGTCAGATTAATGTACAATAATAACACAACAATAGGGAAGAAAAAAAAAAGAGAAAAACTACTGTTGGTTGGATAAACTGAATATGAGTCCTAGGCAGAGATTGTTGCTTTCTTCCAGTCACAGCTGAACCCAGTCCCACCCTAAAGCATCCTGTGACAGAAGCCTCTGCCATTATCAAGACACAAGAAAAAGAAAAAAAAGATTATAAAATTGAGTGATTAGTAAATCTCACTCATTACACTTAAGAAAGAAGCAATGCAGGTAGTTAACATATCACCAATTACCTTTGCTTAGAAATGCTAGTTATTGGAAAAATTTTATTATGCTGATATATAATTAAAGGATGGATTTAATTTGTGATTGAGCTGTCCTGTGTGAATAATGTTGGGTGAATAGAATTTAGCAGACATTAGCAAAAGTTAATATACCTGGTGGCAATCTTATAAAGATATAATCCACAAAATACAGTATATCTGAGGTCTACTAAATATCGGGCAATATGCTCTCTTAGAGGAGAGGAACTGTATTTTAGAAATATTTTTTTTAACCATTTTCTGTCAGGTGATATCTATATGCAGGGGAAAAAGTGGATGTGGAATAGCATAAAGCTTTATTGACATAGATTTACGTAACACATGAATGATATAGTAAGTCTGGGAAGGCACCCAATAAAATCCAGGTAGCGAGGCAGTAAGAAAGAGCTTAAAGATTAGTTCTGAGTCTCTAAGCCCCTCCGGTTTAGATCACCAGAAAGGGTGTTGTCAATGATAATGAGGACTGCACGAGCTTTCATTCCAAAGGGTCTCAAATGCCTTGTGAGCTACATTGTGGCTTCTAGACATGCTTTTGCAAAAAGGTGATGCTCAAAGGGAAATGGAGGAGCTCCTGGGTGTTAGAGGGGGCCAGCAGCTCCAGCCCTTCTAGAGAGAGTGGAAATAGGTGGCTGTAGCAGCAGAGCAACTCCTGCCCCTTGTTCCTCCCTCTCCCCCAGCTCTCTGCAGCTGGCTGTGTCTGCCTCAGCTGAGGTGAGAAAGAAAGAAGGTGAAAAATTTAGTTAATTTTGTTCTGGGGAGGAAGGAGGCTAGGAGGCACATATTGCTGGGGTGGGGAGATCTTCCACAGTGTCCATAAGCACAGGGATTCTACAGTAGCTGCTATCAAGGAAAAAAGATAAGTTTAGAAATTCAAGCCATATCTTCATATTTATGTAATAGATGAGTTTTGACACTGAATTTCATGCTAATTCTTCTTCTTGTATTTTGATTATACTAATTATTTTCAGGACACAGTTTTTTGTCTTCAAAAGCTGTCTCTATTTAAAAAAAAACAAAAACAAAAACAAAAAAACCAAAACCAAACCAAAGCAAACCCAAACAGAGTAAGAAACATTAATCTTCAGCAAGAAAATTGTCCACCTTGGGTCTTTTCTTTTAACTAAATATTTTTGGTTACTAAAAATGGTTTAAAGCTCACTCTGTGTGTGTGTGTTTGCAATGCTCTGATTCTCTGGTAAGCCAGAGGGGAGAAGAATTCCTGCAGAAATAGAAATCTCAGCAGATTTTAAAGACAAACCGCTGAACAAGTCATAAGAAAAAGACACTTCACTCTTTACTTCTTTAGCATGAATTATGTCTTGAATTTAGCACTTAAACTGGGAGATCCTTCTTTGTCACCAGTTAAATCAAGGCCATTTCTGTGGCTGTAACTTTACTTCAGGTAAAAGTTTAAAGGGAATCATCTCCTACTCAGTCTTCTATTACAGGCTAAATAGAAAACACCTTTCTTGTGCTACATTTCTGACATCATTGTCTGATGTATTAGTTTGACAGTTTGAGTAACTGATTATTGAAATTATTATCATTAACCAATTGAGTTGCTAATTCAGCATTTGTTGTGAATTCAACTTTATTACCATACTCTTTCGTTCATAATTAAAACCCTGAACTCATAGCAGACAACCTGTTTGTATATGTGGAAATGTGAGTTGTGAAAAATAAAATCTGTGGTTTTATTCTTACAAATGTTTAGTGATTTCTTTGATCCATATTTAAAAAGTCATATATATATTTGCAGAAATAAATACATAGTAGTTATTTAATGTATATTATGGCTTACTAAATGTCACAATCCATTACAAGATACTACAAAATGCTCAGATATAGTTTTAAATTGTAATGTAGTGTATTGTAAAACCCAAAACCTTTAATATGTGACAAAATCTTTAATATGTGATGAACAGGTTTACAAAAATGGTCTTAGGCCTTACTAGTGTGGAAATGATTTTAGATTTATTTTTAATTGAATTGGAACTCTCTTGTGCAGCTCAGCTCTGTATGCCAACCAGACAAACTGCAGTAATGCAGCAGCTTTTGATCTTTTGCCCATATATTCTGGCAGCTAAATTGAATGGACTGAAAGAGACTTAGGTGGAACTGGTATCTTCACTGTACATAGGAAAATGAGTGATGATGTTGTTGCTGGTGATAGTCAGTCTTGCATTTGGTTCTGGGTTCTCCAAAGTTTTCTGTAATAAAATATATATATATAGATATATTTATAGATATATTTATCCATATGTGTGTGTACACATATATATGCATACAAATATTTTCCCTAAGTCTTCTCTTTAATTTTGCAATGGAAGAGCGTCCCTGATTTGGTAATAAGTTTCAGAGACCACGTCTGTATGACATAGCATACGAGTACCACCCTCTAGAAAATTAGTGTAGTTGAAGTTGGAAAGACAAATATTTCCTGTCAGAAACATCACAGAGGTATTTGACTAAGACGAAACTGGGGATGTTTTGTAGCCTGGTTCCTAAGACAGAAGTTAATTCCTGATCTAGTTTTCTGCTCAAGCGAAAACCTTAGAAATTTGGAATTTTGCAAAAAGATCAAAACTGAAGTGTTTTCAGTGATAATGTGAAATACTTTTTTCTTATTATTACAACCTATGGTCTGCGTGCCACAGAGTTATGTTCTTCAGACATAGTCTGAATATATCACATACTATTGAAAGTGTAAAAGTTGCCCCAAGTCATGTAGAGAATAAGTTTGCAATGTCTGGTGTCACATTCTGTATTTTAATGCCTGCAGCAATAGTTTTGTAGACTTTTCCTTTCTGATCAAACATAATGCCAGCTGTTACCATCAACTGGGTGGACAAATTTGTTTCTGCCCTTTCATTTCAACTGAGACTATGAATTCTGCCCATTGTACTGGCACCTAACAAACAGGAAACTACCTTCTGACCTTATTTTTGTAAATAAACACCATATGAAACTATCAGGAGTAGTATCCTGCAGGCTCTTCCCTCTGCCAAAAGACATACAAAGGGTTCCTTTGCTCATTTTGTCCATATGTATTATACAAAGCAAATATATTGCCATTTAAAATGCTAAAGACGCTATTTCTTTTATAAGTAATAATACAGACATGGTGATTGTGTAATCTCCAAATAGGGTCGTGTGGTGACAGAGAGATGATGGGTGCTATTAAAAGCTTGACATTTATCACTCTCAGTGGCTAAATTTATCATGGTATTTGTGGCATTTGCCAATCTAAGTATAGGGAATGCCACAAATACCACAGAACAGATAAATACTGCTGTGCAAAAACCAGCAAACTGCTGGTGGTGCTTTGCTAAACCTATAGAGCTCTATGTTTTGGAAATGCATTGCAGGTGCTATTGGCCAGGATTTTCTCAGTTTGGACAAGGGAAAAAAGTTTGTTATGCTTTTCTTTTCCTTTATCTTGTCTATTTAAACAAAAAGTTCTTCTGAATAGGAAATATTTCTGTGTGTCTGTCTGTAGCCTCCAGAGCAATGGAGAGCCTATCAGGCTTTGAGTGTCCTAAAGCTAATAAAACCAGATCATGGCATATCACTTGCACAAACAAAATGGAGTCTGTCCAGTACATGAAGGTTAGGAAATGTTCCACTGGAAAATATGCCATGTATCTTGTGACAAACAACTCACTGTGCAAGTCTTGTTGGAAAAAATGGCTTCTCAAGCAGAAAGTTGTTCTGTAGGACATAATTTAAGAGCTCTAGACCTCTGTTTAAATCCTGAAGGACAGAATGGACATAATCAATCACATTGTACACTTACTCCAAGACACACAGAAAAATCATCGTTTTCTTTGCAATAACTGCAGAGAAGGCATTAAGATAACAAAGTGCATAATGGAACTATTTTTTCTTCACCTAACAGAACGACTTTAACAGTAGTAGAGGACATAAAGGCTTTGCCATTGTCTTACAGTGTTGGGTTTTTTGGAGTCTAGGCACCCAAATTCCATTTGTACCTTGGAAAAATATTGTTTCTTGACTTCTCCAGATTCACAGGGTGAAGGTGAGATGGACAGCTGCTCTCAAGTCTTACCTGCAGGTACAGTTCTGTCCCTGCATGACTGGAGGAGGTGCTGTAGTGCTAAAGCACCAATTCCCATAGCTATTAAGTTGTGTAAAGGATATTTTGCTACGGCTTAAGAATGTGGCCATAGTTGTGACCAAGTTCTTCATCTTTGGTGATGATTTGCA
The DNA here is from genome assembly GCA_013400755.1 of Pelecanoides urinatrix. Classification (NCBI taxonomy): domain Eukaryota; kingdom Metazoa; phylum Chordata; class Aves; order Procellariiformes; family Procellariidae; genus Pelecanoides; species Pelecanoides urinatrix. Next base: position 19,949 of record VZTQ01007827.1, on the reverse strand, counting down.
CTTGATCCCTTTACGGGATTCTGCCCTTATATGACAGACCTAAACCTAGAGTTAGGTAATTTCTCTGCCATGGAGCTGTTGAGACTGGCTATTTGATTATCTCTGGAGTTTTTTAATGCATCTGATTACAGCAGATGGCACTGAATAATATAATGAAATTCCTCGGCTATTGGCAAAACCTGTGTGTTACAAGTCAGTCCTGCTGTCAGTCCTTGACATGAACTCTTCACATTCATTTGGCATGTATTCTCTCCCAAAGTCCCTGCTCTTTCCACAGACACAGTTTGCCTGGTGAAAGCAATGGAGGGAAGTATGCTAGGGAAAGAGGGCACTGTATACAACTTCAGTCATTTCTATAATAACTTAAAATTTACCCAAATCATAGGTAAGTTGACCTCTTCAAAAATTTCTTGAAGAGTGGAAGGTATTTTGCTTCAATGAGTATTACTTTGGAAGACTAGAACTTCAGATATAACTTAAATGTAGAACGAAAATTCTGCACTATATTCTTAGGGCCATAAAAAAAATTAAGGGCCAAATTCTCAGCTCAGATAAATCAGAACATTGCTCTTGTTTTGAAGCCAGTGATACTGGTAGGAGTGTCTGAAGTAGGTGAGGGTATGGCTGTTTTCCTAAATAGTTTTTTTCTTCCCATGCTCTAAATCTCCCATGCATGCTTCTAATTAACCATTGAATATAGTGGCTGAAAAGAGTCAAGTGGAGACATTTTAAGTTTGTCTTTGTGAAAGGGCATTTAGTATGGATTTTTAAAATTGTGTGTCTTGGTCTAGATTCTAGCACAACTTGCTGCAGGTGCTGAGTTAACTTAAATGCTGGTGTGTGCAACTTTTGAATTGTTTATTATGCCCACAAAAATGCTGGAGTTTGTATGTCTTAAAAGCAGCTGTATGTCTCTGGATGTGCCTTTTGACTTCTGAGAAGATGACTTTCATAATAAATATCAAACGTAAGAAACACTTTTGTGTTCCCTTAAGTAAGAATGCAATGCTACTCAGTCACAGAAGACCACTTAGACTGTGCCTTTTCTATGTGTATTGCGATTTGGTTTTCCTATTTACACATTCACTTAATTAAAAATAAAAATATTTTAACAAGTTATTCATAGCCATTGTAGCAGTGTGCTTGATTTGTTCCAGAGCCAGCTGTGATAGGTCATACCCTCTCTGCAGGACAATCATCACTGCCCTGTGATGCAAGTATATTGGCCATTCCTAGCTCTGGAAAGATTGTTTTTCCCTGCTGCTAGAGGAAAAAAAAACAATTAAATATCTTTTATTTAATTTTTTTGATATATTCATTTGATATATATCTCTGACCAACCCTCCCAGTGAAAAGAAAGGATAGCTCTTATTTATCATGTCAAAAACAATGTCTTGCTTTACACTGTACTTACTTTTTCCAAGGTCATCCTAAAAACTGAAGAAAACCACATTATTAGGAAGAGCTAATCACAAGAGGAGAGACCTTATAAAAGGGGAAACACAGTCCCTGTTCTCTGCTTGAAGATGTTTCTATCATCATGGCACAGGTAGGAGGCTTGCCGTGCAATTTACTTTAGCTTGTTGGCCGCACTGTCTTTCACAGTGAAACATGCTGTATTAAGTGTATTTTCCATTCAACAGGATCTCTGCCTGCCTGGTATGTATGACTCATCCACCTGTCTAGTTGGTGTCTTTTGGATTAACGGATCTATCTTCAAGCTCATGTTTTCTCTCATGCCTTGTTTGTCTTTGTGGCAGTCATATTTGGATTTCACGCATTCATTTTTCCTGTACTTACCACCCTCAAGCCCAAGAAACAGTTTTCACTGACATTTCAGGTAGCATGACGCTGGACTTTGATAACTATTTGGTGTAATTAAACTGAATACACTTCACATTTATTAAAGCCCTGTGGGGACTTGGCTGTCATTTCTTTTCTCTCCCCCACTGCACTAGCTTTCCTGTAAGCCTTTTTTCTTTATAATACTATTTCTGTCCCAAAGCAGAACCTTCGCTCTGAGGAAATATATGAAATAATGAAATGTATCAAACAACAGTAATGAAACAAATCAGATCAATAATTTATCCATGTCTTTTTGACATATTACTTATTGACATATTTTTTAAACAGGTCAACTCTTAAGTGCTTATCAGCAAATATTTCAAGTTACTTGCCTGTTTCTTGTCCACTGAAACTATAGGATGTATATACTTATATAGTGAAATCAGGAAAGGAAATTTACTGATTTCTGTTTCTCAACATCAGAAGAGGTCTGGTTTTGAGAAAACACTGGACAGCTGCATCCCAACATGAGGCTTTGAAATTCCTGTCTGAAAATGCTCTGTGTGTGTGTGTAATTTTCATCTATTTTAACCGTGTGAAAATCTTTATTAAATCTAAAGCTTAGGAGCCCTGGTCCTTCTGTTTTGTTGATTCACTGTAACCCATCTTTTCTTTCTAGGCAGAGTGAAGCCCCTGGGATGAGACAAGTTGGGGCCAGTGTTGTTCAATATCTTTATCAACGATCTGGATGAGGGGATCGAGTGCTCCCTCAGTAAGTTTGCAGATGACACCAAGCTGGGCGGGAGTGTTGATCTGCTGGAGGGCAGGAAGGCTCTGCAGAGGGACCTGGACAGGCTGGATCGCNAAGTTCTCCATAGACTCTTTCTTAGAATTTTCCATAAGAAAGCCTCTGTTTCATCGTGGCTCTGTGCTGAAGAAGGAAAATGACAGTAAGTCTGGATGGGGAAAGGGAAGGTTACTGTCCTGTGTCAGGAGGTATGACCTCCTTCTTGGTTTGCACACAGCCTGAGTGAGTCTGCTCTGAGGAAGTTGTGTGCAGAATGGGGATATTCTGACTGGAGAAAATAAAATTCTGTATGTTGTTTATTGTATGCCCAGCAGGTACAGACACATACAAATGTAAGAGATCCTTCAAAATCTGAAAAACAGAAAACGTAGATAAAACCCAATGTAGTATTTGCAGTAAATCTTACAAATTGAGACAAAATAATAGTTGATAAATTTGTACACATAAAATACTTACCCACTTGCATGTAAGTGTAAATAAATATATGACACCGTTCTCACTGATGTAACTTCTGAAGTTCAACCGATGAACATTTTAAATGGCGAATTCTACGGTTCAGGCTCTGTATCAAGCATTCGCTCAGCCTGGCAAGAGGCAGGCACCGGAGCCTGGCGGTTTCCCTTTGGCCCTCGGCGAGGGCAGAGCCGGGCAAGCGCTGGTGGGGAAGGTGCTGCGGGACGACTCCAATAGCTGCTTGGTGCTGGTGTTGGGGTGAACCAGCCTGCCTGCGCCAGGCCCCCGCACCTCCTGTAAAGGAAGGTACACCTTTCCACCCTGTTTCCCACTCAGTGGGACAGACACAGTTTTAGATTAAGGAAATCAGGGAGCATGATACATGAAAAAACTTTTTCTTTTTTTTTTTTTCTATGAATCACTGATAGTTTGGTTATGTTTGTCACAGGAAAATAGTCCCCACTTTCTTACAGGAAAGTGCAGAAGAGGTTGCAAACAGCTACAAAGCATAATTTCTAAACCTAAAATGCAAAGTAAATATCTGGTTAAAATGAGGACAGATTTGCATAAGATGTGTGTAAATCAATGCAGCCCTTGAGCAACTCTGACCTATGCGAGAAATTACGTGGGTTTCACTGTTATCTAGAAAAATAAACTGTAACTTCCAGTACCATAGCAACATTATGCATAATGCTGGTTTGTCTTTTTCTTAAAAGCACAGAAATAAATAATGCACAATTGTAGGTGTTCTACAATGTTTTATGAATGATTGAATTTAACTTTTTCTCTTGCTGTGTCACGAAATCTTTCCTGCAGCATAGTAAAAAATACATCATCTCCAATAGATTCTAGAATGCATTTATACCTTATATATCTGTAACAGATTTCATGTCAAATATATTTCACTCATTTTTATTGTAACTGTAGAATCTTTGAATGACAGAAGGATAAAAAACCCTCTGCATTTCTTACTGAGCTCCCGCTTTTCACTGACATAGCTTACTTTCAAATCAATCATTTGACTGCCCCAGTTATTTCAAGGGTTTGTTTCAGCCTGGCCTCTGAAGGGGTGCTTTAATGTAATGTGAATTCCCTTCCGAGACTGGTGATACAGGGAGGGAGAGGGTGAGAGTGAGGGACACCAGGACCACTGAAGACATATGGTGGTGTAACAATCAAAACAAAGGAAAGCAACTCTGCCGTAAATCACGTCACTGAACTGAAAGCAGCTGGGAGTATAGGGATTCAGCTTTTGGATGAAGAAAAATGTAGACAAGGCAAAGCTAAGCAGGTCAGAAACAAATGCTTGATGTAATGCATTCATACTGAAATACTGAAGCGTGATTTCTCATAAATATTTTTTTTCCTTTGGAATATAAGAGGCATCAAAATGCTGCTTAGAGTTCCAATATAGAGGACTCTCCTCTTATTATTTGATCTTATTTTTTGCTCTTCTAGGTATTCTGAACCACTCACTAACTTTCTCATCATTAGTATTCTGCCATTAGAGATTTTAAAATGTTCTGGTGTAAATAAGGTCTTAAGGGTTTTTAAATTCTGGCTCCATTAAAGTCAGTGGGAATTGCCATTAGTACCATAAAATTTGACTATTATGGGATGGAGATGTTATGATATAAATTAAAAATAAATTTATTTTGCATTTTTAGAAATATATATTATGATTAAATTTAATTGTTTCTTCCAATTACAATTTATAACTCCTTTTGCTTTGTAAGGAAAAGAGGAAAATAAGGCTTGTCAAATAGTCTTGCCAATAGTCTTTATTGGTTCTGGCATAGTGGCTGCATAACTGTCTGGTATTTTACCATAATGCACTATCAGTTACATAGGGCTGCATATCTTTTGGAATATCTATCTTTGAAAGAATAGACTCTAGAAAAAAATATCAATTTTTAATCAATGAAAGATTATTTTCATTCTCATATTGAGCTTATTATTATCTTAGTATGTGCATATTTCTTTGCATCTCTACAATGCATATTGTAGGTACTATATCTGATTATATGGAATCCTTCATACTCTTCCTTGTACAAGGTATTTTTGAAAGGCTCTTTCTTTAGTGAGTATGGAACCTTGGAGTAGAGTATAATGGGAATCCACATAAGATTTGCTCACAAATTTATACTTAAGCTGTCATAGTCCATGAAGCTGCATTAATGGATGCTTTAGCAGAATGTGAGTGGTCTTTTGAGACTGGTGAAAGACAGAAGGGAAGATCAAGAGACTGGCAGCAGATGATCTAGCCTCTGGAATATTTTACTACTTTTGCACTTCTTTCCAGAGCCTGTCAATTCATAAAGATTTTATTCAATGAAGTTTTCCTCCTTCTAGCAGCAGCCTGTCTGCAAATAAATCGGAGTTTACTCTCAGGAGTTTGCAGGAAGTGCAGACCCTGCTGCACTGGGAGCTGTACATATGCCAGAAGTATATGCAATGGTGATTCAGGATGTATAGCCAAATTATTTCCAAGGAAATTGATTTGAGCCGTTAATTTGTGCATGGGAAGGTCCTGACAAGACCCCCATGAAACTTTAGTAATTTCGTCTGTCAGGGAATAAAATATTCTGTAACTAGAAAAGTACAATACTTAAAATTTGTTTTCTAGTTAAAGCAGTTACATTTAGGTATTTTAAATTCTCTTAGTTCAAAACATTGTGGAATATTTACTTAATACCTGCCCCCCCTCATGAATATTTCTTATACTAACCCCCCTAGCAAGAATAGCTACGGAAATTCAACAGGGCTTAAGAGCCCTCACTTAAAAAGCTCGTGAATATTCATAGATTTACTCCTTCTTTACTGATACCATTCATTCATTTGCCAAAGAATTTTCCATTTATAGTAGTCTTCAGTTGTAGATACGAACCCCTGATGCATGATAGATGCAATATAATACGATTATTAGGATAACTGAGTATTTTGTCCATTTATGTGTTACAGAAAGACCTGAATTCTCGACACCTTGCTATTCTCAAGTATGAAGGCTATAAATGCAGGCTGTATTCCATCCTCACAAGAAGGAACACAAGCGCTTGCCCTGCTGTTGACAGTTTTGACACAAACACTGTTGACTAGATGTGAAGAGTGTGCTACCTGTTTCTTGGCAGCAAAATGACAGTGTTCTTGAAATGTTGCTTTCTCTTGGGAAGGGCTGAGGTCATTAGTACATCCAGATCTCGTACTTTTTGGCAAGTCTTTACTTTTCAAACTGTAGGAGAAATGCACTTGCTGTGGTGTGAAACACTAGAGTTGTCTTTTGAAGGAATTTCATTTAAGAAAAAAAACACAGAAAGGGATTTAATATTAAGATGCACATAGCAGCTGACTGCAGCTGGAATTGTACCCCTATGGTGGGGGGACAATGTAAGCACAAATGCTCATTTTGATGAGAGAGAAAGTGTAGGTGGAAGCAGATGACCTAGATGCCTTTATGAATAAAAGATACAATCTGATGTAATCATTTCATTAATACACACATGGCACCAAATGAAAACAGAGCATAGCAGATGGCTATGAGAGGTCTTAAAAAGGCATTTTCAGTTTAGTAGCTCATGACTTACATTTCATAAGAGCTACACCAAATATTATCAGAAAGGAAGCACTCATCATGTTCCAAAGGAAGTTCTACTGCTTTTTGAAAGTAACGCTGAAAAATCTCTCTTTTGTGACACTAGCTAGAAAATGCAGTCACAAAGCAGATAAGGGGCAACACATTTCACAAAAACTTCTAAAAGAAAACCCCATTATTTTCTTTAGTGATAGCTTACAATTTTTAATTAAAAGCTCCTTCTTCACTCCCAGTTTGCTACAATTGATGGAAACAGTGGTTTGCAATATAATAATGAAATACAGTCATTTGTCATGCAGTTTTGGAATCTAAATATGACATTTATTTATTTGGTGCAATTATGTATCCACCGAGAATAACTGCAAAAAAAAAAACAACCAAGGAAGGTTGTTGGTACAGTACTAAAAATATGTAGATTTATTTTAAAATAAAATCTTTGGAATAAATTTAGGATGAATATATATCTTTAAAAGGAGGTAGTATGTAGGAAAGGCTTGTGTAAGATCTGGATTCTTTTTTACATTAGTTCACCTCAGCATAGAAAGTAACGAAGCAGGGGAATACCGTGGTTTAGCACACCGTCTGACAGCAGGTATGGCACTAGCCATGTGGCTTCTCCATCGTGCATCCAGTCATGCCATCCATGTCCAGGCTGCAGGGGGTCTGACAGGAGAGCAAATGTGTCAGCTCTGCTCCCACTGTGACCTGCTCCATGCTTGAGGAATGTGCAGCCTGGGAGATTTGACTGCTCTCCGGACCCTTTACAAAACCAGATCAGGGCAAAAGAGCTGGATTTCTTAGAGAGAATCTGGCCTACAGCTTCTTAGAGACAGATTAACCTCGGTTTGGCATTAAACCGAGGACACATGCAGTCTCATTCTTCAGACCTAATCCAAGATCAACTCAGACTATATTATTTTATCATGAATTAATATTGCGGCAGAACACACGCAGACTCTGAAGTTTTCTTTTTGCAAAGCTTGTTTGAGCTCCTATTAGGAACAACAGAGATTATACTGAATTTTGTCTGGAGAGGAATACTCAGCCTCTTCGAACGCAAAGCAAAGCAAACCAAAGCACACCCTCCCACCCAACAGCCCATGTGTGGAGGGGGCAGCTGGTTTTGTTTCCTCTGTAGGCAACTGACAAAAAATATTGAACAGGACAGGCCTGGCCCTGCTGCAAACTGGTATTGCTGCTTCATTAGGAGATGGTTCTCTGTAAACCGGGAGCCACAAAGCTTTGATAATCCTGAATGCGTGTGAATGAAATGTAGGCATGATTTTCTAATGCAAATACCACACACTGCAATATACATGTACAGCATTCTTGGCAGCTTGCTGCTCCGCAAATCCTGGCTTTACCATAGGCTGAAGCATTCAGGGGAATGGTGTAAAACCTAAGATGAACCTTCAGAAGCTGAAAATCTTCTTATGTCTACAACTCTCTCTTACAATCATGACTATACATAGTCTGAGCACTTTGTGATTTAGACAATTTGTCAGATAAGCCCACAGGTTGCTGTTATACATGCAATGTTATACATGTAATGGATAATGGAAATGCAAATAATTACACTCTTCATACACCTTTCACTGTTGCACTAAACACTCAGAGAACATCCCCTTGATTCTTATTACTTCTATTTTGACAATAAGTCAGGGCTCAAATTAAGGACAGCAGTTCATAGTTCTAGAAATTGTACATGTAAGTTTGAGATATATCAAACTCCTTTGAGTTTTCCAGTCACTTAAAATGTATGTTAGCACCATGAAAGAGACTCTTACGCTGAAATTATTTTTTTTTCCAAACTCACTAAGGTCTGAAGCTCAGTAAACTTTCTCAAATCTAAGGCCAAGTATCCTGCATGTGAATACGATTGCGGCAGGCGTATGAGGTTACTGTTAAAAAAGGAGAGGTCAGCTATTTCGGAATGAGATGCAACTCCTGTAAGACCAGGCCTGGAAGTATTTAACTTTAAACTGTATTTAAATCAAAAGCAATTTCAAAACAGTGCTTACACGTTTGCAGCATTCATTTATGGTATTTCCCCTCCATGTCTCCACAGCTGGGCTGTCAGTAGTAAGTAAAACTTGTCACACACAGCAAACACTGAGTAACTGTTCATTAATAGGCCAGTGTTGATATGATCTGAATTCCTTTTTGTTTACGGTCCTAAAAGCTCAGAAAAGTGGGTTTTCTATCCCAGTGCTAGAGAATAGCTTTCCTTACATTTGTCTATGAATCAAAAACTCCTCTCCTCTCTTCAGTAATTTCAGTCACGGGCCTTCCCTCTCTGTGTGGTTTGCTAAACAGGATTATCATCATTAGCTTCTTAGCATATTCCCTGCCCTCTCACCTTCTATACACGCATTACTGCTTCCTTTACTGCTTTGATTCTCTCATTTTCAGATCCATCTCCAAACAGATACTTTGAGGTCCATGTGAGACACTCAGTTGTCAGGGTAGTTGGATAGATACTACAGCCCTCTTAAAACAAAAGAAACAACCTCTTCCTAGTTAAGGTGTTGCTGCAGCAGCAGGTTTTACAAACTACAATGCAAAAAACAAATGCAGGAATTGTGAGAACCAGATTTCAAGAAGAATGCAGTCAGATTTTAAGGAAAAACTGATTATTCAGTCTTCCCAGTAATTCCCAACAGCATGGGAAGGAAACAATCCAGATTATTGAATGCTTCTTCATAGACTCTTGATTGGGAGAGAAGAAAAATCTACCAATATCTGTGCAAACAGAGGTATTCATTGATCTTCTCTTATTTGATACTTTCCTAATTCACAGATTTCGGGATCCAGTCAGGCAACTGACCCAGTATCATGTGAATCACAGACCATCTGCACACTCCAAATGAAAAGACAACAAACCTTGGGGTGTCTAAAACTCACAGATGTCCTCTGCACAGATGAAGCATGGTCCCATCTATTCAAAAAACACTTAACATCATCAATATAACATGGAATTTCTTCATGAGAGAGCTGCAAAGAAAACAAAGGACTACACTGTTCACAATAGCCTGAGCAGTTCTGCTTTTGAAAGAGACTGAGTTTACTGAATTTGGCAGTAGGAACATTATGATCAGACTGACTAAATTTTTTCTTATGTTGCTTTTTAATGAGATTAGTTGAGCAAAAAGAGCAGCAGGTATGAAGCTATACTTGATCTTTATGGAAATATACAGAATACATTTTATGCTTCTGCACCAGAGAACAGTCAATTCCAATTGGTGCCAATGTTTTGTGTGGAACTGTTTGGTGGTGTCTCAGGTACAGTCTCTAAGGGTATCTGTAAAATAAAAAAAAATTTTAAACACAGTATAGTAGTTTATGGGAATAAAATATGTGGACTGATTATAATGCAAGGATTTATTTAAGATACTTTATTTTTCTATTGTTTAGAGGTGCTTTGTGTGAAGGTTTGGTGTCTTTCCTAGCATAAATCCAATCTCAGAATTTTAAGTCCAATATCTTTCAAGGGGAAGCTGTTCTAACAGGTAAGGTTATTACTGTATGACACCGCTGTTTTGCGAGTGGCAGAAAACACGGCCGATCGCTGGTAGAGAAGCAAAGCCCAGCGAGCCCTGGGAATCCCCCGGCAGCCAGGCCTCCGTGGCTGGAGGGGCCACGGTGTCACAATCACGCCCTAGAGCAGCTTTTCAAACCAGCAGCCGCTCCCCGGCGGGCTGCTCTCCCGGGGCGGGCCGGCCCGGTCCCGCCCGCGGAGCGCCGGGGTGTGCGGCGGCGGGCGGAGGCCGCGGGGGCCGGCCCGGCCCGGGGTGCTCCGGCGAGAGGCCACTCGGTTGCGCAACGAGCCTCCTGCCGGCGGGGGCAGCTCTTCCTCCGCCCTCCCCTCCTCCTCCTCCTCCTCCTCCTTTATTTATTTCATTTATTCTACTGCATTTATTTATTTATATTCACCGGAATAATAAAAATGAGAAAATCCGAGCGCTGCTTTTGGCTGCTCTCCACCAACCTGTCAGTGACGCAAGCGGAGACTACTTAAAGGCAGATTAGAGGCAGCAAGACATTAAAAGCCAACCTTCCTCCCTCCACGCCGCGGGTCCGCCGCGCCGCGCCGCGCCACGAGTCGAGCGGGCCGGGCCGGCGGCGGCCGCCGCGGGGCCCCCAGCCCAGCCCAGCCCAGCCCAGCCCAGCCCAGCCCAGCCCAGCCCAGCCGGGAGTCCTCGGCAGGGCTGCCGCCTGCAGCCGCCTTCCCGCCACCGGAGTGCGGGCGGTGGAGGGGGGTTGCTCTTTTGTTTGTTCTCCTTCCCTCT